>JAPMOQ010059638.1:1412261-1470746 GCA_026543055.1 Argiope trifasciata
CTGATTTATAAAATTAAAGAATATTATTAGGAAAACGCGTTCTTTTCGAATTTTCAGTCCATCATTTTAAAGAAAATATTAATTTCAGGCCAATCAATGCCCGGCGTTACTTCAAGGCTAATGAATATGTGATTTAATTGAAAATTTTAGAACCCATTACTCATGGCGAACCAGCTGGTCGCCAAAGGCGGCTAGTAAAAAATATGACTCAATTCTGCTCCAATGGTTTCGGTGCAGCACAATATTAGCATATATTTCAACTATGGCATTTTTAAACTCTTGAGTTGGGTACTAATACTTGGGATGGATGCTTTATTTCATCTCAGGATTTAAAACATAAGATGTTTTCCCCTCCCCCTTAGTAATTGAGAATTAGATTATTCTTGAGGATTTTCTGGGCGAAATAGAAGGGGGGGGGGAATGATACTCCCTTATATCATAAATAAAAGGGGAGACGGGAATAATGGAAACGCTATATAATGAAGAATTTTTTTAAAAAAGATACTATCTAATAAAAAATATTACATTTTTTAATATGAATAGTTCAATTTTTTATTTCACACCTAGGAAGTATAACCAACTGTAAAATATGATTTCATAAATATGTTTGAGAATTGTCTTTATCATTGTTTAATTATAGATTTAAAGAATTAGCAATGTTTATTAAATATCCGATTATTTTTAAAAAATTCTCAATCAGAAAAAATGAAATGCGCATTGGCGGTGTTTCCGGATATATATCAATTTTCTACTTTGTTAAAAATTACAATTCATCTAAACACCACGACTATTATAATCACAGATAATTCAGCCTGACAATATACATAAAGACAACCATGATGACATTTTGGGAAAATCAGGCAATGCTTGTTTTTCACGTACAAAAAGACCTCTAAATAAAGACTATTTTAAATTCTGATTTTATCATGTACAATATGAATTATTGGTGTTTTAAAAAACATTTTGTCAAATTTTATTGGCATCATATCCAGGTATAACGATACCTCCAATTTTTTTATTCACTATCAATTATACATGTCATTGAATAAAATGAGAAAGAATTAAATAAATTGAGTTCTAATTAAATGAATACTTTGATTCCCCAATAATGGTTCTAAAATTATTATTATATAATTAATTTATCACAAAAAAAGAAAATATTTTATTTCTTCTCACAGATCATCACAGCTGAACAACCATTGTAACAAATCTCAACTGAAACTTGTCTATTTATGATATATAGAAAAAATTCCTAATAAAATTACGATATTACTCTTCTTTGCAACGAAACGCTTGCTATATAGAAATGCCTGCAGATTTGTCCAGGGACTTCTGAATTCGTTTAAAAATAGTAACGGAAAATCAGATGTTTTCAGAAGTGTTATATTTCAGTTTTCAGATGGCAACTGTTTGAAAAAAATTCACAACTTGATGAAAATTTATAAACAGATTCCTATTTTATTAAAAAATACTATATATATCATTCAAATTACATATTATCTATCAATGATGATGTTGATATTTAAAAATAGAATACATAATAGTCGCAACGTCTTTATTCGTAAACAACAGATTTGTAACAACAGGATAACAAACAATTATTTTGTATGTTTGGATTTTTAAGCAACTAGTTGCTCTAACTAAGAAATATATGTTTTTTATTTTGAATAAAAAATATGCAATGATCCAGAAGAAATATCTTCCCTAAAGACAATAAATATACTTTTGTGATACGAAAAAAAAATTAAATTAATGATACAGATAATGATTTTTATAAAGAGTCACTTTGTTTCTTGATATAAGGGAAAGAAAACAACTTAGATATAAAAAAAAAACTTTGGGGGAAAATTCCCCTGAAAAAGAAAAATATTTCAGTAAAGTATTTGTTATTAAGGCAAGAAATATTCCTTTTTGTAATTAGATAAAAAGAATTACCTATTTAAAAATAATGTGTTAATAAATATGTCTATTTTTCTGTCTGAAAATACTGTGTTACAATAAATAATTTAAAGAATTTCCATACACGAAGGACGATACTTTTACAAACAATAACTTCAGAAGTTGATTAGAAATTATGTAAGATCGGTATTATTTTATTACTTAAAACGAGCAATTCTTATTTATATATAAATTTATTTATTTCGTGTATCTTGGAAATCACTCTAATGATTTGGATAATATTTTGCATTTACATAAGGTTTTGCTTTTTAAATTTATCTACACAGACATCTTTTCTGAAAAAACTAATACTGCAATAAACAAATTCTTTCGAAAAACAAGTTAAACGTTTGCATATATGATTTTAATTAAGTTATTTATTTAAATGACCAATTTATATGTAGGTAAGATTGAAAAAAAATCTTATACTATCAATATTCGATTCGTATCTAAATATTTTCTCCCGCCCCCATTTTTTTTTTTTTTTTTTACAAAAATACTTTAAAAGAAAAAATGCCACGTGAAGCTAAGTTTCCCATATTCTACACTAATTAATGCTTTAAATTCAAATAAATTTATGATAAATTAACGATTAATTGGAACTGAAAACACTTTCCGGTATCTTCTTTTCAAAGAATAGTAAACATCTCGCATAGTCGAAACGATCGACACTGTGTCATGCTTGTAGCCCTACTTCTTACTGCTATTTTCAATCGTAAGAGTGATGAATGGCAGAAAATGATACACCAAATACTAAGAGATCAGCAATCTCGACAAGGGAAGGGATGAATAAAGAAACAAAAAATGTAACAACAAAGCGATTAACTTTTGTTGATCTAACACACACTACAGCACGAAATTTTGACAACTGCTTTTATAACCGCTTCATATACTACACAATCATTTTCATTACTTGTACTACATTTGTGAATTTTTCATTAAAGAACAAATTAATTAAAGTACAACAAAGTACAGGGCATCAAGTATTGTTTTTCGCCATTAAAACTAAGCAAGAGATTTGCATTAGTATATCTATACTTATAATAAAGCTCAATGTGTGTGTGTGTGTGCGTGTGTGTGTGTGTGTGTTGGCGCTCTACAGGCCAGACCGTTGGACCTACAGCTACCAAATTTGGTACATGCATACCTTGGAGGTTTGGAATGTGCACCTCGGAGCCCTTTTTTCGAATTTTTAATTAGAATTTGAATTAATTAAAATTTAAGTGAAATTTCGACGTTTTTCCGTTATAACTTCCGAAAATATTATTGCACAAACATGATTTTTACATCCATTTAAAGATAAAAAAATTAGCTTTCTAACGGTATCAGTTTTTTTAATTTATAATGTAAGCTTCTATTTTTAACGAATTTTTAAAGAAATATTTTAACCAAGTTTTTATCACGTGACTGGATAAAATAAAAGAATGCCGGAAGTTCAAATAAAAAAAAATTATCATCGCAAAATAAATCTACAGAAATGCAACTGTCAGCACGTGACAGGATAAAATAAAAGAAATATAAAATGTGATATTTTCTTTAAAAAATAAATGCAAATGATTCTATGATCGTTTGCAATATCTGTATCATTAATTCCATAAATTATCTTTATTTACAGTAAACCTGATTGAATTTAGACAGGATATGCATTGAAATCCGGACTTAATGGCATATTTATGTAATCGTTTGCAATATCTGTATCATTAATTCAATACTTTTTTCCCTTTCTCGCTTTCTTTGAAAAAAAAAAAACATATTTCATATTTTGGCAACATCATCGATAAAAACATTTTTAATATTTTGGAAGCATAACCGATAGTTAAAACTGATTGATTTATAAAATTAAAGAACATTATTAGGAAAAGGTGTCCTTTTAGAACTTTTCGTCCATCATCTTAAAGAAAATATTGCTTTCAGGCCAATCAATTCCCGGAATTACTTCTAGGCTAATGAATATGTGATTTAATTGAAAATTTTAGAACGCATTACTCATGGCGAACCAGCTGGTCGCCAAAGGCGGCTAGTATATAATATTAAGGAATTTAACATTTATTAAATTCATTCATGTCTGCCACCAAAAATAAACATTGAAATTTCGAAAGAAAAAACTAATGTGACGAATAGATAACAAGCGTTATTTTTTAAATGTATTGGATTTGACAAAAGAACGTATTTCCAAAACGAAGAGGGCGGGGGAAACAAGCAAATACTTGAAATAAATAAAAAGACTAGAAAGCAATAAAAGGCTCCGATGCTCTCGCCAAAACAATTCCAGCACATAACGCCATTCCCAGCAATAAAAATCAATATTTCTGCACCCACACACATCACGTACGCAACCCCCATTCACACCAAACGACATTCACAATACGCTATAACATGGAAGTTTATATTTATATAAAAAGGGGCGACGAAATTATCACCAGAACAAGCAGAAAAGAGAATGGGCAGCAGCAATCGAAATGAAGATGATCTGACCAACGAAAAGACCGCCTTTTTCTGGCTGCTCCCTGCCGAGGGAACGCGAAAACGATCCAGAAAGCACAATTCCTAACTCCTTTCCTCATCTTCTGAGATGTGAATGAAAGGGAAGGAAAGAGTAAAAAGAAAAGAAAAAGAAAGAAAAAGAAAAAATGCACTTTCGCGTCTTTTCTTCCTTTATTCCGCTCCATGGCTGTATGCAGCAACCGTTATTGATTTTGTGTCAGCGCGACGATGAAACCGCGCACTCAATTTTGTTATTGAGGTTGACGAAGAGGAATATAATAGTTGTCAAACTATCTCAATGGTTTGAACTGAGTAAATACTTCGTATAAATAACCATCAGAAGAAAAAAAAAATGAGCAACGTCTTCTGGAACTCATTACGAGATTCTGCAGTCATTCTAATATAGAATATGTCATAAGTGGGTCGCTTTCTTGAAAAGTTACTGGACAATAAGAGATATTGCACGAAACGGAATTCAACTGACATCCGAAAGATCAATTTCAGCCTTCTTAAAAGATTTTATATTTCGAATAAATAACACCAGTTAATAGAACTCAGTTATCCAAAAATCAGCTAACTTCAATGATTTTTCTGAAATTTGTTTTATAATGGAATGGAGGACAAACAAAACTTTTTTTTTCATGAAAATTCTTATCTGTTTCATTAAAGATCTTATATTTGTTTTCCTAAAATAATATAAATTAATTTTTCAAAAATCATTATATTGGTCGAAACTGGAGTAGTAAGTAATTAACTATATGCTGTTGGCTATTTTCGTAACACAAACTACGCATACTTAAGAAAATATTTTAAATGAACATAGAATTCAAATAAACTACAAAACTTTCGAATAAAAAGATTTTTTTGTTATCATTATAATATATTTAAGAAGTGAGCTTATAAGTTGAAATGGCGTTGGGACTTGCAAAAGGAAGAATTAATAACTAGCACATGAGAACACTAATAATAAAATTTTGTTTTAAAGACTTGCTAAATAATATAAAACTAATCATATAAAAAAGAATAAAAAAAGAATATGTAGTAATAAGCATTAAAGTTTTCTTTATGTCACATTTCAAGTTGCTGATTTTAGCGGAATATCAAATGCTATACTGAAAAATTCAATTTCCCTTCTATGTATCGAATGCCATTTCTAATAGGAGAACGATATAAATAAGTTTGTATGTATGTATTTAATTTTAAAACGTAGCGCGCACGTATGTAAATAGTCAAAGATAAAAAAATTGAATACCTCACAATACAAAATTTGTACCATGCTATTTTAAGAGAAAAGAAAATGAATTTTAATCACAACTAATTTTGTTTTTATGCAAATGGAAATAAAATTATATTTAAAATTTCCTTGAAAAATTATAAAATTAATAATAAAGGGTTTAAAAACAAAAACTAGAAGAAAAAATAATCAGAATAAGATGCACTTTTCAACTAAAAAAAACTATTATAGCCAGCGACTTTATTTTCCTTTACACACATCACGCTCTGGCTTAGAAAAAAACACAATGCAATATAATCTACAGCTGCCAGCTCTTTTGTGTGAAAAGAAATGGTATTTTTACGTAAAGGAAACATAACTTTCGTACTGACAACTGCATCTATAACAAAAGATACGAACATCAAACGGACGAGCTTTCTTCATGCTTAGCTACATTAAAAGCCAAGACACACCAATAGACGAACAAAAGCTCCGTGACAATTACATGCGTCAGTGCAATTAGTGCTAAGAAAAACAAGACCCAATTAAAAATGTTGAGCGTTCTTCGTTTTTCTTAACAGCCTGCATTCGAACTTTTGTTTGTTATTTTTTCAGTTAGAAATGAAATGAATTTAGACAAAAAGGCAATTCTAATTTGGCTATTCTTAATGAAAGCTTTTGAATTCCCCAGAAAATTAATTTATGTTCAATACCGGTAGCTCAATTCTGTTTTCTGAAATAATAATTCGCTTCATTAGAAACATCTGACTGAAACAAACAAACTAATTATACACTATGGATTAAAAGGAGAAAATTTTGTTCGGGTAATTGCAGAAAATACTAAGTACAGATGATTTGGGGAATGGCAGCTGCAGGAAACTGATGTTTCTTCAGACAGCAAAATTCGAAATATCCTAACTTTCTATTCACATGCTTAATGTTTATTCAGTTGCCATGCATATCATAAATGCTATCAAGCATAAAGAAAAAAAAGTATATACAAGTACCAAAAAAAAAAAAAGACTTTTAAAGAACCGAATATGATTACAATAAAAATTATTTCAAAATTTTATGATATTTTTTGAAAAGTTCATTCTATGTCAGGATACACTATTTGTAGTAAGGAGTGAAATTAACAACGGAGTGATCATTTTTTGTACATAAAATTTCATAATGGATTCAAATGAAAATTAAAATCCTTTGTTTTTAGCAATCCTTAACCGCTCAACTGTTTTACCCGTATGCCACACTTATATTGATTTACCAAATTGATAGTTGTAAGCAAAAAATAAACCATTCATAACGATTGTAATTCAATATTAAAATTACATAGAGATAAGTCGAATATTCAATGGATTTCTATTTCAATCAAAATCAGAAAATATTCTCAAAATGAAAGAGGTCATCTCATTAGATAGTAAAGAAAATAAAATAGTTAAGTGTTTTTAAAAACATGCTCGTATTCAGCAAGTAAGGTCCTTAGAAACATGGGGGTGGGAGCCACAATGAATTAATCTTCAGAAAAATAAACAATTTCAAATTTTGATCCTAAAATAATTCAAAATAAGGGAAAATTATACGTAAATATATATATTATAATACGGAATATTACGGAAATATATATATTATAATATTTAATGAAAATGAAGAAAAGTAACAAATACTAATTGAAATAGAATTTTTCTTTTCTTCTCTTTGAATCTTCGATTATTCATGTTCTAAAAAAATTTTACTGACAACTATTGTTCTTATTTGTTTGTTTGTTTGCTTACTTTATTCAAGACAGCTTTGCACGGAGATATTTAAATTCTAATGAGCCTGCAGTTGGAATTGAAAGCAATGTAACACATACGAATCTTTCTAATCTTGTTAGACAAAAACATTGTGGATCTCGTGCTTATCGGTAACGACATATGAACTTGAGAAATTGCCAGGATAGCGTTCAGTTCCCAATGTTAAGAACAGGAAGTCTTCATCAAAGCATTTAATAGAGAAGTTCCCTTCTTGGCCAATTCCCAAATGATCGGTCCAAATATTCTCCTTGCGTCTTTCTTTAAGAAGAATAATAGAATGAGAAGGGCATGATATATTTTATGATTTGAGAAACTCGCCAATACATGTTTCTTCATAAAACCTTACAATCCTTAATTGATAACAGCACTTTTGTCAAAGCAGTAAAAAAGAAATAAAGCTTGTTGACATCGCCACTAGAATTAGGAACATAATACGTTTGACAAAACAAAACTTAAAATAATCTGGTAATTGAAGATACTGAGTATAGTTTACACGGTTAAGAGCAAACAAATAATAATAACCAATTTTTGTTTGACTGATACATAAAACCGTAAATTAATGGCAGATTAAGAATTCATCATTAGAATGCTTACCTTCTAGTTTGCTACGCAATTCATAATTGCGACATATTTTTATTGCAATTATAAATATCATAATTTTATAATGTTCCTTTTATTTATTAATTTGTTTCATAAATTACTTCGCATACAACACTTATTCCTAAACAATAATAAAAATCCAAACTTTTACAACTGTTGATGAAAATCAGCTTCTATCAATAATACCATTTACAATTCATTTAATTCTTTAACTTTTTTTTTCCAGATTAATGATATCATAAATTTCATACAAAAATTTTTATTAAAAAAGAATACGTCTACTTTTATTGGTGCTTTATTATAATTATTTCAAAGAGCCTGGTATTTTCGAAGAAATAAATTTAAAATTATGCCTATGTGATATTTTGATTTTCATTGTTACGAAATTTGAAAATTCAACTGGCAACGACTCAATTATTTCTAATACATCAAAAGAATTAGTAGGTAATTTTTATACAAATATACATTATTTAATCAACAGCATTCGTACAAATTTCCAGTGGCAAGGATAAGTGGAATATCTGAATCAATATAATTTCTATTGATGCTAAGAACAGAACAATATATTGATTGAAGAATTTCTGCAGCAGTTTAGTATTAAATGCTTTGAAATGGTTCCTTCTTTTCTGGACCAAATCATACTCATATGGGCTCAAATCTGAACATAATAAATTCCAGTCGAAGGGATTTTTTTAAAAAAATCACCGTCACAGATTGGTATAGAATTGTTTCATAGAATCTTAAATTAATAAATCGTTTCATCCTCAGCTTCAGTAGAACGGGCACTGATTCAGGGCTTTCACTAATTCCTGGTTACTGAAAAATCTAGGACTCTGATGTTGAATAATACTTTTTCAAGCATCACAATTTAGTGCCAATGTATCAGATGGTATTTATATTGTCGTTATTAAATTTCCAAACTTTGTATTTATATCGTTGTTTTATTTTTTCCAATCTGTTAACAAATTTATAAAAGAAATCGTCGAACTTTCGCAAACTGTAGGAATGCAATAATAAGAAGTAACAGTCATAAGATAAACGTAACTGGCCACACAACCAATACATCTGCCCAGTTAATTGTCGCATGTAGAATTGTAATGACGTTTTTTCCTTCTATAACAAGTTTTGAAATAGATTTCAAATAAAAAATGATGCAATATTTTGATGCTTTTTGTGATACTTAATATCAAATTAGTATAAATTGCTACTTTAAAATAATAGTTTAATCATAGCACTATTAATTTTTGAAATCTTCAGAAAAAGTTTACGATTATTATGATAATAGTTTCCATAACTCAAGAACATACATATATATATTTATGTCAAGTAAATTTTTAGGTCAAGTTGAGTAATTTCAAACACAGACGCTGAGAAAAAAGATAATATGCACGTATGACACAATGACTATTGCGTTTTGGGGCGAATAAAGACGCGTAGCCATTTCCACACATCCCACAAATTTACATACGTCAAAGACATCACATCAAACATCAGACTAGTCTGAGGCCATTCACAAATGAGACATGTCACACGTGAAAAATCTCATAAATTTAAAAACAGTCCATAAGCGTTCGAAATAAAACAACGCTGCGAGAACCTGACTGGAGACGACTCCTTCCACGCTCTACCAGTTTTTGGAGAAAAATTTCGTTACCTAACGAAATGGAGTCGCATTTTGAATATCAAAGCGATCGTGACACATTTCTCGCCCCAAAATCTCTTTAGAGGGAATATTTGAAAAATCTCGCGTTTCACACTCACTTCCAGGACAGAAATAACATAAAGAAACGATAGAAATGATAGAAAAAAAAATGTTAAAGGGAGAAATTCTTTTAGAGAAACAAACGTGACGAGAAACGTCAAATTTTAAGAGAGAAAGTGACAAATAAAATAAGCAAATTTTCTACATTCAGATAACGTACAGGTCGAGGTAAAGACAAAAACGTATTTTATTTTCAGCATTAAAAGATAAACCGGTATTCTTACGCCCCATCGTCACTAAAGATCATGTGAGCTTTAGCTTACGCAACTTAATTACTTTTTAAAACAATAAAAATGTCATGCTTGATTAATAAAATTACTTACATGTGAATATTTTTAAATCGATAAATTTTTAATAGTTAACTATTCATAATTTTTTCTAATTAGAACCTACTGAGCATACAAAGAGAATAAACTCGGTAGAATTTTAAAGATGTTAATGTTTTTAAAAGAGAGGGCAAGGTCAATTAGGACATTTAAATGGATAGTTAAATACCAAATAATTTTCAAATGGTACGTTAAAGTTCTATAATTAAATATGCTGTTATTTGTGCTTAAATATAAAGTGCATAATGTGATAGAAATCATATGACAAATGGAAGTATGCGCGTCATGCAACATAAAACAGTACATTGTATGATATTGTGCTGAGACATTAGATCATGGTTTACCTCTCCCAAGATATGCATGTATTCCAAAATCAAATTTTCTTGAAACATACCAAGCATAGCATATAAAGCCGACATTCTAATGAATAAAAATTCAGCTGAGATATTAATAAAGACTAATAGAATTTTTTCTAACATTTTGTATCAAAATAGAAAATCTGAAATTTTGCACCTACAAAAACTTTCAATCTAATATATGTCAATAATTTTTTAATAAATAAAATATTATTCGGAATTTTTACTTTGAATATAATAAGAACAAGATTACTTACATACAAATTTCACATACAATTTATAATTTAAATTCCATCACAGAAAAATGCGGATAAGCTTATAGAAACCAGGAATATTAAAATACAGTCACAAGACTTCTGATTTTCGAAAGTTCACGATTATAATAATATAAATGCGAGTAATAAGATAAATAAAGATAAAAAATATATTTTGAAAAAATTAATTAAAAAAAGAAACGTTTACGTTTTTCAATGTAAATTTATTGAGCATTTTGCACATGCAGAGTAGAATATTAGAAGCAGACACTAAGTAGAAAAGAATATAATATATATATAAAAGCCTTTGAAAATGTGGACACGTTAAAATATCTGATAAACGAATGAATTGTTTCACAAATGTACACATGTGTCAATTTGCATAACAATGGATGGATTTTATCGCCTTGCACAAATTAGCAAAACGGAAAAGGTTTCTCCTTTTTCCGTTCTCTTTCTTCTTTGTGGAACCCCTTTAAACAGAACTGAAAACAATAACTTGGAAAACTAATAACAACTAACGTGGATCGTGATTTTGAATTGAGCCCATTCTCATTATTTGCGAGGTGAGTTGCAAACACTGAATAACATTCTAAAAACGCACTTATACCGGATGGAAATTTTCTACTTTCAAAACAGAAAAAAGAAAAAATCGTTAAAAGAGTGGTTTTCTTCTCCCAGATATCTTTCTGTAAAAGCGAATAGAAGTTTGACAAAGAGAGCAAATAGAAGTTTTACAAATTATATATTATAGGAAAAAATAATTTATAAAAATTATTTCTGAACACATTTTTTAGAAAAATTCAAGACTTAACCCGATTTGTGTATCGTGCAACGAATTACAGGAAATTCAAAACATATGATTATTTACCTATTCTTCAAATTAAAACAAATAAATCATCTATATATGTGTATTTGTAATGATATTTTAAAATCTAATTTAAACTTAATTAATTTCCTGGCTTTCAGCTTAATTTAGCCCATATCAATCCCACACTGAGAGTGAGTGCAGCGATAAAAAATTGTCAAGTCAAGCGCATTCTTTTAAAATATCTTTTTAATTCCATTATTTGAGTGAACACTTGCAGAAAAATCGCTATTAAAATCTCACAGTATATAATCATGAGGATAAATTTTTCATTAGCTTTTCCTTATTTCGCTCTTGTGTCGATCTGTGTTGATGTGCCCGTCGTTTATGCTTGTACATGCCTCCCGAGAGAGAATAAAATGAAGAGAAAAATTCAAAATACTTCTGTCCACGATTCAGCTTTAAAAATTACGTTTACATATTTATATATATATATATATTCAAGATTTAATTTTAATATTTTTAAGTAGAAATAATAAATTGTGAATTTCCGCAAAAAAAATATTGTATTTTCTTAGATAAGAATCACTGTAAGTAATATCATTCGTATTTTTGTCAATCCGCATGTTCTTAATAAATGAATATTATTATTCAATATTATGCAGAAGCAGAAACTTGACTTATTTATGAATTAGATAAATTTATCTCATTGCCATAAGCTTATTTCAATTAATATTTCATCAATAGTAAGTTCTTGACAGAACTTCACTCCATTTTATCAACAGAGAACAATTGTAGCGCATTTCATTCATAAGAAGAAATGCACATACTTAACATCATAATGAATAAACTTGATGAATTATTCATAACAGCAATATTCCCTTATTATAATTTTGTGCCATCTTCTATTTTCTCATGGAAGATAACATACGGCAGTATATTCAGAGAAATAAGGAAATAAAAGAAATATAAAATCGACGTTGCTATGAATTGCTGTAAAATGACTTCCCTGACTAAGTTATATAATGATCATATCATGACGCTCAATAGATATTATTGCAACAGCTGTTCACAGTTTAAACAGAACAAAAAGGTAAAATAAATAAATTAAATATGCAACAAAATCTAAAATTAAAATATATGGTTACATAAATGCATTAATGGATTTAAGTATTTTATGAACTTATGCAATACATATTATGAAGTTTCTTTTTTAATAAGCTGGTCAATTTAGATTCGCTTTTCAGCATATTTTAACAAGTTAATGATGAATATTTTTTATTCACGGTTAATATTTTTTAACTTAATTCACTTTATAAATATTTATTTGCTTCTATTTTTTTCTGTTATAAAACCAGTTTCAATAATATTGCTCTCGTTTGTACTCAATAACATTGAAGCAGATGTTCCGCTAAAATATTTTAGTAACTGAGTAAACAAATGAAACCTAAGCACTCACACTTTATGAAGTTTTCCTAATATTATTTTAATATTTTACAATTCAAAGAATTGTTTATAAATGTATTGATATTGTCTAACTAAAAAAAAAAGACATTTTTAATTGAGGCTCCCTTTTATTCATGCGGTAGATCAAGGGTGGGCATTAAGTTGATCGTGATCAACCGGTGGACCAACAAAACATTTTGGACTGACTATCTTTACTAAGACTTTAAGTTTTTCTCCTTCAAAATGACATAATTTTAAAAGCACATAGTTCAGAAACTGAAAAAAGCTTTTGGAATCTAATGGTTTAAAGTCAAGTATCCTAATTTCAAAAAGTTGCATATCATTTACCATCGTTTGGCTCCATCTGTGTGAATCTGCATTTTCAACGATAAATATAATAACATGTGGTTCCTATTCCCCAGGTGACCACTTAGAATCCTGTGCAGCATTAGCAGTTAATAATTATATACTGAGAAAGTCAAGATTGGCGGACAGTATGTTAAGACTTCTATTAACTAAAACTACGAGATATAACTTAAGATAAAATTATTTACTTTTTAATGTAATTTGAATTGTTTGATATTAAATGTACCATTTAATATTGCATTTGTCGCTATTATTATCATGTTTGCATTTTGCTATTACAGACCTTTTTCTCAACTCACTACACCTATGTCACTAAATGAACCACAACACCATGAAAAAATTAGCAGCCAATACCCTGTCTAAAAAGGGAAAGTGTGCCTACCCCTACGGCTGACAGCTGCCTAATCTGGCTACTTAAATATCCAGTACCGCATTAAAAAATAAAAACATTACCAAAGTATAAAATAAGAGTATTAACAGAAATTCCACGCTGTAATGAGAACTGAAAATTCGAATTCACGTTTAAAAACAATAAGCAATATTTTGGGACATTGCAATTCAATTCGATAAACCCTTCGCCTAAAGCAAAATACAGATTACATGCTTGCAAAAAGATTATCCAAAACTGTCCCAGATTTAAAAAATGCGAATTCTATGTCGAATAAACCGAAAATCTGCGTATGACTTTCACCGACTTAAAGCACTATTTCCGCAATCGTAATACAAACAATAATCTAATCGACATATTCTAATCCAGACTAAAAAGTCATATCTCTATAACTTTATCCTGGAAATGTAAGAAGGGGAAGCTCCGAAAAAGTCTGGTAAGTGATTCATGATAACACAATTGTGGTCAATTTTGATTCCTTTTAACTTTTCGAGCACGTTCGAAAAATGTAGCTTGCTGTTCTTTTCAAAGCAGAAAATTGCATTACCAGAGAACAGGAAAAGTGTTCGTGGCCTGTATTTATAACATCAGAATTTATTTCAAAATTAGATTGAAGTTTATTTTATTTTCTTTAAGATGTTCACAACTCTCTGGAAAATGATTATTAGAATGCAAATAAAATACAGATGGAATGAAATTTAGACTAAGGCTAACTGATTCAAGAGTATAGTATAAATAAAGAATGGCCACAAAATGGAATACGCCATTGCTTCTTTGTTTATCATTCCTTCCTTCCAACAGTAAATTATTAAATATGTTTTACACAAATTAACAAAAATTCTCATTCATCCCCCCCCATTCACTTTCAGAATTGAAAATATTTTGGAAATTGTACAATGACTTAACGTTATGGTATTAGTGCAGAATGTTATAAACTGAATACATGTTTTCAAGATTGTATGGATGGAAGAGATTTGATAAACAAGTTTTAAAAACTTAAAAAATTCAGGTAAGAAATTTAAAACATTCATTAAAATAAATGCAAGCTCAGATAATATAATTCAACTCTTTAATGGTATTTTAGCAGTTAATTGTTCGAACAGGAAAGTATACATAAATAAACTCCAATTTATAAGAATGAATCTGCACACTCTAATGATCTCTTAGCTGGAACAGATAAAATAAGAAGGAGGGATAAAAAGGGGGAAAATAATTTCCTCAACATATTTCCACATAAAATTTTAAATTCTGTGCATTTTTAACCTAAAATTTTCGATGAAAATTAATTAAAACTTTAAATTAGATAATTAGTCGCTTTTTATGGTCAGATAATTTTTAAGAATACCAGAGAATAAAGCGATTTTTAAACCATCTTCTACATTTAAAATTAGAGAAAACGTTTATATTCTATAAGGCAATATGATTCTGTTGCCGGCGTCCTGGCATAGGGGTAGCGTGTGTTTTCTCCGTGATCTGTGTGTCCCAGATTCGAGTCTCGGTTCGGGCATGGTTGTCATTCTGTGTGTTTTATCTGTGAGTAGTGTGAATGTGCCCCCCCCCCCTTAAAAAGGGGTTGTACAAACGAATGTGTGCGTCATCTTCATTTGAGCTAGAAGTCAGACTTCTGCCCGTTGGTTGCTCAGGGGGTCTTAACCCTCAGAAGCTACTGCATCCCCTTTCCGTAAAAACACGGACACGACATCATCATCATATGATTTTGAATTTGCTTCTCTCTGATTTGCATGAAACATTCATTTATTTATTTATTTTTAAAATTCAAAACACAATAATTTCCACAAAAAATTAATGCATCTAATGTTTTCTCTCGAAAAGAGGTAAAAAGTGTGTAAATGAAGTGTAGTAATTTCCTTCAACAAGAATATCATGAGCATGTTAAAAGAAATTGTAGTAATGAAGTGTGAATTTGAATCACTTCAAATTCACACTGCATTACTTCAATTTTTTTTATGATCCCATATATCACGATTGTTAAAAGGTCAATGATACTAAGCACATACATACATATATATATATATATATATATATATATATATATATATATATATATTTCATAAAAGCACTTTGGGCTAAACTTCATATAAATAAGCAAAAGAGCATTCTCTTGAAATTTTTCTGGCTGAAATCATAGCAAACAAATTTTCAAGAGTTTTTTTTCCCCCATTGATGCAGCACTATAAAATCAACTGTGTCATTCATGAAGAATGACGACTCATGTTATTTTTTTCTCCCAAACAGCTTCCAAGTAAGTCTGTATTGCGTGTCAATACAGCGAAGAAATTCATGTTTGTTTGTAAGAAAGTACTCCTTACCATTGATCCATTTATTCCAAAGTTATATCCAAGTTTGAAATATACAATTTTGGTATAACGGCAATAAGCCCAGTTTGCTTTACCTTGTCTGTTGCATTTTAAATAAATATATTTCATATATAGATAGTCCATAAAGACCCGAGTCAAAAAGAATATATATATGTACAGAAATCAAATTCTCGAGGCAGGATTTCAAAACGACTTAAATACCTTTTCCACGTACAATTTCTATACAAAAATGCATAGCATATGTACAAATATATTATTTTCCTTGATTTTCATCTTCTGTTACCAGCAAAAGAAGGCATCGCGAGGAAGCAAAAAGATGAAGGGGGTTCCAACTCGCGAACATCGATCGAATGCAAGGTTGCAGAAACGTTGCAGTCGAAACCGGATTAACGACTCTTGCACTATGACTTGCGGCGATACATACCGGCTGATCCCGAAATCACGGCATGATGAGAATTCGCGCCGAATATCGAAAGGAATGCACTTCATATGACGATCATATTAAGATGGAGCCAGAGACTTTTAATTAATATCTTCCGCTCCTGCATGCAGAATGTGATGAAGAAAACTAGTCAATTCATCCGGTAATCCGTCATCCGGATATTGGAAAATTTTTACAGCCGCCTCCTTTTAATTAACGACTAAATTAATTTGGCTTTCTATCTAGTAAAGAAGCTGTTGGCAAGGCATCGAAATCGCCTTTTTTTCCTCCCGACGGAAGTTCGACAACAGATGTGACGATGAAAAATGGGGATTTAAATGAATAGTAAGCTTTATTGTTAGAGGAAAATAATTTTTTTTATGTTAAACAAAAGAAGAAAAAGCAACTCTGTCCTTAAAATAAATCTAGACGCAGCCATTTTTTACAGTTTTATTAATGCTTTATATTTATAACTAGAAAGATCGTTAATAAAAATAAAAAGAAAGCAATAATCATTTTAATTTTTCTGTTCTAATTTAATATATTACTAGTCATTATTTCAACCCCAAAAGGTCAATGAATAAAATATTTTATTATGACTACTTAGAAAAATGCAAAGACCATTTAAAAATAGCGACACCATGATCGTAAGTTTCTTTGCAGTTTAACAGACCTTAAATCGGCAAACTTCAGATTAAATAGTATTTAATTATTTTTGATTATTTTAATATTCACTGTTTAAAATGTAAGTACCTGAGTTTGGGGGTTATACAATTTAACGGTCCTTAAATCGGCAAATTTCAGATTAAACAGACAGTATTTGATGATTTCTGATTACTTTATAATCACCATTTAAGACGCAAGTACCTGATTCTTCGGGCCTTTCCCACCGCTTTTCTAATACATAATTACTAATGAATATTTTTAGACAAAATGACATTTAAATATTTTATATCTGCATAATAACCAGATTCTACTTTTAATATTGCTCATAATTCAGCTCAAATTGCCCATTTTAGGAACATTCTTCACTTCAATAAGCCCAATAAATCGAATGCGTATTGTATAATTTTAGAAAACAAATAGTTTGGCATTAAAATTGCAACAGCGATTCAATCACAACGAAGTATGTAATAAAAGAAGAATAAGACCGAAATTAATGACAGACTTCAATCGATTATTTCATAGGGATCAATAGATACTCTAAAAGGTCTGCAACGTAATTTATCCTATTCTTCCACATTTTATCCAGAATTTCCATACGATAAATCAATACTAGGGCAGCTGGGACTCAAAACATCAACAAAAAAAAGGGAATGCTTTTTTTAATAAGATACTGTTATCGATTACCTTCCTTACAGAAGTTGCTTTTCTTTTAAAAATGTTGAAAATGGATTAGAAGGGCACCAATAGTAAATGTCTGCTACTTCATAAATTAAAGTAATTTCAACAAAATTAAAATATACGAAATAAAAAAAAACCAAAGTAAGTATAATTTCTATATTAAAACAAAATGTCTCTACATGATAATCATGGATAATAATTTTTAAAGAACTAAATGCTTCATTCAAATTAAGGTATGAAAGACATCAAATGGGACAAAAAAAATATGCAAATGAATGCTCCTTCAAAAAGTCTTTGAACAGGGAAATGGATGAAAGGAATTCATGAATTCTAATGAAATGCTTCCCCGACGCAGTATTCCGAGTAAGATGAAATGTAAATTCTCTAAATGAATAAATATCGGTTCTTAAGAAACGGAAGTTTGTACAAGATGTCATTCACTGCGAAAGCTTTTCAGAGGATAGCAATACAATATACCTGTGCAAAAATATTAATTTTAATAACATTTGAAAAAAAAATTCCGTTTATTGTAACAGTCTTTAAAAATATCAAATTCAGCAAAATTTATAGAAGCCTCTTACTTGCACAGTTAATAAAAGCAAACTCATACATTAAGCATTTTTAAATTACAAATATAAATTGAAAAAAATAAAAAAAAATATGGCTATGTTATAAAGGAAAAAAAATTATGAATAAAACAAAAAAATTCGAAATGCAGCAAAATTGAAAGCTATTAAAATTATAAAAATGCCTTTATTAATACATTTCACATTTATTTCACAAATACATTCTATGCATTTATTTCATTAGTACATTTATCCCATTAATACGTTTAATGCATTTATTTCATTAATACGTTTATGCAAGAAAGATGGGAATACAAAATTAGTTCAAGTATTTCACAGATCTACACATTACACATTTTTTTAAAACTATCAATTGCTTAGACAGATAATAAGACAATAAAAAATTAATATACTTGTGGTTTTTCCTACTGAACCGTAATATAAATAGAATTATAAGAATAATCCCTTTTAAAATAATAAGAATAAAATATATAATATATTCCCTAATAGAAATACGTTATAAATTATTTTATATTTATAATATAAAAGAAATAAAAAAATTTCTACATATAAAAAATTCCATTACAGAGATTTAAGTAAATAATGCAGAATATTTATCACAAACTACTTTTATCATGAAACTTAATGGAGGTATACGCGATTTTTTTTAAATTCCTAAATCCTAACTGAAAAAAAGGGGGGGGGACCTTCGTGTAACTGAAAACGAAACATTACTCAAATTGAATTAAATCCTTCCTTTAAAAAAAAGAAAAGAAAAACTTTCCATTGCACATAAAGTTTCGATTTCATAAGAAAATTCTTATTTTACATGTTTTGTTTCCCCTTCAGTGCGGTATTTATTTAAATCCCCGTCATTGAGTATCCATTGCTCTTTCCACAGTAGAAAAGAAATTGATTAGTAGCATTTTATTCAAGATACTTGTACGGATCTTTACTTCCCAAAACGATACTAATACATTGATTAATAAATTTACTAGATTCGTCAACGAATCAAATAATCAAATCTTCTCAAATGTTGAGCCAATAGCTGGATATAGATTCGTATATCTCAATTGCATATATAAACCCTGATAATATTCTTATTGTCCTTTAAAACTTAGGTGATTTTTTTTTCTTTTTTCAAGCTCTTTTCCAAATACACTAAATCCCGATTCACCATAAAAATCAACCAAAGAAAGAATTGTAAAAATATCTGCCTTTATAATTTATCAATCTTATACGATTTGCCGATTTGAAGGGAGAATTACAGAATGCTTGCACTCCAGGTTCTTAGTCTCCAGATATAATATGTGAGTAAGGTAAAGGCAGGGGAATGATATTTTTTAGTAAGTGGTGCAAGACAAATTCTAGTCTTATTTAAAAGATGACAATTTATAATAAAACTTTAAAAAAGATTTACATTAATAATAAAATGCATCTTATAGGAATCATCTAATTACTTGTGTCGCATGCTAACTACGTATGCATCACAAGAATAAACAGATATTCACTAAGAAAATATAAGGTAGGTTTCTGCAGTCTTGAAGGCTTCTGATTCAATGTTACTTTAATGCATAAGAAAACTGCATTCAGTAAATGGCTTTCACAAGTATCATAAAAACAATCAATTCAGAAAAAATTTAGCATAAAAACTACTATTTAAAAGACGACTTTTTTTTTTATTAAATGCTTAACATTTTTCTCTGGTTTTAACTTTTTATCGAAGAATCAATAACTAATAAATTTAACAAATACATTAGAATTAACTAAAATACCACTAAATATCGGCGTGCATTAATGAAACGATCTTCGTTTCAAGAACACATACTATCAAGACAATTGATTTGCGACCTCGAAATTAAATCAATACCTCCTACAGTCTCCGCAAACATGTAAAAGATAATATCCTTTCCACGAAAATCACATTCCAAAAACAAATCTCTTCGCTCCAACATCGATCGGATTTATCTTTAAGGCAGTAAAACTTCGGGTGAAATATGATTTTAATCATCCTCCCTCCTCCAATGGCATTCGACCGAAATTCCTGCAGCAGTCGCAAGTGTTGAAAAATATCGCGATGATCTTTTATTGATTAAAGATCAAGAGAGGAAATGCGTTAACAGAATAGCGAGCAAGATCAAGATATTCCGAGTAGAAAAGTACTTAGAAATACTAAAATGCGTTAAAATAATTCACGCGCAACACCCACCATCATCAAACTTAAGAAAATCATTTTAATTAGTTCGTTGTTGTGTGTGCTGTATGAATGAAATGGCATGTATACAATCATTATGAAAACAAATTAAATCTGAATGAGATAATGACAGAAGTCATTTCACTGAAGATTAAAATGTTACTAATAGTTGCAATGTTGAAATAAAGAATTCGCACGTCTTAAGGTTAAGCAGTAATGAACCAAAAGTAGAAAGCAAGGAAATGTTTTCATTTTCTACATTATTAAAAATAAATGGCAATCTTTAAAAACAGTTTTGCAAAATTTCATCAGAATTCCAAAAAAGTTACAAACTTACTTATGAATAAAACATAATTTAATGATTATTTTTATGCCAAGACTTTTTAAGACTATGATTGCGACAATAAAGAACTATGGAATTCTTATAATAAATTTAAACAGCTTAAGAATGTAGAGAATTATTCTTAGAAGAGCATTTTCTGACTTCTATAATGCCAAAAATGATTAAGAAAAAAGATTTAGCACTGAAAAGGAATTAATTCAAAATAGAATTAATTATTCGATATAGAATTCCCTAGTAGATAAACAACAAACATTCATAATAATTTCTGATTATCATAAAATCCAAGTAAAAAAGAATTGCATTGATAATTTTCGATTAGATACGTTTTAAAAGTTTGCAATTTCATTCTTCTAATTTAAGACAAGTCTATTCTTAGGAAGTTCAGAACAAGAAACATGGGTTTTAAATTTCTTTACATTTTATCATTAATTTATGCACAACTGCTTATGTACAAAATTAAAAAAAATTCAAAAATTGAATTGGCATGTAAAATATTAATAATAGAACATGGAATACTGAAAATCCTTTACATTAAAATTTATTCAAAGTGTAACAAAATACTTTGACTTCTTGTTAACCAAAGAGAAAACGAAATGTCCGCAAAAATCATTATACAAGCTAATAAGATAAAATAAACTCGGATAAAAGCAAATGATAAAAAATTAACCGATAGAAGTTATTTTTCTGTTTAAAAAATGAAAATTATAGAATTTTTTACTAAATCATGAAATTAAATAACATGATTTTTCTAAATCAATATTTAATGCATTATTAAAGGAATTTTTTTAAAAATGGAGATTATAAATACTTTAAAGAAATTAAAATTACTCGATCATTTCGCAGTTCAATGAATAAATTCATAATTTTCTTGCAAATTAGAGAACAATCGAAAAGTAACGCTGAAAAAATTACATACATTCAATAAAAAGTAGAAATTTATAATAAAACGCTTTTAATTGCCCTCTTCAGCTCCTTCCATCCATTTTTCATTTTTTTATCTTAATTATAAGACAAAGCTTTAATTATAAGAGTTTGAATCCAAGTGGCACAACAACGAAATTCTAAATCTCTAGTACTAATTAGGTTGAACTAATTAGCGAACTATTAAACATAAAAACTGTTTCTCTAATCAGGCAAAATTATTTCGGTAATCTTATGCTTAGTTCTATTCTGTACATTCTCATAAGCGTTAATATAAGATTTTTAGATTATTTATTTTATCTTTTGACGTTGTCATTTATACAATTGAAATTCGAATTAATGTAAAAATTTGTTGTGAAATATAATTTAGTAAAATTCATCAAAAAATTAATTAATTAATTAATGGAAAATTCTAAAATTTTTAATTTGAATGGAATAATCTCTTAACTTGCGAGGTCGAATTTAATTAAGAAATTTAACATTTGGCATCATTATTATTAAAATATTATCTACTGCCATTCAATAAAAATCAGTTTTTTTAAAGGCTATGTAAGTCAACGCAAAAAGAAAAAGAATATTTTTGTAAAAAAAATGTCAGGACATGCTTTAAAAACTCAAGGCCAAGTATAAAATAAAGAGAAAATAATGGCGGAACGAGAAAAAATCAACATACTGAATTACAAGTGCATTAAATAGTTATGAATAATATAATCCAGGTTGATTTTTAAATTTAGTTACATTCAGCACAAAAAATAGGATTTTCGTAAAACGCAAATTAAATCTAAAAATGCAGAATCAAGTTAATTAGATGTTATATCATAACTTTGTATAACTTTTCATAATGCTAGAATGATCAAAATAGCGATAGAATTTGCCAAAACTATGATTCAAACGAAGATACTCTAGTCATCGTTTGAAGAAAATTGGTTTCAGGAACGAATCCTCATAAAAAATTTTAATATAATTATATATAATGTAAACATCAAAAATAAGTTACGACAAGCAGTTGGAAACGATTTGAAATACAATATAATTGTATAGTTTTCAGTACGTTCGCTTTTTTATATTATAAGTAAATACCCCCTCTCCCATAAGATTAGCAACTAATCCTTTTATTTTCTGAAAGCCAATGCTTGTTTAGTAATGTAGTTACTAATTAGTAATTATTAATATACTATAATTCTGTAATGACTAAAACTTTATTTCCGATTAAGCAGGATTAATTATTAATGAATCAACACTAATTAAGCCGAACTATTTATTGATACAATATTCTTGTATTATTTTGAGCATCACTGGATGAGATAAAGATTACCATTAAAATAAGTCCAATGACATATTACGAAAATATATTTCAGCCATAAAATTAACCTTGCTTTTTTTATAAAATAGGAACGCATGGTTAAATAACAATTCACATCAGCAAAACAGACAAGAAACTTCAAAAGAAAAAAAAATGCTAAAATGGTCTTTCCAAATGCTCAAGCAAGTATTTTCTGGAAAAAATAACAGCAAACCTGCAACTGACTGTGAAGAGGCGGGCGCGGAATGAGGTTTGAGAAAATTTCGCAACGAAATATTTTATTTGCCTGAGGGGCGCATCGCACTACGAAACATTTCCAGAGATGATGTAAATAAAAAGCGATCTAAGAGATGGGAGTAGATATACGTATACGAAATTCAATTTTATTTGGAAAAAAATATTTATATCCTTGAGCACGATAAAGTTCGGTGGAAAATGGTTAGAACGCGAAAATAAATTTTAAAATGATTTAGAAAGATCGAAGACTGTTGAGAAACGGCACGTTATTACAGCAAGTCCAATAAAATTATAGAATGTCTTTTTTTCTTTCATAATATCATCGAGATAAGTCTCTAACATTTCCAGCATTTGATTTTGAAGCCCAAAATTGCGTGACTGGGTAGAAACTTTTATAGTTTTCTTATTTTATTTATTTATTTACCCTTGAAGGAATGCTAGAAATACTTACCTCGGTAAATCGGTCGATAAACATAGAAAAGCAAGTACTTTCAATATACCTTCAGTACAATATTTTTTCCTTCAAATTATTATAAATATTATATCTTTTACAAGGAGTATTTCCATCAGTTTTTCAATATTTCTAAGCACTTACTACTGAAAATTATTTTTACCTGAAACCTTTTAATAATACTTTCTTTAATACTGCGATGGCTCTAATTCAATCTGACCGAACATATTCAAGCAATTACGAATTCCAGGCGTCAATCTTTTATGATAAAGAAGGTGCAATTTGTTGGTCAGAGCAGCTTTGAAACCGTGTATCACCTAAATCTGAATTGAAATATATGGGGATAGACAGACCTACCTAAAGAGCTATCAGGGAAATTTGGACTTTATTTTGGTTCCACTAAGAAAAAAAAAAATTCAGCAGCTAACCAAATTCCAGTTAAGTATTAGATGCTAAAGCATACATTTGGTCTGTAAGCGTATTTTCTGACGAGCTAGCTGTACGACTAGAACATCAAAGAAAATTCATAGTCTCTTTCTCAATTCATATTTCTTTTTCATGATATACGATGTCTTGTCTTATTCAAACAGATCAACGGAATGGGCCTAAATGATCTATCATCTTTTTAAACTTATCTATTTAAATAGAATCGTGAAAGATTTTTTTTTTTTTCAGAGCTGAAGGTGGAAAATGTTTTTTTTTTTTTTTTTTTTTTTTTTTTTTTTATCGAAATGAAACGGCAATCGAAAAGGTCTTTAAAACTTCCAGCATGTGAAAATAAAATTCAAAAAATCATACAAAATATTTAATTTTTACTGACATATTATCAACAATTTTTATTCAAGAATCATTATTTACTATTAAAAATTTTGCAAAGCAAAATCAAAATTGCCATTTTATGCAACTGAGCTTTACAAAGGTTAGAGCAAATTTACTATGTAGTTCTACAATTTCATGGATCAGAAAAATAATGTAGAGCAAAATTTTTATAACTAAAGAAATGTACCGTCTCGTTCCATATTTATCAGCCTGTCTATATCCCTATAACTCTCTTCTGCATAAAGGGGTAATAAATTCTCTGGAAATGGGGCAGAAAAATGAAATATTGGCGTTTACCAGAATTTTTCTCCCACTTTCAGGAATTTTTAAAACTTTCGCCGTCAGATTATCGATTTTTCAATATGTTTCTCTAAAACCCGCTTCTTAACAAATCGGGATTTCCTAGGATATTCTGCCTGTTCTTTTAGAAGAGAAAGTGCTTGGTTAGTTTCGGGAAATTCATACTTTCATAATTAAATACATTTCAGATCACTACATCTGCAAAATTTTATTTTTTTTCATTTTAGTGAAATCAATTTGAAATAGTTCACGCTCTTTTTCCCCCTTTGATTTTTTTTCTGAGTAATTATTTATAGTCTAATCGGATAAAGATGAAAGAAGGTTAAAATAAAATATTCTATTCAGTAGCTCAAGTAAAATGCACTTGATATAAATACATAATCATTAACTAATTTTCTTAATCTAATTTCATTTTAGAAGTTTTTTAATCTTCAGTGCAGAGAAAACTTTGGTTAAAATTTTATTTTCGGGTAAAATAAAACTTTCAAAGCTATTGAAGAGATATCTCGTCTTTCAAATACTTCCAATCACAGGTTTCTGTGGGATAAAATTTTCTCTTATGCCAGTTTAGATTGAATGAACTTTCTAATACATATCTGAAGAAAACCTTTATTTTTTGCAAACTAACAAAATAGATAAATTTTAGCCTACAGAAACCTGTATTTGGAAGTATCTGAAAGGCGATATGTCTAGTCTGTGGCGAAAAGATAAAGAATAGCAACTGAATAGAAAGAAAAACTTTTTTTAAGAGTTAAAAAAAATGACAGCAAATATGAAATCCAGTATAGTGCTTTTTGGAACAAATATTTGTTTGTATTACGCCCCGTTTTAAAGCAACGCTTGGGATATTTTGGGACGGACCTCGTAATTTTGAACCATGATCAGATGACGAGGATAACACCTGAGCTGGCACCCCCTCCCCACACCACACCAGCAGGAAGAGGGCGTTTGGCCTGACAGATTTAACATGCAAGAGACCCCCTTACACGATGGTTCATAGTGAAATCGAGTCTCGAACCTAAAACCTTCCAGGTCCGAAACCGAAACCTTGCCACCATGCCACCGCGACCCATTTGGTACAAATATATCCCATATAGAAGAAAATTTGTCCAGGTAGATGACTCATATTAATGAGTCATTTGAAAAAACCCACATTAAATAAAGTTAAGTAAAACTTTTTTTAAAAAAATCCTACCAACATGTTTAGTAAAAGAATTAATATAAATAGGAGGAAAATATTATTCAAGCAATCTAATCGTCATAAAGCACATACATCATTATTATAAAGAGAGAAGGTACAACTGTTGCGAAAAAGTCTTAACTCACTAAGATCTGGAATAATTTATTGCTTTCCATAACATTAACGCAATCCCTTTTAACATACAAAAAAATAAATTTGAACTGATTAGATTATAATTATTTTGTATAAAATTATTGCTGAAACGAAAGGAAAATTTCAATAACAGTTACATAATAACTTTTTCTCGGAGGAAGTCGATGACGTTGAATGTATGAGTTTTATCCAATTAGACAATCTCTCTTAACATAACTAAATACTAGATAATGAAATAACCGTATGGTGAATCAAGAAGAATAAATTCCTAAATTAACTCTTAAAATTTAAAAGAAATATATTTAGAACTTTTCTGATAAAAGGCAATACCTCTTCCCAATACCCAATGATAAACTTTTCCGCGTGCAGTTTACTCAGCAGCTGGTACTATCTAATTTGCTCATAATCCATAATGTTAATTTTTTTTTTCACTAAAAATATTTAGGAGCGGACAAAATTGTATGCACAACACAAAGTTATTTGTTTGTGCAGTCGGTATAAATGCATACAACTTTCAATTTATACAGATAAAACGAGACAAATGCCAGAAATTAGAATAATGGAGAAATTCAATTTTTGATGAAGAAGCTTAAATTAAAATATTATTGATTAGGCAACATTAAAATTGCTCTCTTAGTGTTGACGATTGTTTACCACTGTCATCATCACAGACTTCCGGTTTCTAAGTTACGAGATCAACTTACATCTGTAAAATTATTCAGTTATCCTATTTCTGTAGCTAATATTCATCGCTCTGCATGATATTCCCTTCAGAATTTGACAGATTGCACAAAATTTGTTATTTTACTGAAGTATTTCTGTTCTATAAGAATATTGGTATCATAACTAGATCATTTCATGATCACCAATAAAAATTTAATAGATCATTTAATTATATTTCCCATGTTACAGTTACACATAAAATGCATATCATTTTATGTGGTTGCCATTGACCAATACAGTTTTGTTGTTTTCTTATGATCTTATAATTTTATGTTGCATATAATATTGCGTAAAATTTTAATATCAAAATTAATATTAAACAAACATGAGACTTTCAGCTATGTAATAAACAATACATTAATTCTTCAAAAGCAAATAGATCGTTCAAAAAGTCAAAATGGTAAAATAATGTCAGTTAATGAACTTTCACAACGTACGTGCGTCCTTTTCATGCTTTATTTGATCAAATAATAGAACATATGGAAGACGTTTAAATAAATTTAAACAGTTTCTTTAAATATAAATTCTATGGGACATAACATATAATTAAATTTCCATAGTATTGTATTCCTTGTACATTTTATTTAAAAAATTAAATATTATACTAAATTAAACTGACAGAAACTGTCTTGCTTCTGATCATGATTACTAATATTGTTTCGAACTACGTCTACGTTTAAAAGCTATATTACCAAATAAAAAATCCAATTACAAATTTACTTTTGAAATGAAAATCACAAATATACGAGTTCAAATAAACCTTTGAAAGCTGGAATTAGATTTCGATTTTCACTACGTTTGCTCTTAAGCGAAGAGAAAAAAGAAAGAAAAAAAAAAGAATTAAAAAGAAAAATTCAGTTGAAAAGAAAGTTTCAGTTAAGAGAATAAAAGTATTAAATTCAATGTAGTATCATATCCTTCAAACCAACTTAACAATTTTAAATCAGATTCTAATAAAAACAAATTCAAAAGTTATGTCCTTTTTTAGCTAAATTCTCTCATTGATAAATCTTTTTTAATGAAATGAGAAATTGCAAGAATGAAATATGATAATAAATTAAGTCTATAGTAAAAAAAAAAAAGAACAATTTAAAATAATCTGAATAAAACAAATATAAAAGCGTATGTTTCTGTTAAATACTACTACTCCGCGATAGTAAAGAGGTAATTCAATCAAAAGTTCGAAAATAATAATTTAAGATTATATTTGTACGCTTTCACCTTGGAGATTAAAAAAAAAACAATTCCAGTATAGAAAAAGATTACAATTTCATATTAAATGTAAATATGAATAAACTATTTAATTTTTGCATTTCTATATAGATAGAATATGTAATAGGGAACCAACTCCAAAAAACACACTTTGACAAGAAGCTGTTTTTAAAGGGGGGGGGGAGGAGGAACTTAAAGAAAACAATACTGTTTCTAACTAATTTATGCAAATTATTTATTCGGTTATAAACCATCTTTTATGAGATGGATAGCAGATTATCTAACTATGTATTACCGAATAAGAGCTATTATGTACAGTTTTCAACGGCAAATTCAAATTAAAAAAAATAATGATGACATAAATGCTTTCAAATTGTAAATTTGATAAGTATATTATTAAACTATTGAAAAAGAAAATTTTTGCTTCTACATTTTTTTAAGATTTCGGATTGTACATATTTTTTTAATTCTTTTTAATATAGTCAAATTTAAAAACAAATAGTAAAAAAAGAATAGGTAAGCAGTTGAAAATCTTTTTGAGATAACCATCCAAATAAATAGGAAGACAGTTTTGAAACACAAAGATTAAATAAATAACTATAATACTGCATATTAGACAATAAAATCTTGATCATGTTTGAAGATAAATAAATAACAAACGAAAAAGAACTACATCAAATGACCTTACGCTCTAAAAAGTCGCACTCAAATCTCCTTTCCTACACACAATTTCTTTTATTACACATGTCCTGGAATTACAATGTAAGAACTTTAAAGGAGGCACTAGAAGGCTACAAAAACACCTTGCCCTTTTTGTGAAAACTTTTTTTCGATTTTTTCATTTGGATAGGCAGGCATTGAAATTTTTTATTATTATGTTCCAGTGCTTTAAACGGGGAGTCCATAAATCGTAGCTGAAAATCATCCCAGGAGAGTGACATGTCAAACAAAGGTTATTAAACTTAAAGCTAATATTAGCACGAGATAAACAACTAATAAATAAAAACTGGCACATATTTATGCTATTTCAAAGTGTTTTAGAGGAGATTTAAAAATAGTCAAGTGTTCATGAAATCTAATCTCCAAAACTTTTATTTTAAGTTTCGTTTAACAAAAATATCTTCTACTTAAGCATAGCTTAAGGATTGTTTCACTTTTATGATTATACAAGAGGTATATTTATAATATTTTAAAAGTAAAGAAAACAAATGCGGTATACTCAGCTATTTTCAAACATTTGTAAATGCCATAAAGCTGTAAAAACATAAAAACATTTTGAAAGCAGATCCTTTGTTTTGTGAGTACCGTTAAAATAAAATGGTTTTTCCAGTATTTCAAATCATTGTATATCAAAATTATTCAAAACTGACAAATTTATTGCGCATAACATACAATGTATACTTTTTATAAGAAATACGAAATCTTTTCCCCCCATATAAATATATATTCGATTTGCAGGGCTAAATTAAAAAACTAATTAGACAATTTTATTACAGTTAGCCAAAGATATTTTATAAGAATTTTAATCCATGTAAATTATATAATTATAGATGTTCCTGCAAAAGCTTGATGATAATATCACAAAAACTTCTATGATATCTTTCAAGCAAAACAGGGATAGGAAATTTGTTTAAAGATATTAACATAAAAAAATATATTTGAAAGGAATCAAGAAAATGTTTGACAGCAGAATTTAATAACGTTTACCCAAATTTTGAAATAATAATAATAATAAATTTTAAAAAAAGAAAAAAAGAGGAGCGACACTCATTTGGAAATAATTTTCAATGCAAATCTGTCCTTTAATTTTAAAAGAAACACATTCAATTTTCAAACAATCTTTAAATGTTTATTTTTAAATAAAATAAACAGCAAAAAATAGAGATGAAGTGAGATAACCCAATTTAATAATTTAGCTGTTTCCAACTAATTCGGAAACAAAGACTGAAGTTGAAACAGCATTTATTGTCACAAAAGAAAAATATCTCCGACTTATCCACTTCACCTGGATTGGAAAAATTCTTAAATAAATTTCTCTCAAATCTAGAATGGTGCATTCTGTTGAATGCTGAAACTGCTATATTAAATTGTATTTATTCATATAATTAAAAATTATCTAAAAAGGTATTGAATTACAGCATGTAATATCTTGACGATGCTGGCAGAATGAGATCCGGTTAATTATTCGAATCACGATAAAACGGGATTTATCGGTACCTCCTTAATATTTATATCTTCTTGAATAATATAGGAACATTAGCTATATATGCATTTAATTATTTACAAAGAAGTTATTCTAGAAGTCATTAATTCCTTCTCCCCATAACAACCTTCTTCGGCGTCGACCTTCAGGGACCTGTTGTGGTCATTCACTTAAGACTCTTACGTCAAATGTCCACTCTCCTATGCCTTTTTTCCTCCACCAAGAGTTAAATATACTGATAACTTTTCTCTGCATATCTGTCAGGGGACTAATACAAAAAAGCTGACAAGCTTTTATAGAACATTGGATAACAATTTTCCCTCAGCGGCAAAATGAAAGATTTTGTCGTTGAGGGAAAACTCTATAACAAAATATATGAAAAAAAGGAATGGCAAACTTGCGTAGTAACCAAATCAGAAACTAATTCAAAATTACGAAAAATTAAGCACCTATTTTGTAAGAATATTTCGGTAGGGAATTGATCGTCATGGTGTATTTCTTTCACTGGATCATTTAAAAAAAACTTACCTATAAAATAAAATTATGAGCACGTTACTTATCAGACACTAGCAAATAAACATTTTTCCCTCACTAAAATAACAGCTTTCATTTGTTCTTTTCTTACTCTTTTTTTACCAAATGTAGCCTTCTTACAATGACTAGCCTTTAATAATATATAATCAATCTACCAAATTACGAATCGAAGTGCGACCCCTTTTTCCAACTCCAAATTATCGTTGGCTTGAATACTTTATATAATTCTTTAAATCGTCCCAAACGTCAGCGTGTCATTAACCAAATAAAAATCTGGTCGAAAAATAACATTACGCAATTTTAGAACGATATTTTGGGAAGCTCAGATTACTTCTATTATATTTACTAGCAAATTTATACCAAAGAGGACAGTAAATTGCATTTTACTTATTTAAAAAATAAATTCAAAAAACACAATATAGGGACCATATTTGAATGAAATAATTTTAAATATAATGCGAAGGTGTATTTCGCCTTTTCCTTCTAAAAATTCAGAAGATAGGAAAAGCAAATCATCTGTTGCGTTTGTGACAAAAAAAAAAAAAAAAAAAAGAAACAGGAAAATCATTCTAGCTTCTGTATTGTGTTCACTGAAATTTTGAATTTTCACAAAATCGTAGATTACTGCAACTATGAATGAGCAAACGTAAAATTTCTTAGGACAAATAAATTAGTACACGGATTCTTTACATTATTAAAGAGTTTTTCATTGTTTTACGCTATGCATAATAAAAATAAAAAAGATTTTTAAAAAATTCGCAGATTTAAAAAAAATAGCAATGATGTACTCAATATAGATTTTTCTTTTCACACAATTTTAAAAGAATGCGACATTATAACCAGGCAGATCAATATCTGCACACGTAGTGCTCTTTTACAGTGTTGGGAATCGATGGCAATCCATTCTAGTTTTTCGAGTTTTTGTTTGTTTCATTCGTGCATAAAACGAAGAATACTTTTATACAAACATATATGGAAACAGTTTAATTTTGACTACTAACACAGTATCATTGAAATCTCTAATAAATCTAGGTAGCGTTAGAAGTTGATGGAAATACAGTTAATAACCATCTGTTACAAATACAGTTAATAGAACATGTTACATATATAGTTTAAAATAATTAGTAAAAGGTCAAGAATTTATTAATTTACGAAGAATAATTAATTTACGACGGCTGTAGAATTCCCACTTAAAAGAAATCAAATACCACACATTTCTTTGAAGGTTAATACTCATTTCCTTAAAGGAAATTCTAGCACCAATTTGTAAAACCTTTCATTTCATGGTAATTCATTAATGATGTAAATATTCTGAAACATGAGAAAGGGGAAAGGATTCAAGAAAATTGAACACACTTTTAATAATTATATGGTCCTTACACATTATTTGCCTAAACTAAAACGAAATTTTGCGTAACTACCAAGTGTATTAAGGAAGGATTTAAACAACAGTAAAGGAACACGAAGGAAGACTGCATTGTTGTTTCTTAAATGCATTTAGATTCTAATAAAGTAATTTGAATAATTACAACGAAAAAATTGTTTAAAAGGGGAAAAAATAATTAAGCAATTATTTGTATACAAACATCAAAATTGATATAACGAAGAATTACGTTGCTTCAAGGTATTAATATATGCTAATACCATTTCTCCTTAAAAAATTGTATGAAGATTAGAATGTTACAGTAAATTTGTAAATGGGTTATAAGTTATATTTTAAAATATAAATCGACAATACAGCAAGTAATTTATACATAAATAATTAGCGAATAATTAATCTGAAATAGCATACGTTTTCCATAAATGTTAAAAAGTTGTAAAAAAAAATATTTTTTTCCTAACATTCTTTTCTGGTACGGCTTTCTTTCTTTCTGCCCCAGTAGGAGATTAGAAATTATTACTCTCTTCAAATTTGCTTCCTTGTACACTCTACGAGTACTACTGCCTTTGACTAGTTTTTCTACCTTTCTTTCATTTTTTTTAATACTAGCATTTATTTTGGTGTAGCTGGCATATCCAGGTGATTTTTTTTTCTTTCATATCTTTTATTATTGTTGCTTTGTTTCTTAGAAATGCACTTAAAGAGTACATGGTCATGCTCTAAGGAAGTAGCTTGTTTTATTTCTTCGTTTGATAGGTCTAATTTGTCTTAGACAAATTTCAATAGTAAGATAAACATGTTATTAATAAATGATAAGATAGTTCTATTAAAACGTTTATTGTTAGATAAAATCAAATAAAATTGAAAATGCATTTTCAATATCTAAAAAAAATACTTTTTATTTGCGCAATCAACATACTGTTTCTCAACATATAAGAATGAATACATAGATCTAATTAAAGTACTGTTTCTCAAGCATTAAGGATGAATAAATAGATCTAATTAAACTGTTTATTATATAGGTGCAGTAACAACAGCAAGTTTTACTTCTGCATCAAATGCTTTCTGTACCGAATTGCGCATCGGGTATCCACTTTAATTGTGACCCAATCATTATTTTCTAAGCGGTTAAAGACTGGCATATAATTCAATTGAAAAAAATTATTTGAAAAATATTGAGAATCATATTTATATCGTTTCAATCAATAGACTAGTGGGGGGTGGGGATTAAAAGTTGTGTGTTTTTATAGTTCTCCAGTCTTATTAGTCGTGTATAGCAAAATATTATTACTAAACTAACATTTTTAACAAAGAAAATTATTTAACAATCAAAATTGGACGAATTCAATTTCAATATTTTAGACTAAACAATAGCTGTCTCAAAGAAATGGAGCTGGTTGATTCAATAATTTTCTTTGTGAAAACCGCTGAAGCAATCTAAAATCGGTTGAAAGAAAAATATTTCAAAGCTTATATTACGGTCCAATATAATACGATCAATTTTAATTACAAAATTATTTATCGGAAATATAAAATATAATTCTTTACGCCATATCATGTATTTTTCCAATTAGAAGTATACGCCTCTCTAAGATTGAGTTAAACTATTTAGACTTATGAAGTTATACAAACTGAAAAATGTGACAATTTTTAATAAAAAAACAGTTTTATATATTACAAAAACAGTAACTTCTCTTCACATTATTTTAAAATTTTTTAGCAAATATTTTTAAAAGAAAAAATTGAATCTAATCATGCTGTCGGAACTAACTAAAAAAATTTCACATTTTGAAATAAAAAGTTTTCGCAAGCTGTCACAAATAATTCTCATGTTCCCTCTTTCAAAACTCATAACTAGTCAGCAATAAGCTGTTTTAAAGGTGATTACATTTTGGAAGGAAATTATATACACACCTAAGTAGGTTCAATAATTAACTGGATTTTTTTTCCAAGATTCCATAAAATGTTGATTAGTTATTGATTAAAAGGAACTTATTGTTCAAACCTCAAAAGAATAAAAACTAATCAAGATTTCACACACACAAAAAAAAAGATATTTGCAGGTCTACCATTAAGAATGAGTTTTAATTCATCGAGTAAAAAGTGTCCCACATTAGAACAATAAAAACAAAGGCAAGTTATAAAAAAATAGATTAAAAATAGCTTTCACTTTAATACCCTACAACTTTTCGAAAATATAAGGAAAAGAGAAAATCCTGGTAGCCAGCTTTGGCGAAAACAGAAGGAATTAAAAGCAATTTACAACCATTTGCATTGAATCATATATATAAATCCTGACTTTCCGTCATTTCGCTACTCAGTTTTCAATTTCGAAAGATTAATTTATGAGGAAGATGTTAAATAAGGCGAAACTAAACCTAAGATCCGGAATTTACTCATTTAAAGTATGAGACTCTTACATTGATTTATTGCACACTTTAATCGAACACAGTAAGAGACTGGATATTTATATATTATCGAAATTAATCGCCGAAAAATCGAATAAGCACAGATTATTTCAAAAACATGAAACAAACTTACTTTTTACAATTAAGCCATTAAATATGAAATTCCAAAAAGAAATCAAGTTTATTGATGAGTTACTGCGTAAATTCAAAAATGCAGATACAGAACAAACAAAAAAACACCTTAATTTAAAATTTATAACACGAATTTATTTTTATTACAAGGCATTAAGATAGAATAAAAAAAATAACCAGAGGTAGTAAAATAGCTTTTTAAATGTGTTTATAGATATTACGCAGCAAAAACATCTCATCGCTACATTTGTTATATAATTTTAAAATAAATATTAATTAGCTTTGATGATATATCTTAATAAAAATTTAATTTTTATATATTACATGAAAAACTTCGTAACGCTCTGATTTTATTATTAATGTAAAAATTTTCATTCGTAAAAGTCACATTTGAAAAGATATTTACTATCACAGTAAAATCATTTAACAACTGATAATCAAAAGCGGACTATAAGTAAGTAAAAGATAATAACTGCCACATAATCTACTCATCAGAACTATGCGCAATTGATATATAATGTAACTTTATAAGCACAGTGATAAACAACTGATGTGATGGAAGGAATTTATAAATACGATAAATTAGAAAACTTTAAAAAAAAATTAAATGTGTAAAAAATAAAAGGCGTTTTTGATAAAAATTTATATGGTAAGCCCATAAAAGTAATTAAGTAATTACGAAATCAAGGTCTTCGACAGGAAAAAAATTAAAAGAACATATGGAATACATTTTCCATGACTTTTTAAAATTGATTTTGAATCTTTGGAATAATAATCTTAAATACAGATGTGCAACATCAAAATGTGACAGCTAGAAGCAGTACAAAAAGAATGCGAATATTTTTCTCATCTAACAACAATAAGAAAATATGAACAGCTTGGAGTTCAAAGCTAACATCAATGCAAACGATTAAAAAAAATCCGATCTGTGTATGATTTCAGCCTGTACACTTTACGATCGCTTGCGAAATCTGAAGAACAGGTGATAAACCTATACAAACACGAGCCGCAAACCTTTCAAGCAAGCACACGTACGCTCTTTCCAGTGACGTAAGCAAATTTTAGACTCCGAACTTTCCACGGTATAAGGTGCGTTTCTAAAGAATAATAAAGTTTTTAAAAAAAGTAAGATTGCTAAATCTTGAATCTAATTTAACTGCTCTTAGTATTTAAAAAAATGAAACGCATGCGGCCTGTAAATATACTTTAAAAAAATCAAAACATAATCAGTTATTAAGGGATGTGGATATAACACTATCTCAAAGCTATTCCAAAATAAATCCTTTCATATTCAACACACTAACTAAAAATCATTGCATTAACGTAAGAAGGAATCTAATTCTAAATAGACATTTAATGATATCAGTTCCTTCGCAAAACATAAGAGATCACATTCCGGCGTTTCATTTTTTTTTTTATTGTTCCAAGAGGATTTAATTTTGCACATCAAACTAACTATAGTCAGGAAATAGTGCAATATTAAACAACAAACCAACAAAATAATAATAAGATGCAACTGTATAATTATAATAAAGGAAAGAAGAAATTATCCAAAGAAAATTTTTAAGTAAAACAACTACAACAGATATATGTTCATGCAAAATATGAATTTTCAAAAATTCCGAGGCTATTATACGCAAAGAAAAAATAAGGAATTTTCGAGGAAATTTAATGAATTCACTGATATCATCTTCTATCAGTTTCGAAGTAACAGAAATAAATTTTGCAAGCATTCGTCTATTGAATTGTTCCATCAAACTTTCGACATCAAATTGGATGCTATCCAAATGTAAACAGGTAAGATGAAAAATAAAATCACTTCCTCTAACTAACAGATTTTAAAGAAACGTGCTGCGGTTCGAAGTAATTTGCCGAATCTTCTAATCAGTAAATATTATTGTGAAGGAAAATAAAAACAGATACAGTTTTTTGAGACCTATTAAACTAAAAAAGTGATCAGGAGAGGGCACATTAATAATTCTAAATATATTTATAAACGTTGTAATAATATTTACAAGTGTTCTCAGTTTTTTCCCCCTTAATGAGCTTGTCTTAGCAATCTCCTCTTGAATAAAAGAATTAACACCTTAAACCCATAGAAATGCTTCAAGGAAAAATATTTCAATCTTTAAGGGTAGAAGAAAACAAAAAAAATACGAAGGCTTAAAATTGCACAGAGAATGACAATATAATACGATTATTTCTGAAGCGTTTCTTCAGAACGAGGGGTAACAGATTTATTTTTATTCCATTTCCACACCTGAAAAGTTTAGGCTTCATGGGAAACATACGTAAACACATTGAGCACAAAAATCATTTTTTCAAAAAAGAAAGAATGAAAGTGAAATGACTACTTTTAGTTATAAATCTGTCTCTTTCAAAAAAATCTTCAATATAAACATTGAATTAATATTTCAAAAAAATATCATTATAATGCGGATATATTTAGCTATTATTTTTTAAAAAGTGTTACATATTATATTTGAACAAACATTGCTTGTAATTTTAAACAACTATCAGGGATTGTGAATTCAACCCTGCAAATACCAATGGAATACATACATCCACGAAGTAGAATATTAACATCAACAGATTTTTAATAATTCATTGAATTCTGTCCCATTGGTTTAGATCGCAGTAGAAGCTACGGAAAAAAAAATGAAGGCTTTATGAACCATGTATTAAACTGTATTTTCCAAACAATGCTTTGCACCGTACGGCACATAATGTTAATCGCTATATTTATATCTTACCTAGAATACCAGAGGGATCTAACGATCTCAGTAAGTAATACCAATGGGGCACATATGTCTCACCTTTAAATCTCCCATTCCTCCCTCATAATATGATTATTATCAAAAATAACTAACGTCAACAAGGTCAATCTAATACATTGAAAAATGATCGCAAATTTAAAAGGCTTTCAAAAAGTATGATAGCCTAAGAATTGAAATTTAAAAAATAAACCAAACCGATCATCAAAAGCACAACTTGTTTTCATGTATAATGGTATATTTACTTGCTGTAAAGAAAAAATATATATTATTTTAGCTTGTAATAGGAAACATCGAATTCTTTTTGAAGTAATTTATTTTAATTATTAAGCCAATGAAATAAATCTTGTGCAAATAATATCACTTATATCTACATGTAAATTCATATTTATAAACTTTAAAAAATAATTTAAAAATCTGACATTTCCTTTAAATTAATAAAATTTATTTTATGATATTCAATGAAAAATATTTGCAGTGACTTGAAACAAGCAAAATCTGAAGTTAGTTTCATTTTTAATAAAAGAAATAGGCAAAAAATTTTAAGACACTGTTAAATAAAGTTAAAAGGAAAAAGGTTAAAAAGACAATTTTCAGATTAATTCAGCAGTGGGCATAACATCGAAGCAAAAAAGCTATATAAAATCAAAACATAATTCAAAGACCCCATAAAAGTCACCGCTAAATGGCCAGCTCCGCACCGAATCGGCAAATGAAGGTCAGTTTTATGTGAATGGCAATTTAGCCGAATGTTCTGACGTTCGATTAAACAGCACTTTTTCCAGAATAGATGATTCTTTAGAAAAAGAAAAGTTGGTAGCAAGAATTATTATTCCTTATATTCCAAGCACTCATTTCTTAGTGATATATTTCAACAGAATTCTTCTATTTTCGAATGACTGATAGGCGAGTTATGCATTAATAATCATATGGAGTATACATATATCTTAGGAATTTAAAAACAAAATTTACTGGTTGGGAGTTTGCTTAAAAATGGCAACTGAAACAAAGTACTTTTCTTTCTACTTGTGCTTAAAAGTTAACTTTCTGAAGGTTTAAAAAAATTCTAACACTTTTAAACAGACATCGTTTAATTAAAATTCTTGAACTCATTCTGTGATAATGGTAAGATTCGTCAAAGTGAATAGTTCATCTAACCCACACCCACTACTTAATTTTATCACTACTTCATAGCCAGCATCCAAATAATAATAAAAAAATGTTTCAGTTCATAAAAGCTGTAACAAGTCGGACAGATAAGAGACTTATCAGTATTCACTTTTAAAATTTAAATACCCTTATTTGAAACAGTAGCAAAGAGGTCTAGGAAAAACACAATGAAACACTAAAAAGAGAACATGTCTGCATGTGAATGAATAGCTTTTTGAAACATGATCGATGATAAATGGGAAACTGTATCACGTCTAAAGATAGCAGTTATTTTCTACCACACAATTTTAAAAAGTTTTTCTTCGCTTTTAGACATTTATTAAGAATATTTTTTCTTTGCATACTTTAGAATCATTGAATAAAAACATTTCAAAACACTTTTCATTTAAAACAACTAAATTATCACAAGCAAAGCAATGATATAAATATAATTAAAGGTTTTTATTGTTAATATTTTATTATATATATATAAATTAACATTCATGAAAATTTTTTAATAAATAATTTTGTCAACAGTGCATAACAAATTAAAAAACAAACACAGACTCAATTTTCAATCCTAAAATAACAAAAGGAATGTTATGAATGGGAGGAGATAAAATTGTTACGAACTCCTGCAATCACTTTAGATAAGAATATGAAGTACGGTATTTGAAGGGCGCAAGAACGCATCTGCTATTAACAACACAATACAGCTAGATTGAACTAATATCAGGAGCGATTTCCACCATTTTGATAATCATATTAACCGAATAATGTAGCTACTACAGATTTTTTCATTCAATAATATACAAATATTCATCATCTTTACAGTACAATTTTCTCTTTATTACCATATAAATGAACGTTGATCCCCCAAAGTACATAACAGTTAAATTTTTAATAAAGTCTTTGCGTTTATTTATAGATTCATATAAACTAAATTTAACTAATCTTATCTTATTTAACTAATCTTAATCGTATTTTTTCTACATAAACAGTTTTAAGAATCATTCGAAAGCGAATCATAATCTTTCTTTCCATGATAAATAGAAATTCATTAATAATAATAAAATATTAGGCACATTTATGAATATTCTAAATTCATTATTATTAACAAAATGATTTCAGACTATACTAATAAAATAAGTATTAATCTTTCTCATCAATTACTAGAGATTTGAATATCTTTAATTACAAAGATTTTCATAACCAATTTGATGTAAAATGAAAAAGGCAAAGCTCAATATTTACATTATTATTATAAAACAATAAAAAGAAGTAAGATTGTAACAGTGAGATTCCACAAATTCGTGCAAATAGAACTCAAGCAATCAATAATTATGTAATGAAGTACGTCAAAAGATTTTCAATTCTGAATTAGAACAAAAACTATTTTTCAATTTTCCAAGACCATAGCAATTACGGTTAACCCCTAGACGATTTAAATCTAACTGAAACTTTTCCAGAAATTAAAAAAACTAATCCAAAAAATACAACAAACCATCTTACAAATTCATATTTTGTTCAAAACAGTTCATGAATTCCACTGAATGATTTATTTCATTTATCGGCTCAATGAACGGTCAACTTAAAAAAAAAAACCGGACAAATCAACTTATAAAATGTATATATATATCACTATTTTTAAAGATAAGTTTACTTCTAATGTATTAGTATCACATATCGTTATTATTTCTCATAGCCTTCTAAATCCATAACACATAGTATCACAAACGCCATAATAAAGCAAAAAAAAAAAAAAAAAAAAATCCTAAATTTCAATTAATTAATCCATTAATGGCAATTACTGGGTTAAATACAAAAAGAACATTTAAAAATTTATAAAGAGGATTAAGATTTTAGAGTTAATTCGAATAATGGGTTATTGTTACATAAAATCAAACTAATATCATTCAAAAGCAAAATTAATTATTATTTATTTAATAAAAATGGCAACAGTAACCATGTAGTTTTTATGTTTCATTGTGCGTCAGTAAAATAAAATAAAAACTGTAGAAAGTCAACTGACCTATCATATGCGAACAGCTGTTCACCTTAAAGCGGTTAAATATCACAAGAACTTGAATGTTCGCACGACCATTGAGTTCAAGGTCTTTTTATAAAATAATACAATTAAGCGGATAAAGTTCTCTCACCTCAAAAGTCTGAAATAAAAGCAAAAATAAAACACGCTTTCTACAGAATTTTTATAAAGAAACCTAATCCATAACCAGAGAAAATCGAAAATAATTTTTGTTTTGTTACCACATAATACTGATTCGTAAATATGTGCATTTGTAAGTTTGCAAACATTTATAGTGAAAATATTACTAAACTGGTAAGCAATTCCATCATCTTGTACAAACAACAAATGAGTTTTCCATTTCAATAAATTCCTTAACAATAACAACAACAAAATCCAAAACACAGCTACCCTTTTCTGCTTTTAACTCAATAAAAAGAATCATGCTTATTTTCAAGGACACAGTAGTTATAAAAAATACAATTTTAAAATTTCGGAAGTGGTTAAATACATTTTTTTCAGACAATTTATTATACATATTCGACTTTTAATATTTATTTATGTAGTTGTAATATTGATTGTACTGCATTTTTTGGAAATATAATTGACAAAACTATACTAATATTCTATATTTCGTTATTATTGTTAATTAACATAAAATGAGCTTAAAAAGCCCCCAAATATACTTAATGTTAAGAAGCACGTTAATCTCAAATTTTGTGGTAAAATCCAATGTTTTTTTAAGGCAATTTTTAGAAAAAAATGTACACAAAAATTTTTTTTGGTTAGTATTTTAGAATTCCTTTTAATTTTTTATACATGATTTTTAAATGTGAGTTGTTTGTTAAGGCTTGATTATACTTGCTTTAAAACATTAACTTTAAAGAAACTCTTTGAATATCTCATACAGTTCTATAATAATGATTTGATAAAAAGACATTTGATTATCATGATAATTAAACATCTTTAAAAAGTATCGAAATCATATACAGGTTTCAATTTTCTAAAATGAAGATTAAAGTTAAACAAATAAATAATGTTATAAAAATTTCACATAAATATAACACATAATTCTAAAACGAACTAAAATAGACAACAATTTTAAAAAATATGAAACAAAGAAAAAACTTTTGAAGACACTACATGCATTTCCAGAATTATGATAAATTATATCTGGATTCTTCAGTTAAACTCTATGAGGTCGCTCACATATTCAAATGAAGATGGATGCCCAATAACTAGACCAGAGATGGATCGAATGATGACAGAAAAATTGAGTTCTACTTCCATCCATCACCATTATGCTTTGGTAATTGAAGCGATCAAACAAAGAAGAATGAAACAAAAATTTTACAGTTTTATGACAAAATCAGTGCTGGAAACTCTCTAAAAAATGTTCATAAAGTTAAGTCATATTTTTACTAGTCAGAAGGCACTAGAAGCTGGCACAAAATTTTCTTTTTTGACGAAGAGAGCAAGTAAAAAATATTGTTCTTAAAATATAACTGATTCATTTTTGTGTTAAATAACAAAAAGAATTAGCTTCCAACAAAAAAATTATCGCCATTTTGATTAAAGAAAAATGCATGATGTAATTTCTAAGTTCATAGTAGCGTTTTAAGAGATAAAATTTTAATTTAGTAACACTAAAATAAGACAACTTATAAATTATTTGACACAGATACTTAATGATTTCTTAACTTTTTTTATGCACTCATTGAAATTTTTAGCAAAAAAAAAGGGGGGGGGGACTTAGTTCTAATGTCAAGAAGTCAAAATTAAGATAATGCTTGTTCCAACGGGCATATAAAGAAATATATAATTTGAAAATATTTTATTTTTAAATAGGATATCTATACTTATAATAAAGCTCAGTGTGTGTGTGTGTGTGTGTGTGTGTGTGTTGGCGCTCTACAAGCCAGACCGTTGGACCTACAGCTACCAAATTTGGTACATGTATACCTTGGAGGTCGGAAATGCCCATCTCGGAGCCCTTTTTTGAATTTTTAATTAGAATTTCAATTGATTAAAAATTAACAGAAATTTCGTCGTTTTTTCGCTATAATTTCCGAAAATATAATCGCATAAAGGCGATTTTTGCCTCAAATTAAAGATTAAAAAATTAGCTTTCTAATGGTGTCAGTGTTTTAATATATAACTTAAGCTTCTATTTTTAACGAATTTTTAAAAAATATTTTAACTATATTTTTCAACAATATATTTCCTACAAAACAATAAAATTTAATCTGCGGGAGCACGTCAAGGAGAAAAAATTAGTTTTTATCAACGTGATGCCATCATATTGACAGAAGTTCAATTTTTAAAAAATTAACTGTTATTGCAAATTAAATCTAAAAAAATGTAACTTTCAACACGTGACTGGATCAAATTTTTAAAAAATTAAATGTGACATTTCCTAAAAAAAATAAATGCAAAGCTAAGATTTCTATGATCGTTTGCAATATCTGTATCATTAATTCCATAAATCATCTTTATTAAATTAGATAAATCTAATCTTTATTAAATCATCTTTATTAAATTAGATAAAAATTTCCAAAAAAAAATTCATTAGATTGTAAGAAAAAATTTTATAACTTCTTCAACAACACATTTAAAACAAAGAAATCTCTTAGTGTTTCGTTTTATCCAAATTTTTATGATGCGACAATTATGGCATTAAGATGTTTTAGAACACTAACATGTAAGTTAAAATGTACAACCAGTTAGATTCTTAAATTATATCATTAAATGGTTGTTAAAATTACAGTGAAAATCAAGTGACGGTCCTACCCTTTCTACATCACTATGTAAAAATTTCAATTTTGGCTTTTCATGAAGATAAAAATGATCCCTAAAGATTCTCGTAAAGCAACTTTCAAAAATAGCAAATGCGCATAGAAGTTTACGACTTTCTGCAAGAAGCAGGTGGTATTCAATTGGAATTTGGCACAAACAAGACGTTAAACTGACTCTCAGCACCTATTAACAATCATGAACATCATGCTGTTTTAGAGCAAACACTTCTGTAATCGATACGATGCCGGGGAGTGAATCAATTCCGCCAGAAATGAGTAATGCTCACTGAACCATGGAAGTATGATACAACAGGAAGGGAAAAAAAATCGATATTGGTGTTGTCAAAGTCAAGAATTTGTCTTAATACTTATGAAAATACCTATCATGGATGTTCACAAAATTTCTGTCAGAAGCGCAGTATAATCAAATTTGGCTTTTGCTCCAATAAATTATAAACAAACTCACTGAAACGTTGTACATGGAACTGTTTTTCTCGCCAATGCAATTTAAATCAGAAGTGTATAATTGATTGATTTCATCGCCTTCGGCATATATAAATTGACTAATATGACCTCGTTCAGCATACAAATATATTTAGTAGTAACCATTATAAATTAGCTGTAACTTAGGGGTTACACCCCTGCTCGATCCGGTCACCGTTGGAAGAATCACGTTGTGATTCTTTTATTTAAACTTAAAATGTTGAAATCCTACCCCATACTTTTGGTTAAAAGAATATTTTCAAACTCATTAAAAAAATAGTGTACACCTAGATAGTTTAGAAAGCATATATTTAAGAAGTTTTTCAAAGTTCAGCTACTAGAATTCTGATGTAGAGAAAATATGGGGAGGGAAGAATGCAACTGTGTTTCTTTCACACTCCCATTATTTCATTTTTATTGACAGTTTTTGAATATTAAAAACAGACAAGAATTTTTCAGATTTTTCGGATTCTTCAATCCGCCGATATATGATACTTAAAAATTTAAAATTTTTGTAACAAATATTATTACATGACAGATGAAAATTGAAAGAAAAGAAATGACTACACTGTCACGTAGTCAGCGATTTCTGTAAAACTATTATATTTTAGATCAAGTTGGGTTTTGTAGTTAACCTCACACATGAAGAATGAGGTTAGCAACTGAAGATGCATAATTTTCTTTCAGTATTTGAAAGCAATGCGGGATCGTATTATTTTAACATACGGTGAACATATTATTTTAGGTTTCTTTTCAAATCAAGATAGAATACAGTTTTGTTAGATGAGAAAGGTTTAAATTAAGTTTTAGATGTATAATAGAAAATACTTAAAAATTAAATACAATAGCTCAGAGAAAACCCATCCTCAAACACTTGAGAGTTTAACAAAGAGTAAGAAATCAAGCAAAAGCCATGTGTATGCATTGTCGTCAACACCGTTTTTTTTTTTTTTTTTTTTCCAATTCTTACAAATTTTCAATCGTTAATAAAATACTTTTTATTCAATTACTCAGGTGCAAATACATTTTTTTAAACTTGTAGTAAATGACACTTGATATTAATGCCGTTTTTAAAAAAATATTAATCCATTAATTAAATTAATTATTAACACTTTAAATAGAGTTTTAGCAGTTTGTAATGAAAAACTGAAATTAACAGGCAATAGCTCACAGTATTTTTTATGTGAAAATGAAAAATGCGAGTTCAATTCTTGAGGAAATCAATAATTTTGATTTTTTTTTTTTGATAATTATTTAATTAAAAGTAACTAAAATAAAAAAAAAATTCTTAGTTGACCTAAGCAGGAAGTTAATTTATTCTGCATATAGGAACATGTATTAATTAATTCACTTAAGACATACAAACGTTTAATTTTAATATAATATTTCATTAAACAACTTCTAGAGTGTATGTGTGCACGCGCGTGTTTGTTGCTTAAGCTTTTTTTTTTAGTAACACGTCTTTATTTATAAAAGTAGCACAAATGAAAATGACAAATGACCAAAAAACCGAAGTTCATTCTTAATGGAAAGGTAGCAAACATGACTATTAATTCAGAAATTCGACTTATATTTCGGCAGAAGAATTTAAAACTTTTCAATATCTTGCTATGTTCAGTTAATATTCTCATAGAGCACACACACAAAATCTTAATTTAAAGAATTTAAATAATACTCAATATAAAATAAATCGGATCTATGGTTTTAATACATATCATTATCCGTTACAACTGCAAATTTTAATCGTATCAAACTTAATTGAGCTTCCATGACAGTTGCAAATGATAATCAATTTGAATTTAATTCAAAAAGTTAGTAAAAGGAAAAGTGAAACTAGATTTAAAAATGATCGTAGTTATCAGATATATAAATGCTGAAACAAAAGTTTTGATAACACATAATATGCCGCATATTTTTCCTCTCTGTAAACCGTAATACTAATGTTTTCTTTTTTTCTCTAATAAAAAAGATTCTAAAACGTTGCAAAATATTGACCAATGACATCAATGCAAAAAAAAAAAAAACCCTATATTAATTTTCATTATAGAAAGCAAAAGCAAAGTAGATTTTAAGTTAATATTTTCAAAACTCATTACTCTTAACAAGTTGCTATTTTTTAAAGTTATTTTCCAATTATATAAGTTAAGTTTAATTATAAAACAGTTGCATTTGTAAGCAACGTCAGTGCTATTTTGAGACTAACTTCGTAATTCTAAGCTGTGGTCAGACGACGAGGCCCATACTTAAATCGGTAGCATCTCTTCAAACTGCCATATCACACTAACCAACAGACTATCGAAACAAGAAGTCAGGTTTCGCATGTACCAGGCCTATAAACATGACGAATTTCTGATAGAGTTTCGAACCCTTTTTCAAAGACCAAACCTTACCATCATAAATAGCACCTTTTCTCTCAAATGATGTAACTTTTTTTTTTTTGTAAGGAAAATCCCAAAGACAAAATGCTATGTAACATCTTATAATGCGAAAACGAGGAAAGAAAAAAGTCATCAGAAGACAGATTTTTTTAAAATATTATTTCAATCCCAACACAAAAACAGAACTTAAATTGTAATCTATATTCAGATTTCTTTTATTTGTTATCCTTCAAGAGAATAATCTCAAATATATCTCAGATTATTACAATAACGTATGAGTTAGAGAAATAGAACAAAGAATTTCATCCAATTCTTCTCAGTGCATTTTCGTGACTGGAATATTATCATGCCAAATGTTTTCCAAAATGTAATCGTATGATGTAATACGTAATGTGAAAGTTGAAAAACCCGAAATAAATAAATATTGCTTTTAAAATATATAATAAAAAGGAATGCATCCAACGAAAAAAATAATCATTTTCAGTTCAGATTCGGATTTTAGGAAACAGAATAAATGTGGAAAAGAGAGGAATTCGAAAGGAAGCAAAATCCTTGCTCAGCTGCGTAAAACAAAGCACGAAAAATATTTTGATGACAGAAGATAGTCACAAAATGCGATAAAATATGGCAGCTGTTCAAAATACAAAAAGCTATGAAATAAATTTTACTATCTACATAGAAATACAAATTTGAGAACTATTCCATTAACTATTTTTTATCGGAATCTATTTACCATCAAGCAAAATGCAACATTCGTTTCGTTTTCACAAAGAAAAGAAAAGATCATTAACTTAAAACTTTATTTTTAGATCATACCATTTATAGTTTTTTAAGTTCTTTAATATATATGATAAAATAATGGTACGGATCCCAGAGCACTTGAAAGAACAAATTTCGGTTTCTTAAAAAGGTACCAAATTTCAATAAATCAATTAAAGCATTACAAACTATTTCAACGTAAAACTAGTATAACAAAAAATGATTTTCCAATTTTATTATTTTGGCCAACAAAAAAACTGTACATCGGTTTTGAACAATTTTAATAACAAAAAAAGTGCATTAGAAAGTTATAATATTTTCAAATGGCCAAAGGCTTAATGGAATAGGTGCTGTGTAGGCTTTATTGCACCAAAAAAATAGATAATATTAAAAATCGTGTAAAGTATTTTCCAACATTTAAAAATAACTAAACATTTTTTTAATGCGAATGCACTTAATAAGTGGCAGAAAAATATCAAAAAAGAAGCAAGACTAAGCCTACCATCATAATTTCAGTTATTTCATTAAGAAGTACAGTTATTTTTATCAGTTTTAAAAATATATGTATCTCGGTAGTACAAAACAATCTACGTTATTTTTTCCGTATTGTACAACATTATGGATAGCAAGCATTATTGTAAAATATTAACAAAGGGGAGCGATCTCCCAGAAACCTTCTCAAATACTTCCAAATAAAAGAGATTCCTGTCTCTTCTCACATTAAAATATGGATCCTTCATTGCTTACATTTTTATTTTAAAAATTCATTTCGTGATTTATATGCTATTAAAAAAGAATAAATAAAATTCGTCGACAGGTTGCCACCAAAATTTGACTTGTTTCTAGAGTTCTAGATCAAATATCACATTTCATTTATTAAATTGTTGCACAATTCAAGCGCGAAGTTTCTATGCATGCATATACACAAACAAGCACATGGTCGATTCCTTGACATATTTCGTTTGAAATTTGATAAGAATCCACAACTTAGATGCCAAATCCATTTATTAAATTTTAACTAGTGCTCTTTATAATTTTCTTGCTCTTATGCTTTGACAGTTGAACTGAAAAATTCCTTGTGAATAGATTCCGCTCAGAATTTAAATTTTACATCAGAATTTACATATTTAGTGCTAAATTCATGTTAGCTCGAAGAGTTTTAAATCATTTGATAGACGGACAAATTCTTTTGTGGGGAAGGGTAAACTTGAAATGGTCTGAAGATTCACTAAAATGTTGATCGCAATTTTTTTTATTATTACAATGCTTTTTCCTTGTATACTTCCTATAGCAGAAAATAAAAAGGAATCGGTCCTAAAAACGGCTATCATACTGCTGCCCCCACCCCCAAAAAATATACCTATAAGATTTCGGCTTTTTTTTATTTCCTAATCAAGATTGGAGAATGTTAAAAAATAGCCAAGTTTCAGAATATGGAATTTTTTTTATCACCAAAATATGTTTTAATATATATATATTAAAACTAATACGAAATAGTGATTGTATTAATGAAAGATTTATTAACTTTCTTGATCCTTTGAACCATTATTGTTAAAAACTTTAAAAATTGCTTTAAAAAAAGAGACTGGAATTTCGCACTTACAAAGATTGCGAACTCGTTTGGACATAATGTCAAAGAGAAACTGGATTGCTAAAAGAATTCCGATTAAACCCTTTCAAAAAGTTTTCATGAAATACGAAAATTTCAGAGACGATGTTTATTAATCTTAAAAACCATTCGTCTAAAAGATAAGCTGAACTCATTACGTAATTCACATTCGTAATTTTCGCCATAACACATTTTCTTAAAGAAATGAACATTACATTTCTTGCAGAAAAAAAATGAAGCTTTTCAAAGTATACTTATAAGAAATTCTATAGTTTAAAATGCATTAGTAAAAGTTGTTTTATCACAGTTAAAAATTTAATACAAAAGTTCTAAGATATCTCATTCAAAAAATATTATTTAATGGAAATCATACCTGATTTTGCAATTTATTCACTACTTTTTTATTATTTTTTACTATTTTATCATAACTGCAACTCAATTTTCTTAATATTCTGCTAAAAATTTATCTAAAGGAAATCAATCAAAATAGGTAAAAGAAATTTAAATTTAAAAAACAATACTATTTAAAATCTGAAATAATAAATTTTCATTAATTCATTTTTTGACAAAAGTTTTATAAAGATATAAAATAATTAAGTTTTGAATTATATGTTATTGTAAAGCTGTCTAAGAACTGCAACACATCCTTCTTCATTTTTTTTTTTTTTTTTTGTAAAAAAAAAGTATCGATAAAAATTAAAATCACATCCTAAAAATTTGACTAAAAGAGATTTGTTAAAAAACAAAAACAAATCATAACGATGTTTATAGTAACCAACATTTTAAACTGTATCTTTATTTAATCTTTTTTTGTTGTTAGAATATAGATAATAGTCATAGTATAAAATATATTGAAATTCTGAAAGTTATAAGCTTTCATATATAATTTCTTTAAAGATAAAGATTAAGAAAAACGATTTTTAATGCAAAAAGAAAAGAAAATTTTATTTCTATTTTATATATTAATTAAAGACATACATTTCATTGCTCCCACCTTTTTTATTCTTTATACTCTACCCAATGTTTTTTTTTTTTTTTTTTTGTATTTCACTAATTAGTTTACATTTTTCACACTTACATAAACAATACATCACCATATACCTTTGAAGTTTTATACATCACCATAAGGCAATTAACATAGTATTACCATATTTGCAATTCACAACATGAATCTCATATCATGCACATACTGCTAAGAGGTACCTGCCATATGTTATGTCACCGCACATATTGCTAAGAGGTGCCATATGTTATGACATCAGTAAAAAGTAATTATTTTTCATTTAAGTTGTAATAATATAGCCTAGAGAACTAACCAAGCATAATTACTCTAAATGCAATGGATAATTTTATATTTTAATGATTGAAAATAAGGCAAATTTTCAATATATGCAGAATTTTAATTTATTTGAATATTTAAAAGTTGAATATCTAAGAAGAAAAAAATATGTAACATATGGTATTTTAAATATAATAAAAATACCTTTCATTTATATAAAATTGCAGATATATAACATTTTAATGTCTAATGAGATGAAGTGCATAGTTGAATAAGGAAACAAATGTGAAAGAATTAAGAAAATAATTCAACATTGCCATGATTATAAAAATGATACTAATAAGTAAACAACTGTTTGAGACTGATCTTTATTAATAAAATTGTTCCAGATGATCAAATTAATCTCTTGTACTTTGTCCAATTCACAGTTCATTATTTCAAAAATAATATTTAAAAAATAGGTATAAATACCATTATTTTATCTTAAAAATATTTTCTGTGTATATATAATAGAAATGCTTTAAATTGAATATTAAAAATTCAGATATATAATGTCATTTACCAAAACTAAAAAGCTTTTCATCTAAAAAGTGACATTCTAAATTTACATTTACATGTCATAATTGTGCATGCCAAGAATTTATACAATTCTCAAATATTTTTATCATTAAATAACTATGCATTTTTATAAAGTAAAAATAATTTGTATATAATTCATTGATTAATTATTAAACATCCTTTTAATAATATTATTCCCATCATGTTTACATCAGCATAAATGAATAAAAGTAAAATTATAACTTAATAAAATAATAATAAATACATTCAACTTTTTGAAAAAATGTATACTGATAATAATGTCAGTAAAAATATTAACATTTTTAAAGAAATTCTACAAATACTTTTAACACAGCAAAGAATACTCTATTATAAGATAATAGAGTATAATAAATATTACATTCTATTATTTATTATACTCTATGTACTCTATAATAAGAATGAAAATATTTATCATATTTATAACAAAGAATCTTATTTGAAACTAAAAATTAATAATTGAATAGAATATAAAATGAATCTCCCCTTTTTAATAATAGATAAATACTAATTAAAATAATAAAGGCAAAAAAAGAAGTTTGGTTAGTTATCATTAGGCCATATCGATGAATTTTAAAAAAATATGAATTTTTTTCTGTGTTTTAGAGAAATGTTATTAAAGTTTTTTCATATGCTAAATAAATCAAGTTAAATTAATGACACCTTTATCATTTATTATATTATATATAATTTATTAACTATCTTGTTAATCAGAGAGTTTTATTTTAATGTTTAATAACTAAACTAGGTCATAAATGTTGTTTTAAACAATATTAAAGCTGTATTTCTTAAAACTTGCAGAAAATACTTTAAAAGTATTATAACTTATTGAAAAATAATTTAAAGACAGATAATAATTTAATTCTAACTCTATATTTCAAAAAATAATTAAAATAAGGATTCTAAAATTAATTCAGTTGAATTTCCAAATATCAAAAATCAAATTTACTCTATAAATAATGCAAAACACAATCAATTATTTAATTAATTTTAAAGAGGAAAAAACATTCTCCTGAATACATTCACACACAGCCTATTTTTTTCTATTAGTATATATTACAAAATTTGTTTTCCAAATTTTAATTACGTATGAAGTATAATTAATAAAACACCCTGTTCATAAGTTTTTATATATAACAACAATAAAAAATTAGATAAATGAAACCAAACTCTATTTCCTATTATAATTTATTTATAAAATCATTTATACAAATAAATATTTATTTTTATTTCAAAATCAGTTTTCCCACAGGTTCTGATTTTAGATCAAACAAATTTCTAAAAATGTCATTAAGAATAAAACTAACAGTTGACATAAATTTGAAAAATTAAATTTATCAAAAGTAAAATTTTAATCAAAATTTAAATTATTTAAAACTGCATACTCATGAATTTAAAATTACTCATTGAATTTAGTATAATTTAATACATACTATAAAATACTTAATTAGAATCAAGGTTAATTAGAATCATTCACCCTCAAAATTATATTTAGAACTGCATCACTGCAATTGAAATAATTATAAAACTATTTATGTTTAAATTTTACAACTTAACTATGTTCAATTATAATCATGGATTATAGAATAAATTAGAATGTCACTAATTATATATATTGAATAGTCTTCCAAATTTTTCTATCTCTGAACGTTAACCTCACAATCGGTTACTCGACACAATAACTTTAATCTATACTCAGGATAAATAAATTAAATTGTAAATAAATCAATAAATTAATCGATGATACCAAATTAATGTTGCTACCAACAGGAAAAAAATTAAAACGTGCCGCAACGTAATTATTTTCGAACTTCGAATACGGATAAACGCCCATTTTCGAGGAAAATAACTTTTAATATTCATCAACTAAATAAGATACAGAAAATTATAAAATCTACAAACCCTACTTTAAAATATGATAATCTGAAAAATTTACAGAATGAAAAATATAATTTAAAAGGAGAAAAGTACTAGTGGTTTTTACAGAGAATTATATTTCTCTCAATACAGACTGGCATTTTAAGATTAAGTGACATAGGTTTTCTAATTAATCATTCTATTCAAAAACTATGAATTTTATCGAATATTAAAAATAAAGATCTTATATTCCATATGACGAATAAAATTCCAAAGGCTGACTCACCTCTTCTATTAAACGGCCGTACTCGGATCGCAACTTTGATTTTATCACTGGCCATAGCTACAATCCTTTGGGAAAGGACTTCACTAAAATTGAAGTAACATCAAAGAGCAAGAGTGCGATATAAAAAAAGAAGTGTTCCACTAATAAATCCTACTGTGCCACGATAAAGTGAAATTCACATCGTCAAGTAACAAACATTTGTAACGACAGCAACATAATTCTATACGCAGCGACTTTTTCATAGTCCGTAATGTATTGAATGGCATTGACAGCAGGTTCTCGATTCAGCCTGCTGCAGCAGGGTTGCTATAGAAACAGAAACCTGATCTGGCGCCAAGAGGATTTGGCGCTGGCGCTACCGGAGCGGAAAGAATTGAATCCCGAAGAGGAACAAGTAATTCGTATTCTATCCTGTTTTCTGTGATCTTGTGAAAATGAATCAGAATTGTGTTTGTACAGTTGCTGCTCGGATATTACTCATGCAAATATGTCTCAGTTTCAATAAACAAGAAAAATACTTTAAAAAATAAAATCAGTCTTTGTAATTTGAGTTCTGTTTCCCTTGAGTTTAAAGTCATTTAAATAAGATAAAGTGAAATTGAATATCAAAGCCAAATATCAGCATTAAATATACTCCATATGACACTATTGAACTATATTTATATTAATAGTCTGTTTAATAAGATAGCTTTTTTAATTTTTTTTTTATTTCTCTTAAATAAAAGAAATGAATGTTAAAATATCGTATTAAAAATGTATCTACTTTACTACGTTTGTTAAATGCAGTCGGACATTCGTAGGACAGAACATATAAGTTTTGAAACTATCTGAGATACGTAGCCTTATAATCAGAAAATATATACCATTTATTGCTTTTAAAACTGTGGCAACAGGATCCAGCCTTCAGACCATTTTCCTTCATACTGTGGGAACTTCATACATTTTTCTTCGAAACCTACGATGAAATAAGAATTCAGCATGGTCGTCATCTGAATGTGTGAAAAAATTGTCGTAGAATATTGTTAGTGGTTACTAGAATCAGCGAGACTGACCATCTGTAGCGATCGTCGTGGATTATCTTAGTATAGCATCACCAAACAATTACACTTATTTAATCTCTTTACCTTACTGGAATTTGTGTTATATCTTCGTCTAAAAATTACGAGTTTGGCTACCAGAAAAGAATATATGTAGTCATAATGTGATTTAATGCATTGCGAATGACAAGAATTTAAACAGATTTTCTTTATTTAATATTTTTGTGATAGATAAACAGTGCATGAATCATCTATTTCATATTACAAATTTCGTAAATTACATTAACTTAAGCGTTTTTCATCGTCCCCACCAAACGTTTGAAATAATATTGTATTACATTTTGAAATGAGAAAAAAATTGTAAAAATTAATAATAATAAAATAACATGCTTCAAGTTTGCATTATTGAAATAATTCCTGAAAATAATTAGATGAAAGTAAAAAAAAAAAAAAAATGAAAAGAAACATTAGATAAGGTGAGCGTTAAAAAAGATTAAATGGTGCATAAACTATAAGACTTCAATACAAAAAAAAAGCATTTAGTAAACAGTGATTGCTTCAAAAATAAAAAAAGAACATTTTAAGGTTGCAGCAAAATAGATTAACATACATTCTGTTCCAAATGTTAGTCTTTTCTATTCATAACAGTATCACAAAAACAAAAGATCAAAATATAATTGGAGATAGTTAAGCAATGAAGCATCAACTCCAAAATATACATTTTCAGAATGGCCGGTTAGACAAAACATAACAGTAAAAATTATGCTACATTTTTTTAAATTAATTGTTATAATAAAAATAATGTATATTAGATTAAGACTGTCTCAATTTTGTCGAGCAAATGCACAAACTTCGGTATTAATGGTAACAATCTGAAATCTAAAATATTTTATGGCTGCTTTTCGATTATACTATTGCAACAAGTGACTAGTTTAGTTTAGTTATATTAACGTCCCGTTTAAAGCAACACGAGGGCTATTTTGGGACGGACCTCGTAATTTTGAACCACGGTCAGATGACGAGGACGACACCTGAACTGGCACCCCCCTCTCCACACCACGCCACACCAACGGGAGGACAATTGGCCTGACAGATTTAACGTGCAACAGACCCCCTCACACGGCGGTTCTTCGGTGGAATCGAGTCTCGAACCTGAAACCCAACAAATGACAGCGATAGCTAGATAAAAAATATAGATTCCTCAGAAGCAGTTGTTAAGGGTACAGTTTAAACAAACATTAGTGAACTTATGCCAATTTTTAAAATCAAAAATCGTGAAAGAGAGAAAAAAATAGTAGCAAGCATCCTCAATTCTTCGCGCAAAATCATATTTTGCCCCAAGCGCCACTTATTGCTGCTAGCTGCAATCAGAGTATTTATATCTTTTTCTTTGTGTTGCTTCATTTTTGAAAGATCTTGATAGAATAAGAAAACGTCAAACAACAGATAGCGTTACCTTATTAGCATCAAGGTATATTTCACTCAATCCTTTTGGGGGTGGGGTCATTATTAGATAGTATTCTAAACGCTTGTCGCGTATTTTCGTGCTAATGTTTGTTTTGTCTTGTGAAATGTGGAACATAGAACATAATTAAATAATTGTTGCTTAAACTCTTCTATTATTTTTATATACCTCATAATGAAGATGTCTACAGATTTGTCAGTCTACAAATATAGATTTCAGATAAGTGAGTGAGAAAATGGAGTGCCCGTTTTCGTGCTGGCCGTGAGAGTTTAGTTGATGATCCAAGACCAAGTCAGGCAAACACAGTCATCACGGCCGATCTCATCGACAAGATGGACGATCTAGTGAGAAGTGAGCGGCATGTCACATTGCGAATGTTGGTAGTGAAGGTGGATGTCAGCGTTGAAACAGTGTGGACAATTGTTCACGACAGGTTGCGGTGTCGGAAGTTGGGCGCACAGTGAATTCGAAGTGGATAACCGACCAATGTAAGTAACTTCGTATGTGGCTTGCACTTCAACATCTGTTTCGGTATCATGAAGATCTCTCTCCTGGAGTTGATCATCAGAAGTGATCCTAGCTGGTGCTCTCACTACGAACCAGAGATAAAGCGGGACAGCATGCAGTAAAAGTATACGTCGTCACTTCTCCCTAAAAATTTCGAAGTTGAAGAGTGAGCAGACAAGGTGTTGCTCACCATCTTTTTCGAAGACCAAGATCTTCTACTTGTTGAATATTTCCAGTATAGAAGAACCATTAATTCCGATGTATACTGTGAGACCTTCCGAAGACTACGAAGGTCCATCTAGAATTAAAGACCTGGGATTCTTACGCAGGGTGTGGTTCTGTTCCATGATAACGCGCATCCACAAGTCTCCAGAAATACACCTGTAAAAATGGTCCAGTTAAAATGGGAGTAGCTCCACCATCTGTCCTATAACACGGATATGTCACCCTGCGAGTTTCATGTGTCTGGTGCCCTGAAAAAAACATCTGAAAGGGAAGTAAGTGCTTCAGCTCGGACGGTGAACTCAAAGACGCTGTGAAGAACTGGGTTTCTTCATGACCACAGAAATACTGGGAGCAAGGAATCTTTCGGCTCGTCAATCAACGGGATTCTTATGCTCAAGCCTATGGTGTACACTTTGAATAGAGTCTTCATTTGTAACCGCAGTGTTACTATGTACCTTTTTCATTTGAACACTCCTTGTAAAATATGCTTTTCACCTATGAGTTTTGATCTTTAAAAAATATAATTTGCGCCTTTCCTTATTTCAAAGGATTCAAAAAAGGAAAGTATAGATACAAGCATCAATTTCAAATAGAGTCGTTGAGAATTAGGATAAACCAATCCAAAAATTTCTCTAAATTGAGTTAGGTTTCAAATTTTATAAGCTCATAAGAGAATGATGCTATCTAATACTATGCAACTAACACTTACACAAACATACACTAGTGCAGCTAATATTAGCACCTTCAATTTTAGAGGAAATATATTTCCAATGAGGAACTTCGACCGCAAAAGGAACTCCTCATTGTTGTAACTTTTCGAAGTTTTCTTTACTATTGTTGCTCCTGGTGGTAAGGTCGTGACTTCGGAATTACAAGTCATCTAATTTCGAAACTCGATTCCATCAAAGAGCTTCGCGTGCGTGAGCCTAGTGCACGTTGAATGTGGATCTTAGAATATGGCCGCCTCAAAACAAAGTCTCGACTTTAAGAGCAGAGAATGAGAGTTCATTCCGCTAAGCATCCACCTCCCAAACATGGGTCCACCGCGATAAAAAATACATAATACAAAAGGAAAATGTATTGCTTTCTCTTCTTCGGCCTCTTATTAAATGAAATATTTTGAAACATCTTATCACTTTGTTTTCAGATTTCCATCTTTTAAAATTTGCTTATGCACACATTTTATTCTGAAGATCTCAGGGTATCCTTCTCTTTTGCGTCTATTACAGACAATTCCGTCCTTTTCTATGCAATGTTTAATATCGCTTCTTTCGACTTGCCGTACTTTATTTATATTCAAAGAAATTTAAATTTCAAAGAAGAAAGAAAGACAATTTTTTGAAAGTATTCCTACTCAATATAATCTAGATATTGTCAATGTAAATGTGATGTGTATTATTTTAGATTAAATGGAAAATTTCCTTACAATTGGTTTATTTCGAAAAACAATATCCACTAAAACATTTAAAATATGCCATTTCCATCAGAACTTGATTAACATTTCAAAAAAAGTCTTTTTCGCTTTTTTCCTCTGTAGATTTTATATGTCTCATGTTTCTTAAAAGTATTATATTGATTTCGAGATTTATATAAAATTTTCAATATCAGAATATAATAAACTTTATTATTTTCAGAATAAAAATATTCCTAAACAGGTATACTATCTATAAATTACGTAATGCATAGTACAGGATTGAAAGTCACATCGCTACAGAGCATCGCCTACATCGACCGTATTTAGCATTCTTGGATAATAGTCGTTTTTTTTTTTAAGAAAATTTTGTAATCAAAAGAAACAAAATTTTAAAGTTTTTCTCGTTAACTTTGGGAAATATTATCGAAAATATCTTGGGAAAAATTTTTGAATCATTTTAAAATTCAAGAAAAAAAAAAAAATCAATAATATCATTTTTATTTTCTTAATTTTTCACTAATTTTAATAATATTTTTAAAAATAATTTTACTATGTTTGTAACAATTCTTTTCATTGGTATAATACCTGCATTTATACATCTGCTTGTTAGAAAGCTATTAAATTAATCATGCTACCATTTTTCAGATAAAACATTCGTATTTCTTTTAAATACTTTTTTCCTCGTAAATCTGTTCAGAAATGTTTCCGTCACTTGATATCACATCTACACGACGAATGGCAGATATTGTTTCAGCGAATGTTTTCTGATATTATTTATTAACTAGCCGCCTTTGGCGACCAGCTGGTTCGCTAATTTTACTGCTATTTAAAATTATCAGTTAAATATCAAAAAAATATTTATGTAACATCATTGTCAATTAAATACTTTATGTAACGACATTGTGAATTAAATACTTTATGTAACGACTTTGTGAATTAAATACTTT
>JAPMOQ010059638.1:1475425-1524981 GCA_026543055.1 Argiope trifasciata
CCTCAGACAGGGATTCAAACCAGGGATTTTTTCTGTGAAGGGTCTGACATTCGTCAAGAAATTGACCCCACGTGACCCGAAAACCTTTTCAGACCCTTCACAGAAAAAATCCCTGGTTTGAATCCCTGTCTGAGGGTGACCCTTGAGAAAGTCCTCAGACCAGATTCTTTATTAATTTTGATTCCTAGGCAATAATTGTTTCAATCGTACTAACATTTATTCTAAAGTTATTACTTTAATACTTCTCTAAATTTTCAACTAGAGCTGGCGATTTGATTAAGTTAGCGCTATATTGACATCTCGTTTGAAGACACATGAATACTTTATTTAAAACAGGATTTGTAACTGTAGCCAGATCATGAGGATGATATCTGAGTAGGCACCTTTTTCCGAGATCTCCACATCACAGCAGTAGACGATTGGAGGTGCAATAACGTACATATACATATAGAAATACAATAACACACGGTAACGACATAGCGTACTCCAAGTAATAGTATATAGTAAATATTTGGTAAGATTAGTTTCCAGACAAATTTTTGTAGCAAATTTTGTTACAATATAAGAGTTTTTCTTTGACTTTGCACGCTCAAATGCACGAAATGAAAATGAAAATTTTCTGTACCCTTGAGATTTAGTTCTTCGTCGTTTGTTTTTAATATCCATTTGAGGTACATTTTGAGCTATGTAAGAACAATAACAAAGTAGCAAAAATAGATCAAATGCAGTGAAAACTGAAAATTATTTTCCCAGTAAAAGCATCCAGTCTTCAGAATCCGGAAGTTTAAGTTTTAATTGTGAATAATTCAAATCTGGTTACAAAAACTGGCTTCATTAATGTGAATTTAATAATCTCATTAATAATGAATTAAATGTGCTGCCATGTGTATACCAATCAGGGTTTTTAAAAATAAAACAGATGGATAATGATGTTTTTTTGTTGTTGTTAAACACTAAATCAACATTATCACCGTTTAGCAAATAAGATCTCCCCACCTTTTTTACTACTTCTGTTTTTAAAAAAATCATGGTTTTTGCATTTAGTTTGGAAATATTCAGACAATTAATTGACAATTACACTATGCTGAAAAAAAAAAAAAAAACATTCTTCAAGAATGTTATTGTTTTTAAAAACTGAATTCCAATTGGGCACAATCATGCCATCGAGAATCAATCTTTATTCATGCATGTCGGTATTAAAATTTAATTAGGTTGTGAAATTTAAACATCTTTAATCCGTTTCACTATATACTACTTATAATTTTTTTAAAAGACGTAGAAAATTACATCACAAACATTTTTGTTTTTTTTTGTTTTTTTCTTATAACATGCAAAAACTGCTATGTATCAAATATTTAAATTTGATGTGGGTCTCTAATAACATTCAACCCACTGAAATTGATTCTGAAAAGAATAAAGAAATGTTTAAAAAATTAGTAGCCTCTTATCTGAAATTATTTCGAAAATAAAATTTGAGGCTCTTGCCCTCCTGTGTGGGTTCATTTCTCGGAAAACTTGTTCTCTCCCAAGTCAGACAATGCAAACGATTTTCGATTTTAGCCTAACTTCTTTCATACCTTCTGACTTTTATCTACACTGCCTCTCGTTCTTCCCTACTCTTTATCCTTTCCCCTCCTCCCTTCTTCAAACCTTATCCTTCCCTTTCTTCCATGATGGCTGCTTTTTTCTATCACTCCCACTTCATTTTTCTTCCTGGTATGAGATGAAAGGGGGCTTCTTGTCCTTGAAGATGTGGAGGTCAAAGTTCGACGTCCTGTCCAATTTCTTACCTGCAGAACAGAAGTTTCGTGTGTTTCAGGGGTGGGCGGACTTTTCATTTTCATGGCCTACTTTTAATTTTTTTCGTCTTGTGATCCACTCGGTGGTGTAGGTGTGGTTTGTTGAAAAAAAAAATGTCTACAATATACTTATTATAACTTATTGATAAATATTGACTTTCAGGGGTTGACCATTTGTCATCCTGTATTCCTCACGCTCATAATCTCCATAACTTAAAAAGATAGCAATAACGGTTAACTGAAATTCGGCATTTGACCTTTCAACTGTAACTGTAGCAGAGTGAAACATTTTGCTTCCAGTCCATTAATAAAAAATTGCAAAAAATGCACATTTTTTTTAATAACAAAGTAAGAGACAAAAAAATTATCATAGGCTTAACGATGAAAATAAAAATATGAGTACATGTGTCATTTATGGCCTTGCCAAAAGTCCACGATTTTGGACGATGAGGAAGCGGACAACATCTTTATTATTTTGAACGAATTACTCCCACTTGTTTATTTGTATTTTTACGGATAATAAAGGAAAATGTGTATATGTTGGCGTTCTATCGAACAAGAAGTTTCATTTAGAATTAGACTAACAATAAAGCATTCATATTTCGGAATGTGAAAATTTTAAGATAGAGAAGATTTTTGCAAAATTTGTTAGAATGTTTATTAATAAAATAAATATACGTTGTCCTTTTTCGCGATATCTTCCAAAAATATTCTTACATAAAAATAAATTTTACACCATATTAAAGCACAAAAAATTCGCTTTTCAATTATATTAATTCAGCTGCCATAAAATTCTCTGTCTTAGAGTAATCTACTTTTTAATCTGTTTTTAATAATAGTATTTTCATTGCTATTAACGAAACACAAATCATTTTCATTACTACCATTGTTAATTCATTCTGATTTTTTCCATTCTTTATTGCCATAAAACTGGAGATAGGGCATATTTTACTACTTCAAGGAGCTGTTTGTTGAAATTAGGCATTTTTTTTTAATATTGTAGCAATTGCAACAAAATGCTTCAGAAATAAACAATGATAATTTTTTATTCGCTCTTTTTTAAACATTTTTTATATTATCATTCTTTTATTAAAAACTTGCTGCAATATAAAGTGCTTTAATAAGATGGCTATATTAAATAGAAGCTTCATAATATGCATTGCCTAATTTCCTAAATCCATCAATGTTCGCCACTGGATACTAGTTCAGACATATAAACAGTATTCAAGTATTTAATTCAAATTTTTAATATTCAATCCAGTATCATTTATATCACTTCAGTACATTTTTCTGTTAGTGAAAAGTTGAATATAAGTTAAAATATCAGAAAAAGGAATTATATCCAAACATACATCCATATTTTCCTGTTTTATAGTCCCCTTCAAATTGATTTACTCTATAAAATCGAAGTAAAGTATAAAGCATTTATTTTCATTCATTTCTAATCTTAATGAAATATTTCAAATTAACTCTGTTTTATAAACAGAGAATTTTGTTTAGAAATTCTGAACAAGCATACTTATATTAAAATGGAGTTTACGAACAGTTTTGAAGGTTTCGCATTCCTAAATGTCAAGATTGAGATATTTCATAGCCGAATGATTCATAAAATATTACTTTCGAAGCAGCTGTTCTGTCGTATATTAAGTATAATAGATACAGGCGAATTCAAAATTGTATTGCTACCTAGTATGGCTGTAAAAGATATAAGCTTTTCGAATAAACAGATATTATTAACATTTTGCTAAATAAATAAATTCATGAAAAATATAAATTCTTTAAATTAAGAAAAACGTTAGGATAATTTTAAGGTTTCTCAAGTGTAATTAGTTAAATCGTATTAATTTCCCTGCATTTACTTGCTATATTATTTGAAGTATTACGGTTCGTTTAAGTGTGCAAGTATAGAATACTTGGCCTCGTAAGTTATAACAAATGATATACAAAAAGGTATATCATCCCCCCCCCCTCAGACATTCTAAAATAAAAATAATTTATTTAAATAAGCAATAAGGTATCCGACTAGATTCGAATTAGACTTTTCTTTACGAAAATTTAATGTTTATACAATTTTTTCTATTAATATCAGACTAAACTGATAAATAAAAGAGAATTTATTTAAATATATATGCAGCTTTTGAAAAAACCACATTTTGATATTTTAATGTCAATTTTATCATTTATTTGCAAAAACTGTGTTTGTTCTAGAGAAAAAAGTTGTGACAGTTTTTCATTGTAGCATTAGATGTGTAGCATATTTTAGAGGGGGAAAACAATTATCTAAGAATTACATTCAAAAAATACAAATTTTGTGTTTGTAATATATGAGGTTATCTATGAAATTTCGGATTTTTTTTCAACAATATTTGCATAAATAATCATTAATCTACTTCTAGAGCATCCAATATCAAATCCGTCATTCATTACATTCTACATAACATAATGTGTACTAATTATAAATTTCATTAAGATATCCTGATTATTTTTTGAGATATGACGATACTCATACGGTAAAATTATGAAAAAAAAAAAACAGAAGAAAATGCAGAAATTAATAAATACTTATAAATAAATATTACCTGCATGTGAATAGTTTGCAAAAACCTGGCTTTTAATTGACATAAGGACAAAATAAAAATATCGCTGGAACAAAAACGGGCCTATTTTTTAACTGTAAAATAATAATAATTATAATAAAACAAAAATAATAAAGATGCGAATTTTCCTCAAAATTCATGTTTTTAACCTAGTCGAATGCCTTAATATGTTGATTAAGCTAAAGTATGTAGAAATGTGGAACTATATTAAATAGTTTATTAAACGCTGGACTTGTTCTGTACACTGCTTAAATTTGAAAAAATTACTAAATATGCCACTGATTAGATATCTTAAATTTGTGAATCAATGACTCAAAATATTTCAAATTCATTTAAGGACTAATGTACTAGATGGCAGCTGTACCTCAGTCATTCTTGTTTCGGAGATGATGATAATAAAATTTATTCAGGTGAAGGCAAAGAAACATCCGTCAATGACGGTATTCTGAATAGAGGGATTTTTTTCACTGCCCTTGTTTGATCAACGAGAAATGCTCATGAATATTATACAAGTATTGATTTGATAGTAGGGCATTTTTAGATAAACGAAGGTCATCCTCATGAAATATTGCTAAAAAAAAACCAACTAAACTTTGTGAATTTATTCGGTTAGTCTCACGTTTCCTAGGGTCACTTTTGTTTGCTTAAGCCCTTCTTTTCGACCAAAACATTTATGTCAAATTAATTTCTGAGTGAGCTTATTTGCGATTATACCTCAAGATATGAAGTGTAGCTTCAAGGAGATCAAAATAAGACTTGCAAAAGGTTATTTTCCAATTTAAATATATAATTCTTAAAATGCCATAGTAAAATTCCTTTTGTTAATGCTATTAAAATATATTTCCTCTAATTACTCAAGTGCAAAAAATTGCTACATTTAATTATAGGTAGCTTATCATTGCTATGAATAAAATTCGATTTTCAATAAATGGTGGGCATGGCAGAAAAAAGAATATAGTATTCTATCTAATAAAGCCGAAATGGATTTTTTTTAATATTAGGAATACATAAAAATCATTTTGTTTGAATAAACTTTTGCTGAGAAACTTCAAAATAATGAAGACAAGAACTAACAATGACAGAATATCCCTGAAAATATAATTGTGTATATTATTAGAATTTTATTGCTACTAAAAAGGGTAACTCGTTCCAGAACACATTGACATAATCGTTATTGGGAACATATTATGCCCCCGTTAACGTTTACAAGTTCGTGAAGATTCATATGTGTGAAGTATAAATCAAAATCTAACGGACTGCAATAATTTTTTACCATTCTTGCATTTTAGTGATTTAATCTTAGATTGGCTAGCATACCACTTAGAAGCTTTCTTATAAACTGATTGTCTTTTAATCAAGATACAGTTTAGGACACAATATCGTAGGTGCCCATATCATATAATTAAAATATAAGGAACTCCCATTACGATTTACAATTGGGTATCTCCAAAGATAAAAAAAATTTAATATTTTACCGTTGCAAGTGTGTACTGTAGAGTCTCTACTTCACGAATAAAATTGAAGTCTTTAGTTTCTTATTTGTTGCAGTTCTATGCAAACGAACCAAACTATGTCAATTTCTGAAAGACAGAAGCTATTGAAGAAAAGTATAGAGCTGTTTAATTTTCGTCTCTTTTAAGAAAACATTGTGATTTATGAGTATCCTGAAGAATATTGACGCTTCAAATTCTTAAGAAATATTACGAAATTATTACAGTGAATGGTGAAGATAAAGAGATGAAGAAAAAAATCTATCTTAAGCACAAAAAAAAAAAACCCTAACAACATTTTATGGAATAAGAAATTGATTACAAGTTCAGGAAAATATCTTACAACTTTAAGAAACAATTTTATATATATATATATTCGGAAATGGCTCGAATGATTTGAATCAAATTTTATTTTTAGATAAGGTTTTACGTTTTAAGTTTATCTCTGCAGGTGTCTTTCCCGAGAAACTCGATTGTACTTGCAGAAATTTTTTAATACATACAGAAACTAACTAATAGAGTTCTTTTTTCGATCTTCTCTCATGTTTACAGTGTCATACACCGAGATCTCACCAATTTTGTGGTATTTTCATTATTGCCATTGGATGATAAATTATAGGTACCTTAACAAGTCATGAGATTGCGTTGTATAACATGATCTGCATATGAATGCAATCAGTTCACATCTAATAGCAACAATGCAGTTACTATGTTAACCAATCAATTTTTTGTGCAAGTAACATTACCGAATTTGGAGGCATCAAGTCAATGTTAGAAGTTCTTTAAGTTAGACTTTGTAAGATTTACTTGTAATATGAATTTGTAGCCAACCTGTAAGCCTTAAAATGGCACGAAACATTTACTTTTAATTTACGTAACCAAGGCTCAAGAAAGATCTAATAATTCGGAAAGTACCTAAATATTTTCTCAGAAAAAAACATGATTTAACAAAAAAAAATCAATTTAGAGAACTTGGGTATCGCAGGTATTAACAGATGTTATGTTTCAATCTTTCATATAAAATGTGGTTTTCAGAATAAACTGTAAAAAGCAGTATTACAGTTTACTGCTTCAGGTGGATTATTTTTCTGGAATACTCCAAAACCAATACTTCAGGGAAGTAAATTAAAGTCAATAAAATGGTTAGATAAATTTCGGTTCACACCCTTTTTTTTTATTACTTAATTTACAAATCTTCTTTGCAACGAAATTTTTAACTAGAACAACAAGAACATTAAGTAGAACAACTGTTCATGCGTATTGTTTCCATTGTTTTAATCCAACTGCTAAGCATATTCTGCATTAAATGAGGCTACAAGTTTGTAGAACTTATACTCTTTTTAGGAGTTGTTAAGAGATAGAACAAAGTCTTTTTGAAGATAAAGAGCAGATATATAGTTGCTTCTTGAGGATGTCAGTCATAGTTCTTTTTCAAGTGCTCAATAAGTGAAGTCAACTATTTCGTGCACAAATCAGGGGAGGAGGATAACAGCTGCTCTTGGATTCTTACTGAAAAATTTATGCTATCCACTAGGCATAAATTTATCAGTCCTGTTTCTTCTGATTGTAGATTCCTTTATACAAGTTTAGACAACACAGCAAGCAGAGGATAAAAGGCTATTGAGAAACTGACAAGACTATATTATATGGCTAAATTAAAAATAACTGTTCTAGTTTCCAAAGCGATTTTACAGTTTTAGCGTTGTAATTACTAATGTTAATGCATTATGTAGTGTTTTTTTTTCTGTCTAAAAGAAGCTAATATTTTTGAAAAATTGATGCAATATTTTTTGTTTGCCTTTACTTCAAGCAACATATTTTAAACAAAATTGCCCAAACTTCTCTTCAAAGCAAATTGTTAGATCTAAAACTTCCAAATTTTGGCAATATTTTTTCTGGAGTAACTGCTGATCAAAAGACAGGTTTTTCAAAATTTTAATTAAAAATTAATCAAGCTTAAACTACATTTTTAATTTTAAAAACCAATCAAAATCTTATTTTATTTTCTCACAATCTATGGTACACTTTATCGCTCAAAAGCTAACTGCACACTACTTTAGCATTAAAAAAATCAGTGATTTTTTGAATAATCATTGATGATTTTTTTAATAATTTAATTTCTGAAAAACATTTTCTCTCACTTTAAATATTTTTCAAAATATATTAACTTTATTCTTAAATATTTTTTTCAAAGTATGCAATTTTTATTTTATTACAATGCTTTTCATTGTTTCAGTTAATTATGTACAGCCAACCCCCAGTTACCACAGAACGAAGCAATATCAACCGGGTTTGTTGTGATATATATATATATAGTTTCTTTCCTTAAAACATTCGAAATGATTTTTAAATATTCTTGAGAAAATGTCCAATATTTAGGAATATCAGAGCTTTCTTTAGCTGTTTATATTGCCTTCGTTCCTTTATTTCCCAAGTGAATTCAAACTAATAAATTTCTTCATCATTTTCGTCTTCTTTCAAGGCACAAAATTTTTTACTGAATGTTTAAAATACACTTTTAGAAAGTATTCGATGAAATACTTATTTTAAACTGTTTTTATTTATTTATTTTTTCAAAGTAATAAATATGGCCAGTGCTATATAGATCAGCAAAATGAGAAAAGGTTTTTCTCCTCTCCAACCCAATAAATCAATTTATTTGCTTTAGGTGGTTATATCCATAATTAACGTGCTTATAGAAAACTTCCACAACCCATTTGCGAACTCATATTTATTACATCCCGTATAATTAAGTGTAGAACAAATACTTAGCCTTAATTAAATGTGATGCCAAAAATAAAGGGTTTAAAAAATAAAAATGTTACCATATTTTATTGAAACTCGCTAAAATTGAAACCTGTATTGCAGATATTAATGATAAATTCCAAGATTTCGGAATGAATATATAAAACCATTATTTAGCACTTTTTTAAAGAAAAAAATGTGACAACTTAAATTTTTAGATTCAAAAAAGGCAAACTGTTCCTTTCACTTTTTTAATCCAATTAAAAATATTTTATTAATATTGGGAAATTAATTTTTTTTAAAAATAGCTGTTTTTACTTTCTATAGTATTTCTTTTCCTCTATTTCTTTTCGAAAATCAAGCATTGTTTTTGTTATATCTAAAAAAAGTAATTTCTTAAAGCAAATGAAAAACGGAAATCATTTTTACTGTGAGCACGTGTAGTAAAAAAAAATTTAAGGTTTTAAAACTCTTTTCTTCTTTGTCTTCCTCATCTTCATATGGTCTTCACGGGCTACTTCCTTGTGAAAATCATGCCTTCGTTTCAAGGAAAATACCCTGTTTACACTTCTTTGATAGCGAAATATTTCAAGACAATTATTTTGTGACGTTGAATAAAACTACCGAACTATATGTATGACATAGTGGATTATCATTCCATTTCCAATAACTAAACCATTTGCGAGACATATGTTAATTAATAAATTTTCCTCAATTGGACAGACGCAAACAGTGATAATTAATAAGCTAAGCAATCACTTATAAAAATAATAAGATTGACAAAAGAAGTTGCGACGCAGTAATTAATGATCAGCTCCTAATTAAGAGTAAAATAAATAACGTTAGGAGACTCGAGAAAAAGGATTTTGTTCATAAAGCTCTTCCGAGAAATTCATTTCCATAATTCAAAAAATTGATTATGGTTAATGACCCATTTTGGACGGAAGCTCTTTTTATGCTGTTCTTTCTTCCATTCAAATTTTCATTTGCAGTTTTCGGTATAGTTTATATTGCTACGAATATGTAATATCTAGAAAAAAATTCCAGAAAAATTAAAAGAGAGAAAGAAGTAAAGAATGAATAGATAGTATCGAAATTCGTCAGGTGGATGTATATGAAGCAAAAAGTCAAACTAGCTTGTTAACGGATAACTGCACTACAGGGTGATTCAAACCTTATTTTTGAAATTTCGTGGGAAGGAGTGAATATATCAGGAAATCGATTCCACATACGAAAGTATGTCCGCAAACTTCATTTGCATGGACAAAATGGACAGGTGAAGTGAATACAAGGAAACAATGTTGAGTGGTAATGAATATGACCTTTATTCCAATAAAGTAAATTACATTCATTACCAGTAGATGCTTAAAATTGCGAGCCTTTGGACGAACTTGGGATTCACAGCGCCATTGCATCAACCACCAAACATTTTCAGAAACATCTGATATATCTCGGACAACGCTTGTGGCATATCCGCCGATATATGTCGTATCCACATGACGGAGCTCCAAATCATAGCACAATTGTTGAGGGTGATTATTGAACCGAACATTCGGAGCTCAATGGATCTGTGTAGGTGGACCAATCGCATGGCAACCCAAGTCACTTGATTTATTGTCCTTAGAGTTCTTTTTGTGCTAGATCAGGGGTGGCGAATCTTTATGGTTCACGTACCATTTTACGTAAAGAAATGTTTAATGAGGTATAGACGTGCCGTCAATTAATTTTGATTTGTGGTTATTGAGAAAATAGTAAAACTAAATACTAATTACACAAAACTCTTCAAATCTTTGCTATATATGTATATGTGTGAGTGTGTGTATTTTAGTTTAAGAGGTGCTTATAATAATATCGTCCCTGAAAACATGCATTCTTACATCAAAAGAGCTAATGAGATCCATTTTGATTTATTTGTGCTTTTAATCTTTACGTTCAATTTATTGAAGTGTTGGCATATGTCTGCAAAAAAACATGAATTTTGAGTGCCACATAACATTCAACAACTATTGACATTGTTAAATTCTCCACTCATTTTGCAGAAACAGGCTGATTTCTTCCAAGAAGTCAACACATCATCGAAGTACGTTCCTGTGGCTCAACCAGCGAATATTATTATACATTAATTAGTAAGCCATTATACATCGAATTGACTTCATCGAACAGCTTCTCAAATTTTCTCTCATTTAAAGCGTACGACAAAACGAGGTTGACATTACATTATCAAGAATTGTTAAACTATTCTTAGAACACAAGGCTTGTTGGTGAATAATGTTGTGGAATTGAAGAATCAAATGTAACTACGTCTGTTTGAAATAAACTGATGAAACTTTTTTTGCTCACTATATTCGGAGCACCATCATTTAATGAAACAAATCTTTTCAAATCAATTTTTTTTTTCAACAAGCGAATTTTTAACAGCTATACAAATATATGTGCCTTTTTAAAAAATGGAACGGGACATTTTAAATGGAATTACTAACTTTCGAATGGTATAACGAACACTCGAATGGTGTAACGAATACTCGAATGGTATAACGAACACTCGAAAGGTGTAACGAATACTCGAATGGTATTACGAGCACTCGCATTTGTTCGTAATACTTCATAGTGAACTTTGTTATTTGAACTCAAATGCAAAACCGTTTTCATAAGTTCTGAGTTCAAAATATTATGCCGCGTGCCATTGGTTCGCCATCCCTGAGCTAGATCATGAAAGATCATGTGTCAAAAACAGTGAAATGAACCTTGTGTCACGAATAAGAAAATCATTTCAATCCTCAGAATGTATAAAGAATTCCGCCAAGGCATGGGATTTTCCAGGTGATGCCAAATCTCGGTTCCAAATAGAGATGGAGCGAAAATTTTGCTTTTTCCAGAAATCTCATTATTATCACCATAATCACCAAATTCATCGATAAGGTCAGAGATCATTAACTTGACGTCAATCAAGATTTCATTAAGAATCGCTGTAAATCTTTTTTTTTTTTCAGCGATAATGCTCATTTGGCAAGAAAGCGATATTACGGGCTCATGACATTAATAAAAAAATTTTAACAATGTAAAAATACGTTAATATAAAATTTCACAAATAAAAAAAATATAGTTGAGAATATTCTTCCTTTTATTTTCTCATAGATTTTCATTAAAAAAATAGTAAAATTATTTTTTTTTTATTTTTTTTTTATTTTTTTTTTTTTTTTTTTTTGTCATTAAGGGAGGAAACTGAAAATATTCAGCTTTTGTTCGAAACATTCGAAACGAAGAATCAGCGATATGCCTTACTAGCACTATCTGTTCATTTCCTTAATTTTCTGTATATATCTTTATATATCCAATTATATCGGCAGAAAGAACAATAGCCTTTAAAAGTGGAATGGTACATAAAAAAACATTTAATAACTGATGGTTCTGAAATAAAATCTTTATTATATGTTTAAAAAAATTCAAAACATTTATTTAAACAAATATTTTATACCGGAAACTATTTAAAATGGCAAAATATGTCATATCACTGACTCTCCGACACTCTCGAAGGCACACGGGTAATAAATACTGAATGACCGGATCACTACAACAGTAACCTAGGCTGGAATTGTGGTTGAGTCCTAAGGGCCATCACCGACCAAACTGCAACCTTTCCCTAAGCAAGTACGTTTCGGTCATCGATGAGAAGAGCCAAACCTTCCACATTTTCATGTGCATTACAGGGCGACGAGACCCAACCACCATGTCGGAAGCATTTCGTCCTCATTTCGAGTTACACCCCGAGTTAAGGGAATGGGAAAATATAAGCCTTCATACTTTGATCATCAATAATTTGGGAGGAGGAGGCACATGAAATATCCACAGAATTGAACTTTAAATACGCAATAAAATGTGTTACTAATAAATTAAAGATGAGTATTGTAGCAGCAGCAATTAATGAGCATTTTCATAACCTTGTATAGCTACTGATGAACATTCATTATCTTATCAAGCAGTTGATGTCTAGAAGCTGATGAATATTTTCATTATCTTACCACATTTTTACTATTAAAATCCGAATTATTTAAAAATTTTCTTAAACTTTGTAAAAATATCGTCTAGACTTCTATCAAATGTATAGATAAATAGCAGCAAATCTTTTTGTCTTATATTATTTAAACTCAAATATAAAAACATGAACAAAACCAAAATTCACTTGCATTCTTTTGTGGAACAAATCAAGTACTTTATACTTTATTATTTCGTATTTGCTTTTCGAACAGAAAAACGCAATTCAGCATATCCAAAAAGAGACATTTCTTTAAAGTGTCGGAAAGTTTCAGCAAACTAAACTCTAATGAGGTCCTCGGAAATTTATTTTGCTCAAACGAATAAATGGAATGGCTTCAGAATAAGAATCAGAAATGCCAAAATGCATTTTCTAGTATTCGAAACATAAGGGAACTTTATTTTGTTGCACTTCAAGAAAAGTTTTAATATTTAGAATAATCAAATTTCTTTTTTAGATTCATTTCTATTATAGTCGAGACTGGAGGGGAAAAAAAAAGGTAAGAAATGGAATTTACCGTCTGGAATAGTTATATGCCAACAATAGTCCCTTTTATACATTAATTTTATGTAATTAGCAGCAACATTTTTAAAGAATTTATTTTTGAAAATTGTATTTTTAATGAGGAATTTAAATAACTAAAGGAATTTATCCAAATATTTTTTTAAATGTGCTTTAAAAGTTGTAAAAATACCAAAGTATAAGCGTAGTAAAAATACTCAATTAATATTGAGGTTTTATTTAGAAATAGTGTTTTTAAGGTGTTTTTACATTAAAAAAATATGTTGAATTATTCCGTATCTATTCTTCAAAAATAGAAATTCAAAATGGCAAATTACTTGTAATTCAACGATTCGTTTTGAATGATTTATTGTTTGAATAAATGAATAGTTTGTAGGTTTGTTGCATTTTTGATAATGAAAAAAGGGGGGAAATTATGAAACAAAGATTCTATGACTACCATTTTAATAAAAGAACATTAGATACATAATGAAATTATCGATTTTCTTCTGCGAATTCATGATACTTTTTTTATTTATATTTTGAGTCGTAATCAAATAAATATTTCTAAAAGTGCATTTTTTAAATCAAATTTTTAGGCCGTTGTAGTCTAATAGAAAGGTCTCTATTTCGGCACAGGAGGGTTTCAGACTCAAAACTTAATTCCACAGCAGAATGACTATATAAGTCTGAAACTTCTGATTGCACGTCAAGTCCTCCTGACTATGAGCTCACTGATGCAACAAAGAAGTTTCAAGATAGGGAGGACTCCAGCCTAGGAATGATCTTCATTATCTGCCCTCGGCCAAAAATTATGACATCCTCTCCAAAAGAGCCCTTATGTTTCTTTAAATGTGATATTTATTTAAGTGAATTAGATTAAGTTATTTATAACCTTATAAAAGAAGCTGATAATTTGATTCATGAAGATAAGGAAATTGCATTATGCTGTTACTTATTCAATTTTTACTGCGAATGTATACTCTCCATCTTATATGCTTATTTGTTAATGTAATTTTTATCATTTTGATTAATTGTATGCTCTTGTTTTTCGTCATACATGCTCTGTGAATATACAATAATAAATGTTCATCTTCCAGTCGACTTCTTGATTTTATCAATTGAAATTCCAAGGTTTCGAATCAATCACAAAAAAATTGAGGAAGCTTTGTATTGAGATAAAGCCTTCAAGATAAAATCATCATTGGCTTTTTACTTTCTCGAATATGAAGTACAAGATGAAAAAGTATATTAATCCTTAAAAAATGCGAAGTCGATATTTTAACGAATCTCTTTGAGTTCAAAAAATACATTTTTCTAACCATGGCCGACTGTTTGGAAGCACAATAATTCAAAAATACTTTGAGCTAAACAGATGAAATTTCTCTTTCAGTTTCTAGTCTGTAAATTTGTATCACAGTTTGGATGATATATTTTCAGAAAAAGCTTATTTATTCAAATATAAATTAACACGACAATTACAAGACAATGTAAGCTGGACGAATAAAATTTAATATATCATGACTTAATTGAGATAAAACTCAATTGAAATGAATTTATCAAAAAAAAATAAGGCTATGAAATTGCTTTCACTGATCACATTATCTTAAAAATATATTCAATGAAAATTTATTCCCCTTCCCCCCCCCCCAAAAAAAAAACAAATTACTCTAATCACTTCGTGTTCTTTCATTTTTTCAATGTTGTCTCAACAATCATCATTTCAATTTTAAACAAGAGTGATCATTTTACCCTCCTGAGGTACCTTATATTTCTAACCACTCGCAATGTAATGAGTATATGTCTATTTGATGGAGTCCTCTCGCACCCCTATTAATCATCGTTTAATATATGCAGAGTGGTTCCTCCCATAGATGGCGGTCTCAACTAATGCTTGCCAGCCCTTGAATGATCATTGCAATTAATTGTCGTCCACCGCATTTGTAATAGTCAAACAATTCATTTCTCATCGCGAATCCAAATAGATCAATTCTATCTTGCACGTGAAATCTTATCTCTGAAAAATGTATGGAAATTATTATTTCAGGTCTACTTAACACAGTGAAACCAATAAGCAATTTGAATTTATCTCCATCTTATTATTCTAATTCGTAACTGATAGGATAATTTCGTAATTGTGTAAGTTCCGTTCTGTAAATTTTCAGATTAATTTTTCTTCGAAAGCAAAAGTATCGCTAAAATTTCCTTTGCACCGTTTTGTGTTTTAAATCATTTAAAATATAGATAATATTGTTAATGAATCTACTATCACTGATTTTCACTGCTCTTCTACAAAAATTCCAAATGTTAGGCGTCATTGGGTTAATTCTTTTTTTAGTACACTTTTAACACTTTCAATGCTACCGATGAGATACTTCGTCTTTCAAATAATTCCAATTACAAATTCTTGTGGGCTAAAATTTGTGATGCAAAATATAAAGGTATTCTTCAGATATGTATAAGAAAATTCAATCTACCTAAACAGAGACACAATTTAGCCCTGCAATTGGAAATATCTGAAAGACGAAACATTTCGTCGGCAGTGTTAAGGTTATTTTTTAATACAATTCACTTTTTTTCAAAAAACATTTTTTGGATTACTTTACCACTCCCACACAAGAAAAAGAAACATATAAACGGAAAAATTTAAGAAAGAATGGAATAAATTTTACTTCATCTGATTAATTTAGTTACAAAATTTTGTCTCATAACTATTTTCATTCTTGTATTTATCCTGTGCTGTCACATAGTTAGAAACAAGTGTTACATGCAAGCCTAATTGTTTACTAAGCAGCGGCCCTCTTACCGGGATCAGCTCAAATACGAGGGTGAGAAGTTTTAAGTAAAGTGATGCTCACAGAAATTTTGTGGTGTCAACTAATCCCTACCGGTGACGGAACGCACCAACCATGGGAAAAGTTGTGCCGTGGCTGGTGATGGTCGTCAAGTTCCCGCCAATACTGTCTTGCCGGTTCGGTCATTCAGATTTACCATGCGACTCAGGGGGGGGGGGGGGATTGTCGGAGTAATCAAATGTTATTACTAAGCAATGATCTGATGATGAAGCTCGAACTTAAAGGGTTCCAAATTTGAAATTTGGATGTATTAAAGAAGCGCCATATAACTGAACCAAGTGCTCTCTAAATCTGATGAAGAGAAAAGGCTAAAAAAGAGAAGAGCCAGTTAAGGTGTCGTCTTCATCATAACATGGTCAATCCTATAATAATCCTCAAATCTAATAAAACTAAACTAAAATCTTCTGGGTGACCTTATGTGGGGTAGCTGTCCTTATTTTCTCTTTTTCTATATCAACGAATGGGATGGAAAGAAGCATTTTCAATTTTATCAATATTGATCTGAAGGGAAAATTAACCATTTCGACATCCTCTCTTGTCCAGGAAGATTTCTGTTTTTCCTCTGTCGTTCGAGCATTAAAGCAAACAAAAGCAAAAACTCAAACAAATAAACATTAACAAAGCATTTTAAACGTTTAAAAGTTTTAAAATGTAGAAGGAAGCTTGAAGGGCTTCAAACAGAACTTTCACTTGAATACTCTAGACGAGTTAAGGACGGCGAAGAGGGTAAGAGAAATTTTTATGCAAGGAAATTTCTCTATTTAATTTCCGATAAAAATCAGAAATAAACTTATCTTGTTCACCCTAATAATACGACATTGAAACTTGATCAAGGCAAATTTCATGCGTAAATACAACTTAAAAACAAATGATGCACTGATTAAGTTAAATAACCTGAAAAAAACTAAACCATGGTTGGATATACGAATTTTTTTATTTTGGTAAAGTATTATGAATTAATTTTAGGATGCAAATGAACAATATATAATCTACCTTCGCACAGAAAGTTTTCTAAAGTATTTAAATGCAATATTATGATAAATTATATCTCGAAAACAAAACAAATTTGCATTTCATTTGACTACGCGCTTTTCATGGTTGCATTCGGATTACTATCTTCTCAAATCTCAAAAATGCTAATTCTTATCTTTTCACTTTCTCCCATGCTCAAAATACAGCATGAAAGAATAATAATCTTACGAAACGTTACTCATTGAAATTTAAATTCGGCCTTACAAAAATCCTGAGAAAAATACATTTCTGGTATTATATCTTTCTGTTAACACAATATTCAAAAACTGAAATAACAAGAGAAAAACTAATGAATTAAATTTATGACACAAAGATTGTAGAATTCTGTCAAATTAAGGAATTCGTTAGTAGAAAGTTTGTCTATTCTTAAACATGAGCACAAAAAGGCAAACAGTTAGTTATATCAAATTTGGTCCGCTTAAATTGAAGATTTGAGTGAAAAATGGACAATATTTGACACAAATTTTAGAAGAAGAATAGCCACAATTAACTTTCCTTCCATTTGGTTACCTGTGTATATGGGATAACTTACAAACGAGATGAGCTACACCGGATTTTAGTAAATGATATTGTGGCAAAATTTTGTTATATGAATCAAATTTTACATTTAATTTTTCTAAGGTTGGAGATCCAAATTTCATATTCCTTTTATCTTCATTATATGATGAAGCTAAGAACAAAACTTTTTGTAATGAGGAAGCATATGAGCGAACGTAAGAGAAGAGCCTTCCCTTCGTTTTAATTAAAATAGCATAGAGATGAGATATGTTTCCCTTAGAAATTTCTGAGTAACATAGATTTTAAAGGTTTGTGTATAAATTAATATGGGAGTATTTTTCAGTGTCGAGTGTTTGTATTAAGAAAGAACGAAGTTTCAAATTCTAATTATTTTACCTTGTCAATTACATAATATGCATACATCCCAATGTCAGTTTTATAATTTTGATTTCTTATAACTCATTTTAGATTACAATATAGTGGTGAAAGTTATGTTGGGAACTATTGGCTTCCTTGAGTATGTCATTGAAAAACTATATTAAAGGTCTGCTGTGAATATGGATTTGGTAATTTCACGACCGCTGGATTTAGATTGGTCAGGAAGTTTAGAAATTATTCGGAGAATAATATAAGCGGTTTCATTTTGTCATACTTTGATTGCATTTAGTTAAATGTGTACTTCAACTGTAGTCGTTAATTTCTAATGAAGGAAAGAACGAGACAGTTTTTCAGCATTTAGAAACCTTATTAACATAAGATGTTTTAAAACATTATTATGGCACTGATTCTTAATCCAAATGCCTCACAATATCCTGAATATTGCATAGTAATATTGTTAGACATTTTGTACTAAGAAAAAAATGAGAACCAATGGGCCTGTAGTTGCCCTTCGAAGTACTCTCAATTTATCCTCAAAGCACTTTAGAATATTTAATATACGAATGAATTTACTCCTTACTTTAACAATGCACAGCAAAAAGTTTGAGAGTATTATCATCTGTATCGCATTAAAGCAGCTCACTCAGATAAATAAAAGTTGCATATTGGAAAATCTGGCGGCATCAAAGTACACAAGCAAATTAATATATACATACAGCATTTGTAGAAAAATAATGTTACACGTATATTGCTATTTCTTATAGTAATTTTGCTTTTAAAAATGAAACAAAAAGTCAAACTGGATCGTCTAAATTTTAAGATTACATTATAGTGTTGTCGCCAAATGGCGAGCAACATACCACACTAGCAGTACTTCTTTATCGGAAGATTTCAGCAGCTTAGCATAAATATTTGACGCTAGTGGTGCCATCTAGTAAGTTAAGAAACAACACTTGAAAGGTCAAATTACTATTACTTTTTTCTCTTTCTCTTAAAAGTTAAAGCGAAATTATAAAATGTCTTCTCAATAATAGTAAAGTAAATGCTGTAAATCAGAGCATGTTTTTAAAATTGTGATTTATTTTCCATCTCAGCAAAATTTTTACCAGGATTATAGAAAAAGCTTTTAGAATTTAAAGATAAAAATGATATAAAAGTATTTCAATAGAGATATACTTTTATTATGAAAGCATTAATATGCAAATAATTTGTGCTACAATATATACAGTTTTATAATATTATACTATTATTAAGGAGGAAAAAAACAAGTATTTTAAGAATTTACAAATCCATCAATCCCTTGAAATAAAAATATCATTTTTGAATATCTTTCCGAATAAAACATATTAAATCAAACATTTCCCATCTTGTTGATATTTATCAGCTATTCTTTTTAAAAGCTAAAATAATTTTAAAAAAGGAACAAATTTGGATTTTTCATTTTTTTAATGCAATTTCGTCATCAATAAAAAATATATATACATTCCAGATTTTTTTCAATGTTGAACTAATTTACTTTATGTCTAGAGATTTCTATTTAGTTATTTGAGTCTTGACAAGAATATGAGTTGAAATATTCATCACTATAAAAAAACTGAACTCGGAATTGAATTTCGTTAAAAAACAATTCGCAGGCTAAGAAAAAGTTTTGAATACATATAAGAAGTGAATTTAAAACATTTGTTGTTAGAAAGAATATATGAAGGTATAAAATATGGACATAATTTCATTCTTTGACGAGTATATTCATGATTTACTTTAACTAAGAAATTATAAATTACTTATATGCATGTCCAAAATCACCTTCAATAGTATAAGAAAATTTTAATTTTTGTTTAAATTTTTATAATTCGAATCATCTAGTTTCTAAGAATTTGAAGTGAAATCTTCCGAATTTTCAGCTTATATTCTTTGTTATCTAAAAATAAAGAAATGAAATGTAAACACCTAGACCATAAAAGCTAGCACCTTTTTTCCTTCCAACAAGCAGACTTCACCAATAAATTTCAAGATTTTTACTTATACTTCAAATAATATTCACTACTTTTTATTCGCTCACTTTAATTCATTCTTGCAGTTATCAATTAATTCCAAATGCTGAAAATGTTGGTGTCCAAATTCGAAATGTTGTTCTTTGGAAAGAAGTAAAAACTCAATGAACTCAACTTACCAATATGCGTTAGGTTAAAATTCTTGAACTCATATTCTTCAACATCGGATATTGCTATTATTAGGTGGACATAGTATTGCAAATATGCTACCTATGATTTTGAACTGCTTATTAATCGAATTAAGTCATACAGAATTTTCTAATTGCATATATAATGATAAATATTAATTTAAAAATAAAGAAAAAAATTCAAATGCAGATGAAGAGGGCTCCCCCGTCCCCTACATTGAGCTGATTTATTAAATTTCATTTCACTCAGGAAATACAAGGCTTGAAATTTTGGTTTCAAGAAATCAATAGTCAACATCACACAGGAATTGCTTAGCTATCAAGTGATACAATAAATGATTTTCGAAGTTATGAATGAAATTTCTAAGACATTTTCATCTGAAGATAACTTATCTCAACAGTGGTGATGGGTACGTTCTTATATAATGGATATGAGCTTAGTTTAAAATAGATCGTGTCATCAGACAGAAAGAAGCTGAAACGGAAAATTAGAAGAATCACTCGAAATCTGAGCCAGATCAATGTGGAGATTAGGGAATATAAGCAGTAATGGATGAACAAAGATTTCATCATCGGAATAGTTTTCCGACCAACTATCATAATATCAGATTTACCATGATCAACCAAAACAGCGTGTGAGCACACACAAATCACTATTTGCGAAATCGACAAACAATCGAAAAAAGTGAAATCACCCGCAAGCTGATTGTTACGTCACTAACTCCTCTTTTTTGTGTACCTGCTAATGTACTGAATGAGATCATTTGATTAGTGTGTGTGTGTGTGTGGGGGGGGGGGTAATTAGTTCATAGGAACCAGTTAATTACAATAATGAATGACGGAACTATGTCACTGATGAAGATTGGAGGGAGGAAAAAAATCTCATTATTCTTATGGCGGCACTCGTTGCGAGATCATTCGACTAAGTATGTTTCACTTGCATAGATATTGGCTTAAATTTAATCTCCCATTAACAATCAAATGTCTTCATTTAGATAGTGAAAGGTTGGGAAGGGAGATTGTTTTTCAATTGTCGTCCTCTTTATCTTGCATCGTTTCAAAACAACTGAATAATCTGAATAGTTTCAAAATGGAACGCCTCTTTAAAGGTGCGAAAAAATGTTCTATATTTTTAGTTCATTTAGACTATTAAAAAATTTCAGACTATGTTTCAAAAAAGATTATATAAAATTAAACAATTTTTCTTCGACTTTTGATTCTTGAAATTTAACTTGTGAATCTCCTGATTGTAAATGAAATGCAATGTCTGCATCGATAATTATTTTAGAAGGGGTTTTGCAAAAATTTATAAATTTCAATGTGTTTTTAAAACTTGTATTACGTTTGTTATGAAGAACACTTTGAAAGAAATTAACATCCCCATGGGCTTCTCAGAAATTTTTGATTTCTAAATGAACATCCTAAAAAGACTTATGTAATGACTACTTACAAGGATAAATACATTTATAAACAACCAAAATACAAATAAAATTATATTATAATACGCAAAGCAAAACACACTTTGGGAAGATGCCCTCATAATTGCTTTATTTTTTCATCATTATCGGTCTATATTATTCAACATCTCTAACGTCAAACGTGAATGGTTTTTTTAATCTCACCACCATTGACGAGCATAGACAATATCTCTTGTTATTTTGAAGTTATTAAAATGTATTCAACGGTTAGTGTAAACGGTTGTTATAAACTGCTTATCAAATATACACCAATAGTACCTACATATAATATTAAATGCATGCTGAAATTTGCTCCATAATTTTTCCCTTTAAAAAATATTGAAAAAATAATTTATAAGCTAAGTCGATTATATTTGTAGTATTTTTGGGGGGTGTCAAAGATTCTAACCCATAACGTAACGTACATGCGGACGTATAATTTACAATACTGGGTATGCATATATAATGCATGCTGGGTATGCATAGATTAACGCACAAGGGCGCATGCCCTTTCATTCTTTTTTTATAATACAGAAACTATGCTTTTTAGTAAATAATATTTTTGAAAATAGAGCAATCAAGAAACTAAGATGGAACTTAATATATTCTTATTTAAAAAAATAATAAGTAGAATCATGAATTTCCTTTAATATGCTTCTTTCTGTCAATACCAAACATCACCGAGGGATGACTTTAAAAGTTATCAATCATTGACAAACTGATGCAAAATACATACCAACAACTCTGAGTAAAAAAAAAATTACTTAAAAGGAGACAGTATTTATAATTGAAACTATTATTTTAAGGGAAACAACTTAATAAAGTTTGGTAAATTAGAATAGTCAATGGGGAGTGAGGCCTTGTCATAATTTCATATTGCATCAAAAAATTTTAATAAACGTTTTGCCATAGTGGACCATATAAACGTCTCAAACGTGAATTAATAACTATATCCTCTAAAAATTGTCGTGATCTTAATTGTTTTCTCTTCATCTGTTAGGGCACTTGAAGAATTTAATATACTTCAAATTCAATAGCAAATGAAACATATCCTTACTCATGAATAAACAAATGAAAAGAATTAGTTAGATTAAAAATAATCTTTAGTTAAATTATAGCCACTTTGTTATATTTAACAAACAGATTCCAACTAAACATTAGCTCATTTTTATTTAATTTTTATGAAAAAATTAAAACATTGGCAAACATTTTCATAGCTATTTCAATCCAATAAGTCTTACTGTAGTTTTTTTTAATGTATGCTATAATTATTGAGTATTATAAATTCATGAATTGTTAAATTAAAATAAATAAATATACAAATCTGGTATTTTGGTATTTATTTAAGAAAAAATATACAATACATTTTTATTAATTATTAATCATCCTTCATTTTTTATTACATTTTCAAATTTTAGAAATGAGAAAATTTTTACTGAAACAACAAAACGCTTAAAATCCCAATTCTAACATTACTGAAACTGTATTCTTATCAGTACTTTCTTCTCTTTACAAATTGTATAGCAGATATGAATGCATTAGGTTATTATACTGGTTCAGCAACAGAAATTGATACTAATTAATAGGTAGTACTTCAAGAAAATCTTTTTCTGCAAAGAAAAACATATCATTTTTTCTGCATTTCTTCTGAAGATTGAAAACTCTAAATGGAATTGTAATAGATTCTTCACGGATTTAATCTTTACAATCTTTAAAAGTTTAAGCGGAGTTTAATTGTCAGCCCGAAGTGCCAGAATTGCGATTTAAAGTTCCAAAAGGGTCAACAGAGATAGAAAAGGACTAATAGGGAAAAATTTATAAAAAGAAAATTTCACCCAGTGCTAGAGCGCATTATATCAGGATATTCAAAAATCCTGAATACTTCTACAGATTCCGAAGAATGCAGGAAAACGGATGTATATGTGGCTCGGTTCAGCACTGCATCACAGAATTTGTCGAACTCATTGAAATTACAAGAAAATCCGTTATGGGTAATGATAATTTTAGCAAAATATGACAATATCCTTCAGAAAATTTAAAAACATCGTAAAAAATTGACTGAAAAGGTTCTATCCTTTTACCAAAAATATTAAGAGCCTTTGACAATACATATTTTACAATAATACATTTTAATAAATGCCCTACTTACATTTTGCTTTAATTTATTATTTGTTGTTGTGTCCATGTTTTTCACGGAAAGGGGGTGCAGTAGCTTCTGAGGGTAAAGACCCCTGAACACCCAGAGGGCAGAAGTCCGACTTCTAGCTCACACACGCGACACAACCCTTTTTAGGGGGTGGTCGAAATCATTAATATACTCATTTATCCACCAGCAAGTCGGAATTTAGATCCAAATCAGAGACCGACTCATACCTGATTCAGTACCCCCAGAGGTATCGTTTTGTTATGGGAACTTGAAGGACTTTGCTGTCTCGACATATTTAATGTGCCCCAACTGCCATTAGCCAACACAGCGGTCTTTGACCAAGACGAGGACAGAGACCGCGACCTTTCGGTTACGAGTCTGACGCTCTACCAACCAGGCAACCGCGAATTTATTATTGAATGCTTATATATAAAGCACAATTTAAAAAAGCAGATGAAGAATTCTTAAAATATTTTTATTTTTCATTGACGAATTAAACTGAGGCAAAAACTGACCAAGTTATAAATTTTTGAATATCACTATTTTAGGACAAGCAGCAATTTCATAATTTTAGACTGATCAGTGTTCTAGAAAAACTATCATAATCGATTTCTATCTTCTTGAGATGGTCATTGGAGTAGTCTAAAATCATGATTTTTAATAAAATACTAATATTCAAATGTTCATAAGCCACTCAGTTTTAGTCACTACAGAATCAGTGAATAGGACATTCTGAATAAGTACAGTGAGTGTCATAAACAGGGGGTGCAAAATTGTGAATAAATTAATCACATTAAAGATGAAAGCCCCTTCGTTATATTCCCCACAGCTAAAATAAAGCTTTTTAAAAACAAAAATGGAATTTTTAAATATTGTTATTTTTAAAATTTCGCAATTTGAAATCATTTTAAATTTTGTACCCTAATTTCGTTTCGAACATTCACAATCAAATCTGGAAATGTTTTTATTATCAAGCAAAGTATAAATAAAATTATAAATAAGTAAATTATAAGTTAAAGTATAAACAAAATTAAAGTATTAGTATAAATAAACTCAAAATGTTTTTTTTTTTTTCATTCACCAAAAATTCTTTAGTCTGAAAAATAGAGATTAGCTTTTGAGATAGTTAATAAATTATTTAAAATTGTTATAAACTAAATTGAATCGTATATATGAATAATTATTTGTTTAAACTTCAACGCATAAAAGGTTTAAATTTCAACCCCTGCCTTCCTAGTCCAAAGTAACTACAACAACAAAAAGCACATTTAGCTTCATGTGATGATTTGAGTTTCCACTCTAGAGTTTGGTTAATTTCAAGTGGTCTTAAAATAAACATTTAGTTTCTAATGGCGCTTTTAAATAAATTAAATTTTAACTTAGAAGAGCAACAATGTCAAAGAAACCTAGAGACTTTATGATCTTATGTATATTGTAGACCTTGTTTTATGTACTTTACTGACTGGGTTCTCTCTTTAGTAAAAAGGATTATCATCTGCAAATCCTAAAAAAATCAAAAAATTACTATACGCTAAAAAAATTTTTTTTTAATGGCGATACAATTTATTAAAAAAAGTTTTTCGGGAAAGTATTTGAAGGATATAGATATCTGATTCGTGATTACGATCAATATCTGTCTAGTTTCCAGTTTCTTGTTCACATTTCTTTTGCGAGCTGGATAACAAGATCGTTGATACAATGTAAATGAAGAAAATATGATCAATGATATTTTTTGTTTACCATTTGAATAAAGAAGAATGTCATGAATTCCAAATTTATTCAGTTTATGCCGGAATATTAACTATAGGTTACTGCTATTAGGTCCTTGCTTTTATTTTTAGCCATGAAGTAAGGGATAAAAGGAAGAAATATCTCCTAGAATTTTTAATATTTGCTGTTTTAATAAGTTTAATATATAATATGAAGTAAGATTTACTGATAATACATACAACATTTTTCTGTTCAAAGTGCTGGTTTAAATCTTTGATCGTTTCTGTTGTTGTTGTGAAAGAAGAAATTTTTCCTTTCGTTTCGAGAGATACTTCTGGTGTCCTAATACCAGCTTTTAGTTTAGTTTTGTTCTAATTAGGATTTTCTTGGATATTCTCTGTATTATTCTTGGTGATTTGAAAGGAAACTTGTTTAATGTTTGCAGGACAGAGGATCTGCATGTCTGCAGAATTATTATTACTATTTGGATCTGAAAAGGCATCAAAGGTTTGACGGATTCCGAAAGTTTCGACAGTATGGATTAAATTAAAGGAAGGAATTCTATTGCCGACAAATTGCATCCCGAAAGTTTAGACCGTATAGATGGAATTAAAGAAATGAATTATATTGCTGACAAATTACCATATAATATGTTTTTAAATATTTTTAAAACAAGATTCCAGCAACTGCAATTTTTAGATCATATGTTGCTAATTAATTTTTATGGTGTAATATGCAATATGACCGTAAAGAATATCAGTACGTATTTCGAAAAGTTTCTTTTTTGCTTCGTTTATTTCTTGTGGAAATATTTTGTTGTAGTGTACATTTTATTATTTGCATTTATATTCCTTTAGGAATCTTTATATGAACATAAATGGGCACATTAAAGTTTTTAAAGTACGTAAAAAATAAGAAAAAAATAGATAAAAGGGTTAAAGAAAGTGCTCCAATTAAAAAAATAATGCGTTTAAAGACGAATTATTATAAGCAGGAATCAATAGACACTACAAAAATAATTCAACTAAAACTAAAAAACTATGCTACAAAAAAAAAGAAAAAGAAAAAAAAAAGGTAAACATGTAGGAAGAGAATAACATAACTTCAACATTGATAAAGGCGAGCGACGATAAGTGTTATTAAGCAGAAATTTGATGTTTCAATGGAAAAAAAAGACATTCTGAAAAAATGTTTAAATTAGTTTTTAAAAATTACTGAAATTAGAGAGTTAATTGATTGAAAAGAAACTTGTGTCACTAAAAGACTAAGTTTTAAAATTTTGACATGGTATAAATGAATGTCTTGTGCAATGATTTGTTTAGAAATTACGTCAGAAAAATGTAAAGCTTTTCATCGGCCTTTTCATATTCTTTAAGAGATTCGTAGAAACCTTTTTCAAAACATAATAAATCCTTTTATCTTACCAACTTCCCTTTAAATTGAGAGCACATTGACTATATGTTAATTTATTTTTCTGAAAATTGAGAAAATGGAAATGGACGAGGAATCCATTTCTATATTGAAAATTATACTAGACAATATGTCAGTTTAAGAAGGAGATCAACTTTTGGATATTTCCTGCTATAGTAATCTCATGTATGAATTTAAGAAAGTTGATTTATGCTATTTTTTGTTTAAAAGAAAACATAATATAAACACATACCGTAGAAAGTGATTCAATTTTTAGTGCTTTCCAAAACACTGGGTCTTTGCGAAATTAGATATTGAACCACGTTATTGATAAAATAATTAAACTCGAAATTCAATAATTCTTTAAATTGAATTTTTATATTTAAACCTTAGATATGCTTGTCATGGAGATACAAATAGAAATTGATAACAAAAAAAAAAGTTCATTCAGAGTAATAACCGCTATCAACAAAAGTTTTTATTATTACCCTCTATTTATCATAACTTGTAGAATTTTATAATTTATGATAACGTAAAAGTTTTACTGTTATAATTGAATAACATAATTTTAATAATTTTGATTATGAATGTTCTTTTTAGGATTCATTATTTTTAAATCGGTAAATGCAAAATACAATATTTTTTCATTTAAAGTAATATATTTTTATGTCAATACGTTAAATTACTCTAAAGGCAAGATATAATTAATTCATTGAACAAAAAAGGTTATTTAATTTCTAAGAGAATAAAATACAAACAAAATGTTTACGTTATCAATATTGGAACCCATTTTGGTTCCCTAGAATAATATAAAATATGGAAAAAATTTCAAATTCTTTTTATCAGAAAAGATAACAAAAGAGCTTGAGTGAATTGAAAAGTATTTAATATTCGGTTGGATTGCCTCTTGCTTCAATCATTGCAACCACTCTTTTTTTTTCTTTTAGACACGGTATCCACAAGGTTTTACAACATTTCTTTAGGTATTTCATGGTGTCAAACTTTAATTAATATTTCCTGAAATTCTCGTTTTGCATTGGGATGATTCTCAGTTATTTTTTTCCCATTATACACCTAAATTCTCAATAAAGCTTAAATATAGTGAGTTTCCGGAAATGCGAGAAAATTGATACCATGTTTTGCAAATGTAGCCTTAACATAAAAAAATGATTTTTTTAATACAGAGGCCAGAAATTAATTGAAATGAAATTTAAAATTAATTGCAAAGTTTGTGTTACGTTTTTCGATGCATGGTAGGGTTCTGGAACTGTTGAAATATTTTTTTCTGCCGTGGGAACATCTCATGATCACTTTGAAGGAATTGATCCTTTTGCACTCCAACATACATGTCATTATTCATGGTTCCCTATACAAAATAGTCATTTTGACTTATATGACATGCACCCCCACACCATTATTCTTTCTGGGTGTTTTGATGTACAAATCAGGCATTCCGGTCTCATGCTCTCCTTTGCTATACATCAAACGTGACCAGGTTTGTCAGGCGACTTTTGTCACTGAATATAACTTGTCTCCATTCCAAAATATTCCACTTTTTGTGTACCTTGACCCACTCCAATCGTTTTTTCAGCATTGCTTTCGTCAGTACCGTTTTTTTTTTCCTAGTACTTGTGCCTTGAAGCTAGGTTCACAGAGTCACCAGCAAACTATTCTGGGACTGGTAATAACAGGTGAACTTATTCCATTCTCTTATGAGTGTAGCAGATTTGCAAATCTGTTTTTACTGTATAATCGTAAGAATGTAGTATCAGCACATTTAGAAGATAACCTTGGACGGCCACTTTCACTTTTTATCTACGGTTCCTTCGGTTTTGAATCTTTTTATGTGGCATGAAACAGTCGACTCACTGCAACTGCATCGGTGAGCAATCCTAATAATTGGAATGTATTATTGATGGTTTAAAATAACAATCTGACTCTTCTAATGAGTTAATTTTCCCATTTTAAAAAGAAATGAGCAGTTTAAATTGAAAAGTAATGCACGTGAGAAAGAACTTTGACAGTGCAACAAATGAAAATAAATCCTTCTCTTCTATAATAAACTACGGGATGGCAAAATAATTGCAGAAGATTGCTTCACAATGGATGAAGTAACACCATTCTAAACTACATTTGTACTGGAAAAAAAATCTCTTTAAATGAAAAAAATATTACTTCTTGGAGACTTATTCTTGAAAAAAAAGTGACATTCCTCAAACTTTAATTACTTTTGGCCAGTAGTGTATATATATATATATATATATATATATGTGTGTGTGTGTGTGTGTGTGTGTGTATGTGTGTGCGTTTATATATATATGTATGTATGCATCTCTCTCTTTCTATGTATATAGATACAATATTTTTAAACTGCATTTCTATTTATAACTACTAATTTTTACGAGGACAAATTACTCATACTAGAAATTACTTTACCATATTTATGTATCGAACATCTGTGATTAATTATCAAAATTTTTGGGGACTATATTTAGCAAGTTTTAATAGAATAATTTGTATTATAACATTTTTTATTGTAAAAAGTTTCAATGAAATTGACTCATTTTAAGATTGTAGAGTTTGCCGTTTAATTTTTTTCACACATTTATCATAAGTGCATTGTGTAACTACTTTTAATAATTCATATATTCTCTGACTTGCTGATGTTTCATTTTAACTAATCATGTATTAAACACGAAGAGTATTTTTACTCGCTTACACTACTGCATGATACAGATTGTGATAACGATCCTTTAAAGATAGTTTTAAGTAAATTGTCGCTTTGGAGAAAATCAAGAATAGCTGAGCAGGCTTTCTTGTGAATGATGAAATATTATATATCCATTTATACTGGAGTGCTTCAACACCCAACGAAGTTCGGGGTTTTTGCTTGTGCTCCTCAAATACACCGCATATTAGTAAATGATAGTCGTTATATCCACTATCCCACACTAGTTCCAGTTTAAAGATGATTTTAGACCGATTACGAAAATTCTATCCTTTAGGGGCAATGATCTGATTTGTAAACTTGCAAAAAAGGATTTCCTTCTTCCGTAGTAAACTAAACTTTCATTGCTACTTTGAGAAAGTGAACAAAAGAATGAACATCGATTTTAAATATTTCCATTAAGTTCGGTCTTTGTTTTCTTACACACGAAATATAAATGTTCTGAGATCATCTGTAGAAATACGAGGCTATCTATTTAAATTTTAAGAACGCGCAGCTGCTGCTGCTTCGTTTGCTTATTTATGAATAATAAATGCAATATGCGCTGGTAAACAAACCAGTTTTATAGCTTTGCTTCATAGAATGACCGTGCCAGTGGCAGATCCTATTTGCAGAGCTATCAGAATAAGTATGAGACTTTCATGCTGAGAGGCATAGTAAGCATTGCAGGATAACCCGCTTTCGATTTGAAAAGAAGTATTAATGAATAATATGAATTTGCTTGATTGTGAGTTTTCGAGTCAGGAAGTCGTCTCTTAACAAAAACTCATAGATGCGATGGCCTTAGAATTCAAATAATCGAATCATTAAAGTGGCCATTTCAGGCCTTGTGTTTTTCATGAAACGATTTTTCATTATTAGACAATTATCAACCAGAATTGATAAAGCTTGCTGCTGGATATTTTCTGATTGAATAGAATGACTTTTTTTTTCCAGTTCCTTTTTCTTCTCCTAAATTGATCGGATGAATCTCAAGATGTTTTTGTAGTTTTGTAAATTTTAATGTTATAAATATAATAATTTTCCAGATAGAAGTGAAAAATCTAATAATACTTAGTTTTTTTTTTGTACTCGAATCAGCAATCGGCATAGCAATTCTACATTCTTTAGAATTGTTTTCAGCCTGAGTTTGCCAGTACTTTCTTCTTGTATACAGCCGACCACCAAGCCACCACTGCTCCAGCATTCACTATTTTTATTTCTGAATTAATTTTAAGAATGTATTTATTTAGAATTTTACCATCATTAGTGCAAATAATTGATTTTAAAGTTCTAGTGCGACATTCATTGCAACAGTGAATTTTTTTTTTCAAAGATACTATTTGTGATAACATAGATATCAAATAAATAATTTGGAGTAAAGCGTTTAAAGAGTTTCTTTTTTTCTCTAATAGATGGCACTGTAAGATCCTCGTTTTTCGCCTTCAGACAGGACGTAAAATTTGCCTGTATTATTCATCTTTTGCTGTCAATTGCTGGAAAGCGGTATCGTAGGTTTTGTGAAGATAATTTGTTATTGTTTTGATAAAGTTTGAGTAAAAGTTATTGAATTAAAAGATATTTGTAATTATTATATAAGTTTGAAGAAGTCTTCCGATTTAATAGAAATCTATTCAGAACATTCTTGTTTCCCCAAGGAAAATTTTCTTCTCTGTTGGAGGTAGTTCATGTAAGTTAATTTTTACCTCATAACATTTTCTTTGTAAACAAAATACATCAAAATTTTTGATTAAAGTAATTTGATTTTTAATATTCGTATTTTGTCGTTATTGTGTAATTGATTGCCGAACAAAATGTTTTTTCAGAATAAATTTTTACTAAAATAATTAAATATATTTATATCAATAAAAATTTTAATTGTATATGTTTTCTCTAAATTTTATTTGAAGATTTGATTTATTAAAAATATCTAAATGTTCTAAATTATGATCTGGAATTATCACTATAATTGAATTTTTAGTATTGGTAGAACTCATGTTTACCTGAAATGCATTAGTCAGATTTCAAGTGGCAAAAATTATCTTTTTTAATAGATAAATATATCTATTTGTTTAAATGATTATGCGATGACATATTTAGTGACATTCAATAGATTCATTGTGTGATTTTAGCTTTTATTGTATCATTATTGTGTGTTTCTGGTTAAATAGTTTTAAGAATAAGTGCAATTTAATGACATTTTTACTTAAAATCAAATTTTTTTATATATAATTGCTTTGGGATTTTATTCAACAATCGATCTTTATAAATTATTCTGACTGCTATTTAAAAATTATTTCTAATGAACTGTTGATTATTTGCAGATTTATATCATGATTAAGAAAATTTTTTTTTTAATGGTAGTCAAAATTTTATTCAGGCAATGAAGCACCAAATAAAAATAAATTTCATTATGAGTAGATATTGATACATATATCATGAAATATATTGATATTTTAGAAATAATGAAATGTTTACTACCAAGCAATTAAGATTAAATGTTGAAAGTTTCAATTTTCAATACTTAAAATTGAAGTTAATGAAAATGTTGGTTATGGAACGAATGTTTATGAATATTGTTGCACCAAGACTAAAAATCTTAACTTTTTTTGAAAATGTATAAATAATTTAATTAATTTAATTTCAAATTATTTTTAAATGGATCTTCTTATATGCTGTACTTACATTTTACAGTTATCTTTTACTCTACTATTTAATTTGAAAATATTGTACATGAATTTTGAAGCAATTATCAATTGCGTTATCCTATTCAGTAGATTTTTGTTGTTGTGATGTCTTAATGTATAAGGAAAATACATTAAAAAAAAAGAATTCAACAATAACCAAAGATTAAAGTTATCAAAAACAGTGAGATTATTATATCTTTATCAATTTGTTAATTATGCTTTTTACATTTGTAATTTGAATTATAATACTCAGATTCTGAGAGAATTGGAAGAAATTACATTCACTTTCATTAAGTATGTTAATCTTATATATTAAATCAGCCATATTTCTAAATAGACTAAACATATCTTTAAAAAAAAATTGAGCTTACAGAAAATTCTAGAAAAAGGTGTTATTTTAAGCAATTGTTATAAAAAAGAACTGTCTCTCTCAGAAAATACTTTCTAAATCGGTTATTAAATTTTCAGCTGAGAAGTTCAGAAACTTTTCTTATTCTTTTATAAATATATACTCTGCATGTACATTTTAAATTAGTTCATTAGGTACTTTCATGTTAAAATTGATTTTTGGAAGAAATCAAAAATTGTCATTTATGTTCTTATTCTAATATAGAAATAAGTTTAAAACATAGAAGAAAATAATTACATAGGTATAATTTACATAGTTAAATTATCCTTTAACTTGTCAAATTGATATTGAAATCTTACTATATATGTATTTCTTATTTTTGCATTATATTGGAATACATATTTTAAGGAAGTTCAGAATGATATGATTGAAAAGGTTTATGAGAGGAAAGGAACCTAATTTAAAAAAAAAAAGTTATTATTCACTGTTACATTAGATTTTTTGGGGGGGTATTTTTAAAGTAAAAAAAATTGCTTGATTTTGACTTGCTATTTTGAGATTATGATAGTTTATTTGGCTATGCTCAGTATCCAGTAATATAAAATAATATCTTGTTTCTTATAATTTTATTTGTATAATTTTCTAAACTTCACCTGGATATTTTGTTTCGTACATTTTATTGTAATTTGTTAAAATCTTTCTACATATGTGAGGCTTCAATAGAACAGAGCTTAAATTATTGTGTTTTATACACAGGCATACACAAAACTTCTGATAACTATATTCTTTCATATTACTTAACAATAGAAAGGAGAAATAATTCTTAAAACCATCTGGATTTAAAAGATGACATCAGAGTTGTCTTAATAATTACATTAATACAATTTCACTGTAATTATTATTGATTAATGCTTCATTTTAAACTTTTTTGTCCTTGTCTGTCTATCAATATTACATTTGACATTATCAGGCAGACATTTTGAATTTATTCCTTTGTGTGTGGACTGTTACATTAGGAAATATGTTGTTGTTTTCAGGAATCTAGCAAATAATTTGGGGGATATTTTCCTATTAATCTTTTGTTTTAATTAAAATTTAAAAAAAAAACTTTTATTTTGCTATTATAAATATAACAATTTAAACTTGATTAAAATTTTGAAATATTATTTTTTGCCTTGATGATGCAAAATTTATAAAATTTAAATACTGAGACAGAAAAGAATCTCTTCACAAATATTAGCCTAGATTGGTCAACTTTATAATGTTTTTTTTTTGTTTATCAAACTTCTACTGACTTATGAACAAACTGTTCTCAAATAATGCACAGATTAAGATATTTTTAAATTCATTCTTGTATTTTTATAAGAAGACATTTTAATTGAAATAAGAGTTAAAAGATTTAAAAGGAATTAAAAATTCTGTTTTTTCAGTATGCCTGTGATAATTGAACCACTTAATAATAATAATTAAAAAAAAAAACCAAACTAGGGCAGTTATTCATAGATAAGTATAAAAGTACTCCCTTTCGTATCTTTTCTCATACCTAAACAGTATAGTTAATACGAAAATTGATGAACCAGCAAACACTGTCAGAATTTTTTTTTGTATATATTATATCTAATGACTACTAAAGACAATTAGTGCATTACAATTATTAATAATTCATATCTTAAATTTTATTAAGAAAATAATTAACAAATAGTTGATTGTTATGCTATTAACCATTCAATTTGTGCAAGAACTAAAATATTATGTCCCACCAAAAGATGCCTCCTTTCTTCTCTCAGTTGGCAAATGCTTGTAAGGAAATAGAAAATGATTATTTTGACATTTTTATTTCATTTAACTTATTTCATGTTTGTGTAGAGGGATTTTTGCTTGCAATATTTCCATTTTCTTTCTGATTTGCTTGAATTCTCAAATTCTGTGTAGTTTTGTGCTCCCTATGAAAATATGGTATTTTTTCAATAAATCAATATATTTTTAGATTTTTGTATAAATCGATTTTGAATGTAAAGTTTTATTAAGTTAATTTTGAATATGTAGGGTAAAAAGAGATCTGCATCAGGATTCCTTAATATTGGTAATAATGAATTTCAACTGAAACACTGATAATAATAATTAAAGTTAGAAGATTCTACATATATTACATTAATAAATATGTTATCAGAAAAATTTATTTTTAGTCGAGGTGTTATTAAAACTTTTGTCTGTAATCCTCTGTTCTTTAATAATTCTTAAAAAAAAATCGTACGTCAGAAATTTAGACAATATATTTTTTAACCCATGTGTATGAAACAGTTCTTAAATATATAAAGAATTTTAAAATTGTTTCTATATATTTTGTTATTAGTGTAAAAAACACGTTTGCTATTCTTACCCGCCTTTGTTTTGTTTTGATGCTAATCAGATTGAACCTTTTCTCTAACTCGGATTTGTTCTTTGAGTTCCTATATTTAGCAGGACTTGGTGTAGCTTTGCCGATTAGCATACAGTCGTTATCAGAATTTTATCGCAGCAGTTCCAAGTCAACAAAAGCATTCGTTAGGATGCGATAATATCAGTTTCCTGTTAATTTTTTTTTTCATTTGTCATTAATAGCAGCAGTAAACAACAAACCTTTTTTGTAGAAAAACAATGCAAGGCAAAAAATTAAGGGAAAAAACCCTCAGCGGGAAAATTGATTTTTAATAGCGCATCTTTTGAATTGATAACTTTATCGGTGTAATAATGTATTCAAAAAGCAGGATATTTTTTGAAGTGTTACGTAGTATTCAGGCAACTTTACATTCATTCCAGTTCAGTAAATACGTATATAGAATAAGGCATTTATTGCGCTAAGTAAGTCGTAATGGGTGAATAAGTTTCAAAATCTTGGAAAAAAAGTGAATCATGTCAAACGTTTTTGCCACTGGTGCTGTTATTATACGATGTCAGTAAACATCATTTGATGTCTGTGAGTTTATTTGCATCTTTGAATCCATTTGTTACACAAACAAAATTTTGAATAGCAGATAAATAAATTATTACTTAAAATATTTTGGAGCAAAATATCTTAATTTTAAACTTTAATTTATTACATTTCACATTAAAATTTATATTAAATTTAAATTTTAATTTATTACAGGAATTATTCACATTTTTTTTAATAAATAATTCTTAAATTCAAAAAAAAAAAAAAATTCCAAATAAATAATTCTTTCTCAATATTTAATCACTATTTACAAATTTTAGTTTTATCGTAGTTGTTTCTTTTTTAATTTAGAACGTCGTAAGTTCGAAATAGATTGTATGAAAAATTCTTCGTGTATTTGAACCTAATATAAGTGAAATATATTGCAATATTCTTAAGTGTGGTTTAAAAATTTAGCCACTACGTTGTTAATCTTAGATGTCGCATCCTCTGTTTAAAATTTCGGTGTCGGTCTTCAATTGTATCAAAATTGGATATTTATGTAATAAATCCAAATAATGAATCGTTTTTAAAAATAGCTAAACCATCGTCTGAAGAAAGCTGACCTTTAAGGCTTTATTTATCAGATGGCTATTTATTGGAGCTCAAAGGTTCACACGAAAGCTTAGAAAACAAAACTGATATTGATGATTTGGTAAAATCTGTCTTTACTAATGGAATAGTTATATAAAATGCACATAAATAGCATTTTTATGTTTTTCATTTCCTCTTCGTAAAATGCATGACTTTTAGAACGACGAAAGCCAGCTTTGTCGAAATTGGCATTTTCGATCGTGCCAATACCATTTAAGGATTTGCATTGAGTGGCGTAAACTTGATTAAATTGGCTAATCTGCGTGTTGATCGAAGTTCTGTTTTCTGTGTATGCATTCCTCACCGGATTATTGCCCCAGACGTGAGCAGGCAACTGGTCAAGGTCGTACCACCTGGCGTGTCATTAGAAGTATTGAGAAAATGAGCTCATTTGCAACACAAATGGACCATGGGAATTTGCTGGGAAACTTTCGAGTTCATTATCAAAGTCTTTACTAGATTAGGTAAATAACTATATGTGTAATTATAATTGCTATGATCATTAGAAGTAGATGATTTCTGGAAAATATTCTGAAGATAATTTGAATTTAAACTGCCGATAGAGTTTTGGAAATTTTTCTTCTGTCATTTATAAAGTTAGTTATTCTGGATTACTCGTTACAATTCCGGTGTTTGGTTTTATTTCGTACTGAAAAACGTCCTGGATTTATTCTGCTTATTACTACCAAATAAATTATTCTTATAGTATAGTTAAGCTAGATTTTCAAAATTTAAAAAATTCCTCTTCTCAATTTTAATTGCATTGTTTGGCCGTTTTACTTTAATGAATGATGTAATACAATTACTTGATTTCTATTCAGTGTCAATCTCAATTATCTGATTATCTATATTATAAAGCCCCTTGTTGTAAATGGTAAAGTGGCTGTATGTCCCTGATTAGTCGGTTCAGTCACATGTTTAATCACTCGCTCCATCTTATTCCTTTGTTAGTTGTATTAATCTCTTAGTCTCGTAGGGATCTGGGGATAAAGGACGGATGCTTCAACAGCCATTGCTACGAAGACAAAATTCATATGCCTTTTTGCTGTGTTGTGACTTATGGCACCATACAAGCCTGCTGACATTTATTTGTCAGCGATTTAAGCCTGAGTGAGCGTTTCTTATTCTTTCAGTAGCGCCGACTAAGGCCAAGAATACGACTTAGCTACTCACGCGTCACAGCCTTTTTACGGGGTGGACTTCATTCATACATTTCATTCACTCATCTACGGACCGCAATTCAGACCTGAATTAGAGAACGATCACCTCTGAACCACTACCTCCCAGTGGTATTACTCTCGACCTAGAGAACTTTGTGACCATAACAGATTTATACTCGCGCCAGTCACCCCACACGCGAAGTCTTCGGCCGGTGGTTTTGTATAATGATGAAGAATAATTATAATGCAATATACCCAGTGTAATTTTCTGTTGCTAAATCGTTTATAAAAAATGGATATTAACAAAAAATTACGCCTCGGTAACATAACTAATAATTAAACCAGTAACATAACTTCGGTATGTTACTGGTTTCGAACGCAAAATAGGTCTACTGAGTTCTGTCATGCATATAAGTAGGTACACTTTAAATCTGACATCTAATATCAGAATTCATTCCACTGGTGTAATTTGGGAATCGGAAGACGGAATTATCGCTATCATCTGACCACGGCTTAATATTTTTTGAAAGAGCCTTTGTACTACTTTAAAACGGATCGTTGATACAACTTATGTAGAATTTATCGAATTGCAGTTTAAAAAAATATTGCTATGTATGGTTAAAAAATATGGCTGTGTGATGCCGTTGCTCAATAAAGATGGCATTTCTGTAAGCTGCAATATGCATGTTATTACTGCATACCTTATCTCAAAATTTGTTTCAGTACAGCTGAGGGCTGAGATTTCATATGAAAATATTTTCTTTTATAACGGATCGTACTGATAAACTTTTTATGTTATTTTAAAGTGAATTATCATTTCCATCTGTTTATCTTTAGCCACTTGTTATGAAGGAGCCAAAGGCAGTTAGTCCGGAGATTCATTTCCTTTTCCAGAAATGAACTCTGCCTTTAATTTTGAATTGAGTATTAAAGCAGAGATATTGATTAAGCTTTAAAACATGACCATGCGATTTTTTTATGAGCTATATGTTATCATACACCTTGTGGTTGGCGCTGCATAATCAGAAATGATTTTAGCGCAAGTAAATTCCATCAAACTCAAGCTCTGATATTACGTAATTCTTACATCACAATTGCCAGTACTTACTCAATTGCCACAGTTGAGTAAGGCTGTATTATTTCATTTCCATATATGGTATTCCTTTCTTTTCTGTTGACATCATTAAAGAAAATGATTTTAAAAAAGCAGTATTCTTATGATTTATCGTTTTGAACAATGTTATTTAATTGCATTTTTAATGATATTCAAAATGCAGTTCAATCATTAAAAGTTCATGTCAATGAATTTTTATTTGAGACGATAACAAATGAGGTAAAATCCCTTTTATGTAGTAGTAAAGAAATTCGAATCTTGATCCGAGTTACAAGTCTGAGCATTACTAGAAGAAAACAAGGAAAATAATCCTCAAGGAAAATTCCACATTTCCCAATTTTTAGTTGTACTTTTTATCTAAAGGAAACTTACTTAAATTGGCAGATTTCGTAGTTTTACCGCATCTACTCTTTACCAAAGAAGTAAAAGTACTAGCAAATATAGATATAAGTAAAAATGATAGGAAAAAAAAAAAGTGGAACTTATCAAAAGTTCAAATTTTGTTCGTTTGAAAAAAAGTTAAAAAAAAAATCATTAGCATTCATGACCATCCTTCCTTTTCTGCTCTTATATATTATTTGCTCCTATTTGTTTCTTTTATTGTTATTATGTATTTTTTAAATTTTCTTTTTGCTGTGGCCAAGAGTTTAAATTTTTGTATAAACCAAATTTTAGTTTACTAATTTAAAAATTTGATTATAAATGACTTATTTGTAATTAAAAACCAATATTTTAGATGATATTTTATGTGAATTCAATTCCAATTTTCAGAAAATTATTTATCACGATTATAAGTTCAAATGTTTTGCTCTAAGTTTAAATATCTATAAATAATCGGAATTTTTGTGAAATAAGGAAAATTCTGGTAATAATTTTTGGAAAACAAATGAACTTTTATTGGCCAGTTATTGGAATTCGATGTGAGTAGATAAAACTTTTTACCGTATTTCTCCGAAAATAGGACGTAATAATAAAAAAAAAAGTCCTATTATGGTTTTTCAGGATATTCCCAACAAGAGACTTTAATAAGCTGTACTTATTGAGCATCTGCGTTCTCGGAAAGTCATTTTAAGTCTTAACTTTACAGTCCCTAAAAGTCATTTTTAGTCCTAAAGTCATTTAAGTTTACTTATAGGAATTGAATTGCAAGAAATTCAAGGTCTGAAGCTTTATAATTGTGTTCCAGAAGAAGACAATAGGCTATAACTATTTGTATTTTGATAAATATATGGATACATATATTTTTTGACTGTGCAATGAAAGTTAGAGCAAATTAATTAAAAAAAAGATTCAAAACCGAAATATCAGAGCATAATAATTTTCATATTTGATTCGTTTATCTTTATTTTAAGATTTTACTTTCAAACATATTGCAGCTAGTGATGACATGCACATGAAATGGTTTATTTAATACATCAGTACGGGAATCTGTACAAAACTAACTAAAACAACAAAGCATATCGTGGAGTAAAACTAAAAGTATGTTTAAATCTGTATTAATATCAGATAAAAAAATAAAATGAATAAAATTAATTCTACCGAATTTTTTTTAAATGTTGAAAATTATTTAAAGTCACAGTAATATTCCGAAGTTATTGAGGAAAAACGTAAAAATTTCAATAAAATTAAATTATGAGTAAGATTTTGAAAATTCTTCTTTAGTTGATGTTTATTATCCTAGGTGTCACTATTTGAGGGATTTAGTAGCCCTAGGCTTAACAGTTTGTGTTATAGTATTTTAACAATATACATGTATTATACCAGCTCATAAAAATCATCACGTTAAATTGTTATGTTAAAATTTGTTCTTAAATTTGCTACTTTCGATTAATTAGATTTGAAGTAGTATTGCTCAAATTATTGTGTTTTGAATAATATTTTATGCGTTGTCGCGGTTCGCAGATATTACACCAGCTTGTAAATATTTTAATGTTGAACTAAAACACCTTTTGAAGAACCCTTATGTGTATATTGGACAAAATTTATTTTTAGACCGATCATATTTTTGGAAAAATAAGAAACTCGACGAATTCGTAATAATTGAATCGTGGAAACATGTCAAAATTTGTAATAGACACTTGAAATGATCGCATTCTTATCATAACAATACAATGTAATAGTTTGCCATGGAATTTAAAGTTTCTTATATATGTCATTTATATACTTTATTCAATGGGAAAGCATTTATTAGGCTTAGATGAAAAAATATAAATGTTCCTTCAGTTTTAGTTTTGTGAAGTAGTAGATATACCGTTTTGTGTCCATTTATTTATTTGGTTTTTAGATGGAAACCCATAATCCTCTAAAAACTTAGGCTTGTCATTCAAACTTTCTTTTGACTGTGTTTATTGAAGGTTGTTTGATTTATTGGGCTGAAATCTTGTTTTCTTCTTACCAAACAGAGAAATCCGTCATGGGATTTTCCGATCAAGCTTCAGAAGTTTCTTCAAAGGATTATAGCAGAGATTTATTTATTTTTATGGTTAGCTTTGGCTCTTGTCCAGCCATTTAATTTTCTAGATGAAAACGGTGGTAATGCCTTGTGAGCGATAAGAAGCTTTTTCATAAATCGGCATTAAATTTATATATTAAACGTTAGTTGCTTGCTTTTGGCTACATCTTTCTGTAAATGGTTGTTTACCTCATGTATGTTCTTTCAGATGGAATGCATCAATATGAGATATTGCTATAATTATGCTAAAAACTAGTGCATAATTATGTTCGAGAAATGGAACGAATTGTGTTTGTCACATTTTGTAAATAATATGGAAATCAAATTCCACATTTATTGCATTGTTCTTAAAATATTTCTGTTGTGAAGAGTTATTTTAGAAAATTTCTTAGAACATGCTGTCTTGGTAGTTACTTGATGTCAAAATATACGTAATTCCTTAAGCCATCTAACGTCCAATTGTCAGTTGTTTTACTCTGGACTGACGTTAGTTTACTTTTCCTCATGTAAAAGATGGGCAGTGGATTCCAGAATGAAATTACTCCCATGTATCGACCCCATTGTTCTCCTTTGATATTTCCTGTCTAAGGAAAACTTACGTATCTTGAAATAGAATGCCTCATGATCCATGCAATGCTGAACTGATGAATATGATCAGCCCCATGATATTTGAAAGCGATTCATTTTGAAATCTGATTTGCATTACAATCATGCATAGGGAAGTGGCATTTGAATGAAAGTAAATTATGGTTTACATTCATATCTTCTTTGTTCATTGACGTAACGGTTACTTTTATATTTTCTTCTTAAACTCTGATAAACGATAATCAATGAGCCATCAGTTTGGCAAAACGGATAAAACTCATTATTTCGTCCTTATAAATATTCTTGAAGACCTTGCTAACAAAAATGCATTGGAATTTAAGCCCATTGATGTTTTCTCTCCTAGTTTTTCTGGTACATTTTATGCCCCATCAACTACTTGAATCGTAATTAACCATAGCCGCTTACATTGAAATATAGAGAAGAAAATCTGATATATATTTATTTTAGCATAATAATCTTCCTAAGCGTGATCTAATCTGTACGTTGCTTGATGCAACAAATATGTCGAAGAAAAATCATTCCAAACTCTCTTTAGAGCAGATCTTGGACTATGAGACAGCAAATTTGGCTTGTACATAATTCTTGAACGGTATGTGGTATGTTGACAGTTACTAAAAATTTGAACGGTGCATGGTTACTTAAAATTTTGATTCGAAATGTATCGCTTCCTCGTTATTCCAAAACATGTTATTGGGCTATAACCATTTCTTCACCACTTATAAATGAACTAGCGGGAGTAGTCGTCTAAAAATTCCTCACATTCTCACGAATATCTTGTATGGTATTGACATAAAATAATCACGAAATATACATCTTTATCACAAAATTTAACTCTTTTGCTGAGTTTAACATGTGTTCCTTGCTATTTTTTTCTTTTTGCCATTAATCCTTGACATGTGGTTAATAGTACCCAATTTTATTTTTGAACGACTGAATCAAACAATGAACAGAACTACATTTGTAACAAAATCACTTGCCAAATTTCATGTAATTATTTAATTCGGTGCATTTTTGAGCTGTCGCATTTACATGCATATGAAAGTATCCGACGTCAATCGGCCAATTCTTTGATGGATTTGATTTTAAATTTGTTAGACATCTACACTTTAGATGTTAATTTTGTGTTCTTTATCTGTTTTATCTTACATTCAAACAAATTTTCGGACAGACCTACTCTACATGGATTTCGCCTGAAATTTTTTAGAAATCAACAAATTTGATATAAAAATCATATACCAAATTTCATCCCCCTAATCAAAATTTTTCTGAGTAAGTGAGAAAATGTTTCATAAACAGAAAAAAAGTAAAAAATAGTAACCATTTCTGTTATAAGGATTTTATTTCTGTAGTTGTTTCCCCATTTTTAATTATTTTTAAGTATACATTATTTACAATTATATTTTTCATGGTTTGCACATTTTTTCCACCATATAGTTTCCACAGTATTCAATTTTGGTTTTCACAATTTTATACCTAGACGTTACTATTGTCGTGAATGCATTTTTTGTGTGCAGAGTATCGATGCTGTATAATTAACAATAGGTTAAAAAAAATACAGACGAGTCAAGCCTAAAATATTAATCATGCAATAGATGCTCAAACTTCCTTTAATTTTTTTCCTCACCTTAAATCTTCTTTTTTGAAATTCTGTGCAATCCACAAGGAAGTTACATTGAACGTTAAAAAAAGGGGGAAATATGTTATGTGAAAGAAAAAATTGAAAGAAACAAAACATTTCTAAATTAGTTAAAATTTCAACAGTAAGATTCATTTTGCGCTTAAAGATAGTTTCTAAGAATGGAACTTATACGAAACAGAATTGTATAATATATATTAATATAGCCTCTATTTTTTCTTCGGTGAGCGATTTCTAATTCCTTATAAGTAAAAGTTGATTTTAGAATAATAGACGATATTTGTTGACCCCAGCCGAATCCTTAAATTTTAAAATGAATATTCCTTTTTGAGATTTTTATAATTGGTAAAAATTATCTCTGTCTGGTACCTATTTATAATAACAATGGACAGAGAAATGCAATTACTGTTTTTTCAAATTTAGTCAAGAATTACTTCTAATAATTAAAAACCACGCACTAAATTTAATAATGCAATTTAAGGTATAGCATATGTAGGTTTCAGTTCTTTTAAATATTTATTTAAATAAATATTTAGATTAAGCAGGATTATTTATAAAACATTTGTGATGTATAGGCTTTTAGATTTTTTTCCCCCCTAAACAATGCATATTTTTTTTTAGATGTCAAAATTACAGATAGCCACGAGGAAGACAGAATAAAAATGGATTTTTGAATTCAAATTTCTTTTTCTTTCTGTTTGATACTAATCGGTTTTTACGTTTGGGCACTTGGAAAATCTACATCATTTGTGGGGGAATTACATGATGATGCAACAACCCGGCGGATATTCCTTTTTGAAAAATGTAACTTAGCTCAGTAATACCAACGATCTTCGCTTATTCCATTACAGGAAATAATCTAAGTAAAGTGAAAATAAACACTATAACGTTTCACTTTAACAGCATAACGATAATGTGAAGATTAACATGCGACAGTGCTTATCTGTTCCATTTTCTTTTATTTTGAACTTAATTACCCCGCTTAAAAACAATTTTTTCAGAAGAGGAAAGACATACCAGCTGTATGTTTTTCAAATCTTTGTTGTTATAATTTTTTTTCCTTGTTTCCTATATCGACTTCATTCTAAATTCAGTGTGAGAGCAAGACTTCTTGATAAGGGTGTAAAGATAGAATTTGATGGAATTTTGAAAGATTTTCACCTTTGTACTTTGTTGTAATCTTTTCACCAACGCTAAATGTGTTAAAAATGCGTCATAGCGAATTCGCTTTTTCCTTTGAGATGAACATTTTTGCTAACTTAGGGGAAGAAAAAGGTATAATCGGGTTATAAAGTTTAGATTTGACTTAAATATTTAGTAAAAATTAATGAATTATGATTTTTTGTATTATATAATTTAAGAAACTGATGAATGTAGTATTTTTTCTGTGGATTAAATAAGCGACGACAGTTTCGTTTTGATGACTGTTTTTCAATTATTTGTGTCTGTTAAAAGTATGAATATTACCCTCATTACTTAAATCATGTCATCAATATAATCAAAAGAAAAATATGAAGATGAGTAGCTTTTATTAATTTTCTGAATGTGTCGCATATTTTTTTTATACTAAGCATTGCTAATGTATATGCATATGCTGAATTCATTCTTTTACAAATCCATTTTAAGAGCTATTTTATTTCAAAGAACTCGTAATCAAGAATTAGTTTTAGGGCTCAACCAATTGAGAATTTAATGATTCATCTGTTTGGGAGTTTGCAATTTTATAAACAAATAAAGAGAAATGATTATTTTAAAACGCGATTCTGCTGTAACATTAATATGCTTAAACTGCATTGATATCTTAAAATTATAGCTTGGTGCTGCATTTATACATTATGATTAAATTTACTATAGATATCTTTGAAAAGTACTTGTGTTAAGCAGATTGTTTAATTAGCAAATTTCCAATTATTTTAAAAAGTAAAATGAAGTTTCGTTTTGCTAAATTTAAAAACTGCGCTTAAAATCCGTCTGTGAGCTGCGTAATTTGCATAGCATTTTAATCAATTATAAAAAGCTAAAATAAAAGCTTGTTTTCGAAAAAAAAAAGTTGAAGAAAACAATGGCATAAAATTGCCATACATATTTACTTTTGAAAATATTGTTTTCATCCGTTAATCGACTGTAGATAATACTGAGAGGGAACATAATCGCAACAATCGAACTAAATACCAATTTTCTCGGTGTGCGCAAGAATACAAAGAGTTAGATCATAAGTTACCAACTTGGGCGATAACGCCTCCTTGTGGGCGTTTGAAGCTTTCAGGGGGGCGGTAAAAGACACAGAGAAAGGGGGTGTTGATATGGCTCAAAGGGGCGTTAGAGGATTAACCAAATATAGTGTACAATAACTTCAAGGAGCGATTTCAGGACATTTTAAGAGTGGTCATACCAGACTGGGTTTTGGATTATTTTTCCAATGTCAACACAGCAGGATCACCTCAGTTAGAAGAAGAACTAATAGAATTGACGACAAACGAGGATCTAAAAATTAAATTCAAGAATTTTAGTTGCAGAAGTCTATTTCGCAACTGCATTCAAGATTATGGTCGATTGTTCAACGACTTCTGATAGCATTCCCTTCTTCATATTTAGCAGAACGTGGATTTAGTTCTGAGGCAACATTGGTAACGAAAAAGAGAAGTCGTCTCCATATTACGGAACGCGGCGACGTACGATTGTTTTTAAGTGAAATCGAGTCTGATATTAACAAGTTCCCTAAAATGCATCAAATTCAGCCTTCTCATTAGTTAAGTTAGAAATTTGATGTCTTTAAGTTTTAATAAAAAATGCATTTTAATATAATTAAGTAAGCGTTTTGATTGGTCTCTGAAACTGTCAATTTATTTATTTAGAAAGCAATAGTTTATTATGAATTAATTCGTATCATCAAAATCCCTGCCTGTCCTTATGATAAGTAAGCTTTTTTTTTTTTTTTTTTTTTTTTTTTTATAATAAAGAAGAAATTCAGCAGCGTTTCAATTCCAACAATATTCTATCTATTAGAATTTTTTTTCAATTCTTGTTTACACCATGCATTATGTACGCTCTTATTTATCTGGAGGGAGAGGGGGTGATTTTGAAATATTCATTAGAAAAGGGGGTGCCAGTTCAAAAAAGGTTGGAACCTCTGGTTTAGATTCATGGCTTTTCGTCTTTTAATAGGTGTGAAGTCTTAAATTAATGTGTAAATTTATAATAAAATATTATTAAATAAACATTTAATTACAATATATTTTATAATTAAATGTGTAATATTTTTTCTTTTTCTAAAGTTGAGACGAAAAAATAAATAAATAACATGACCATCTGTGGATTCAAATCAGTTTGTTGACTAATAGTTTTCTTGTAGCTAGTTTTTCTCTCTCTCGGGCTGTTGTCAAATTCTTGGTCTCTGTCATGTAAATATTAATTTGTTAAAATTAATCACATGTTCAAATGTTTGTTTAACATTTAATGAATTTATAAGTTTCCTACTTAGTATTCTTCAGTACCTTTTCTGATATTCTTATCTATATTTCATAATTTTCCTTAGACAGTCACTGAGAATTTTGATGAAATAAGAATTCATCACTATTTATATGACATTCTCGGTCATATTTTCAAACACCAAGTATAGCCTATGCACATAGCCGAAATTATTTTGGTAATTGAAGTGACATAAGTCTCTTGTATTTATGCTAACCTCATTAATTGCAACCGAATTTCAGGTTAATGGTTCTGTTTTGCTTTTTTTAATTAATTTTTTTCTTTCTGTAATAATGAACAAATGATTGGAATCGAGTCTTGACTATTAACTATTACTGGTGAATATCAGCATTATTTTGATTTCCTAGTTTTTTAGTTTTGATTTTAAAGTCATCTTATAAACACGCATTTTTGCAATTTTAATAATTTGCTAATTGCATTATTAAATTACTCTAGAATAGTGGAATTTAATAGTTTGATACGGTAAGGTAATTAATTGCCTCTAGTTAATTTGTATAATACTGACGCAAATTATCTAGCGGCAAATAATACTTTAATTATCAAATATGCATTCAATACTAAAATATCTATGAAGTTTTTGTTAATTATTATCTGTCAAGATTTTTTAATTTGAGCCTAGCTTAACACATGATGAGCCATTGCAACAGCTTAAAGTAATTTGCAATTAACTGTACATATACGGACACACACATACATGTACACAGAAAGAGAATTGGAGAAAGAGGAAGAAGAAAAAAAAACGTGCGCGAGAAAGTAAAATATGTTTAAATACAGAATTAAAATACATATATGAACATATTAACTTTTCATTAACTCGTGATTTTACTTTTAAGGTGAAATAAATAAATTTGGACTATTTTAACGTAACCGAATGCCATTTCCCCCATTAAAACTTTAATAACATAGTTTTGTCCTCACATTCGTGAGATTATACCTCTGCCGAGACTAAATCAATATTTTCCGAGAATCTTAACAAAAATATATCTTCCTTGTTTAAAAAAAAAAGCAGTTCACATTGCTACCTAGTCATGCATGTGTACAATAAATCGTCTTTACTAGAATATGAAGTATCATTTCGACCTTGTGTGGTTTTCAAGGACTGTTCATTTCTTTGCCTATCGATTTCTGCCGCTACTCCCACTGAGAAATTAATTAGGGTAATGTATGCCACCCCTATTCGTGTTAGGGTGTTCGAAAGGTTTAAGAATGACGAGTTGTTGAAAGGATCATTTGTCTTTAAAAATGTTGGTAATTCTATATAATAGGAAATATACTTTCTTTTAGGAACACGTGACAGAGAATTCGATAGAAAAGTGCCTGAAATGTGATATGAAAGCTCATAACGCTGGATTATGAAAATATCTATATCATTTTTACAATTCTGTGATATGGATTATATGCAGTATTGAACAATGAAAATAAAACGCATGATTTATTTCCTTTAGCGAAAAAAGCTGTCATTCCGTCTCAATATATATTGATCTTATGGCTGCAAGATAATATTGGCCTTGCTCTTGAATGGTAACATAAATTTTTTTATTGCATATTATCTACTGGCAGGCTGTGTGTAGAGCAATGGTAATTTAATGAATATTTATATGTTTCATATTGTTGGAAGTATCATTGTATCTTTCTGACGTCTGTAACATGTTGAAAATATATGACGTAGAAGCAGCTTTATATAAAAAAAATACATATATATGTTTTTCGTTTATTAAAAAATATATCAGTATCCTCAAATGATAGTAAGGCATATAATATATATTTTGGAATATATAAGGAAAGTCGGTTAACTAATGGCTCAGTTTTAACCACTGATTCGATTTCGTCAATTTTTGTTTTTCATGTATTCTCATGACCCTCAAATATGTCATCAGTGGCAGCGTACCATCCTTCACTTTCCATTTTTTGAGAAAAATTGAAATGTTTGACTGTATTTTGTCTTAAGAGAAGTAAGTATCAATAGAGTTCGCCAACCCCAATCACTAGACCGATTTTGAAAAGTTTAATTTGATATGAAAGCTCCTGCCTTCTACATATGTTAAGCTGATTTTATTAATACTATCTATCTTAGGCTACCATGTATTAATATAACCATATCGACGGATTTTGACGAAAAAAATACATGTTATATAAAAAAAAAGGAATGTTTCATTTAAAATTATAATTGCTTAGTAATGATATAGTGCTTTAATTGCTTAGCTATTCTTTCAAACTGACGAAATTAATTGACGACGAGATTTAGCGAAAATCCTTCTAATTGTTGAACTTATCTTACTTATTTAGTGATATAGTTCGAAAATGTTGGTGAAAGGAACGAAAGATCTGTGATAGTATATATGAAAGCTATTAGCTTTCATATGAAATAAAAATTGGCGAAATCTGTAAATTCGATTTATAAATTCGCTATTGTGTTTGGGAAATTTTGTCATTTTTTTTCCCCTTCGGAGAAAATACATTTGAGTTGTATTTCTGAGATTTGTCGCGAAAATGGATCGTGGCTGAACAATAACGAAGCAATGGTTACATATTTAGTTATCAATAAGCTCCTCGAGAATTGAAAACTGACAAAATCATTTCAGCAATTCTACTTTGGGGATTAGTTTTTTAGTTTTGCCAGATATTTTAAGCCGAGAATTTGTGGACGAACAGCTAATTGCTAAAAGTGTCAAGTATAATTTATTAGGTTGTTCGGAAAGTAATTCGTTTTTTCCTGACAAAGGATTTAATTGCATTTTTCGCACCCAATTTCATACTTAAACCGCAAAATCATTTTATGTTTTAAGAGCTGATATAGCAAGGCTTGAGTGTGAAAAAGTGCAGCTGATTCTTCGCAGTAGTTTTTGGATGGTGCCCTTTTAAATATGGAGAGCAATAAACAGCATTTTCGTCATTTCTTTCTTTTTTGCTATAAAAGGTAAAAATGCTGTTCATTGCTCTCCATATTTAAAAGGGCACCATCCAAAAACTACTGCGAAG
>JAPMOQ010059638.1:1525081-1542876 GCA_026543055.1 Argiope trifasciata
ACTGATTTGCAAAATTTTTCCTTCAAATGAGGAGGCCAAAAACCACCTCGATCAGTTTTTTTTACAGCAAAGACCAAAACTTTTATGAGCGTGTAATCATGTTACTACCAAAAGGTATTAGACCAGAATGGCAAAAGGTATTAGACCAGAATGGCAATTTTATAATTTAATAAATAATTTATTCATTAAACCAAAATTTCTTTTCATTTTGACACAAAAATACGAAATGACTTTCTGAACGACCCAATATATTTAATGTTTTGTTTTATTTGTTCCTCTTTTGTTAAAGTTTGCTTTCAACAATTTCCGCACATATAATTTAATTATATTATATAATAATATCTTTTAAGGATATTGAAGATTGCCACATGAGTTTTCCGGAAGTTGAATTTAAAATATTCAAGTATTCAATGATTCCATTTCGGTTACTGACCATTTCCTTTAAATTGAAAAATCACTATTTTAGAGTGCGTGTCAGTTACTACTATACCACCACATTTTTTAAAAATATTTTATTTATTTACTTATTTTTATTTGGAGCAACTCTTGTGAGTTGGTGACTGACTTTCGTCCTCAGCGAATGAGAGAGTACAGTTTGAGGAATAAAAGTTTGTAAGTTTGAAACGGAGAGCGTATTATAGATAAATAATGGGATTCTAATAAATATGCTTGTTTTGAACTCGCAGCATTTCCTTCCCGGACATTAAAGTAATAATTAATCTTCAATCGCATATTATGATGGAGCGAAAAGCTTTGACTGTCTTTGCTTGAAGACTGTCTTCCAATTTATCGAAATAAATCCGTCTGATATTGCGAATTTTCGACATTCCCTCCACCAGTTTCTCTTAGCTAGAATATAGCTAATCCATAGGGAAAAATGAAAATTTAATTTTTTGTTGTATTTGTTATATAATAATCATTTTCAATTTCTAATCGCTTTCTCCAAATAAAATTGGAAACGATCGTATAGGAAACTACATCTCGCTTTAAACGCAATCATTTAAATCAGTTGACTCAACTCCGAAACACCTTTATTGTAAATAATAAAGAAAGCCAGACGTAATGGAAGACGAAAGAATAGTAATTTTCTCTCTACCGATTGTTTGGAAATAAATGCTGCATCGTTAAAATAGATTGCGAACATTTAAGAAATTTATGGCTTTGTATCTTTGACATATCGGATATTCTATTTTAAGACTTCGTGTACATAATGGATGGAATGATTCATTCTACTTTTGTACAATGTCAGCTAATGAAGATTTATGAAATGATCGTGGTATTCGAGTTGTATATTTCTCACGAATTTGAATAAATATATTTTCTTATTTTATAAAATAACATAAATGTTCTTTTTAGTTTTCTTTTGATCAGAAATGGATATAGCTGGTGCTGAATCTAATGTACTAAAAAAATCTGAACAAGGAGGGGAAATGCAGAATTAGGTTTAAAAATTTATTGTCATGAAGTCATAATGTGTTATACCCCTAATACAACAAATTCACGTAAGTTTTTATAATTTAATATCCAAATGTATTTTCTGGATTGCAAAGTGTGCATCAAAAAATATTTTAATCAGGTACGTGAAAAGAGCTTTCGAACCAAATCTGAAATCATTATCTGAAATACTAAAAAATGAAATCATTTTTTACTAAGTTCATTTTTCAGTTTATATATTTTTTTCAATATAATCAGGGAATTCAATTTAATCTGAAATTCAATTTTTCCAGGAAAAAGTAGTTTAGATATATTTTAGAACATTTCAATCAACGTCATTCAAGATTGTTTAATTTTGTCTGAACTTTTAATATGGCAAGTTGACGAAATATGTAAGAAAAGTGTGAGAAGTCTCTATTTTTGTGAAATGTGTTGTGTTATTGAAAAGATAAAAAGTATATCCAATACGTTTCTGAAATATCCTACACCAAAAAAAATATCTTTCATATTTTCATTTTCCTAAGTGCTTGTATTTTTGAGTTGAGAAAAAATTCTATTCAATAAAATTTTCTCAAGATAATCCTTAGTGGAATCTCCAGCTAGGAATTTATTGCATCAACATATTGTTAGAATCTATATTTCTCTATTTATTTCTCCACGTATATTTCTGAAAGAATTGAACAGTGAATGATAAATTTCAAGGTGCTCTCTACCACCGTCTACCCTCCTCCACATGCACGTTACAGGTAACATAAAGAAAAAAAAATTGCTCTTGTGCCAGAATTTCATTGAAAGCTTTTTACGCAATGCCGTTTGGTCTAGACTCGAGTGAGCAGAGTGTTTGCCAAACAATAGTTGAGACTTTAAAACTCGTTTTACTGGGGAGGGAGATAATGGCGTTTTTATGTTTTGTTTAAAATTTCTTTTTGCGTTTTTACTGTATTACTCATCTGAAACCTCTTAGCCTTGAAATAGATTACGTTTCCTGCGACAATTTTATTTCCCCCCCCCTAACACTTTATTAACCAGTGGGAGTGATTTCCAAACTTCCTCGCATACTCCCATTAACCTTTCATGCCAGAGCATGCCTTACATGGCATTGGCACAACCACCAGTAGACCGATGTCTATCGATGGTTGTGGCATTTGTGTACAAATAGTAATAAAATTTTAACTTTTGGCTTGAATTTAGCATTTTTGCAGAGTCTATCATCCTTGGCAAGTGTTTTGTCGATTAATCCATGGCATGTAGTTAATAGTACTCAAAAATTGAATTTGTATTCTAAAAGCGTTTTTCCCAACCGACTGAAAGAAAAATTTGACACAAAACTACACTTGTAGTCTCAAAATCTTGAACCAAAAATTGATACATTTATGTCATTATGTTTTTAGATTATCGCTTTTATTTATTTCTGAAAGTACAGACCGATAGACAATCAACTCATAGTTCACAATTTGATAGGTGTCGACAACTATGCGTTCTAAATTTGTGCACAAAATTTGTCTATCTAGCTTTCTACTTTTTGTAATTATAGTAGTAACATATATTTGAGTAGCCGGACTTTCTTGAACAGATTTTACTCATAATGTGAAATAACTCTGCAAATTTGGTGTAAAGGTCGTATACCAAATTTCTACCGTCGAGATCAAAACGCTTTTGTGTTATCTGTCACAGGCAGAGAGGTAAATGTTTTCCAAAAATATGCTATTTGAATTCAAGGAAGTGTAAAAAGTGGAGATTCGTCGAAATTTCGAGTTCGAATTTTTTGCCAATTATTGTATTTTTTATACGACGTATACGAGAAAGGGGGGGGGGAGGCGTATTCGTCCTTTTTAAAAACAAGTTGTATGAAGTTTGTGTTAACCCATTTATGAAATCTTTCAATAAATTATAATTTTTCCTAATAAGTGACAATTCAAGTAGGTATTACTTAAACAGACCTGGGCGACTTTTTTACTATATGATGTAAGTTTCTGCTAGTGTAAGAATTATAGAAAGAACTACTTGACAATCTCGGAACTCACACAGAGAGTAGTCTCGAATTGATGCATGAACAGGCTGTCCTGTATTCTCGAAATATAAACAAATATTATTAGGCTTCTTCATACACTTGCCCTATGTATACGCTTTTTCTTGATTTTCGACTTAAGCGACTTACGATCACAAAAAACACATTTCAAAACTGTTCATGTATATATACTATACATTTCAATATTCTGAGACGAACACTTTTCGACTATTAAGGAGTGAGACACGGAAAGAGATTTGCATTTCTGGAATTTACTTTATTGTTAAATATTATATTTCCTCCTGTCATTTTCCTTCTCACTCCTATTTTGTCGAATTAAACCCAATCTAACGCATACGCAAAAGTGAAGAGGGTTTTAAAATCCGTTGGCAAACAATATCTATTTTTGCTGGTAGTTCGTTCAGTAAATTGTATAAAATGTTTTCATATTATTCATATGATTAAAGTAAAGCGCTAAACAAGGGAATCAGTCTCCGAATTACAAACTGTATCGATTATGTAAATCTTTATTTCAATTTAAATGCTCACAACCTCTAGATACGCTATTGGTAATCACTTTTCCTGCATCACTTTCGAGGGACATCACAAAATAAAATTTCAGTTTTATGACTGTTCCAGCACTGAACAACTGCAATAATTTCGTTCAATTTTACTTACTAATACTATATTTTATTTCTCCAATTTGCAGACATGATTAATAAACCAATGACTGAAAATGTATTTTTTATTGTTTAGTAACTTATATTTATTGTTCATTTTAAAAGTTTACAATCTTTTGTACTGATAATATGCACTTTATCAAAATTAACATTATTAGATAAACTGTTACAGCTAGTATATAATAACTTTACGTTCAAAAGACTGAAACTTTGTGCTTATATATTAATTTTTGTGTTACATTTAATTCTTTTAAAAAGAAATATTATTGAACAAATTTAATCTGTCTTTCCACTTTTCTGTCAAAATGGAACCTGATCTTACGTCAAAGCGGACCGTATTTCTGAGAAGTTCTGTGGATCATCATTTTCATAGAAAGATCAATTGCCAGACCTGGCAAGGCCAAGGACAACCGATTAATAACGATTAATATTTATGATTATTAAAAATGGCGCGTTATTAATTAATCTTTCGAGAAACGATTTAATGACCAGGAAGTGTATAAGTGAAATGGAAGCGAATAGTTTTCCCTTAGTGCAGTGGATTTTATCTCGCAGCCAAATGAATGTACTATGCCTATAATTCAAGTGAAATGGAAGCGAATAGTTTTCCCTTTGTGCAGTTGATTTTATCTCACAGCCAAATGAATGTAATTTGCATGTAATTCTTTGCGATACTTTTTCATAGTTTGTCATGTATAAATGGGTTGACGGTTTAACATATTTTCTCTGAAAATGGCTTGCAACTTCCACCTTTATACTCACATGTCCCTTACTTTTAATTTTATTACTTTATTGTCGCGGCTAAATGAGTTATTTTTACTTTCTCTTGCACGAAGAATGGATAAGTAGTATGATGGTAAAAAAATTCGCACTCGAAATTTTGATGACTCGCCGCGTTTTAGATCTCTGAGTGTGATAAACAATTTTTTGATATTATTTCAGCTTTTCTATGAACACGATAACTATAAAATACTTTGAATTAGACTGATGAAATTTGGTCTGCTGTCTTTGCACCAAATTTGTCGATTTTTATCATATTCAAATGAAATCTGTCTAGACTACTGTTCGAATATAATACAACATGATAATTGCAAAATGAAGAGAGCTACATGGATGAAATTAAGAACACAGATTTAAAAATTAAAATGTAGACACCTACCAAATTAGGAATCATATCCATTAAGGATTTGCCTTCTGTCTGTCTGTCTGTACTTTGACAGGCCTGTAAGTACGATAACTCAAAAACGCCTTGACAAAAATATATGAAACCTGGTAGGTGATTTTTTTGACCACAGTTATAGTTATGTATGAGGTTTTGGTTGGAAGCACCGCATCTAAGACACAAATTCAATGTAATTTTTTTCTGTTACTTAATGACAAGGATTATTCGCCAAAAAGATCGCCAAGAATCTCAATAAATTCAATAAAAAGTTGCATTTATGCCAAAGATCAGTATTTGTAACTATTATTCGTGACTTTACTAAGGTTCACAATTTTTGTATGGGAGAGAGGATGATAACACTTTTACTAGAAAATATGTGAGAAAGTTTTGGTGAAACCACAAATTGTAACTAATAACTATTACAAAATATTCCTCTACATTATTGTTGATCTCGTTTTGTGTTACATTACCTCTTGCTTTTAGCAGCGGTTTCATAAGCTTACAACTTTCTACGTCTGTATTATCTTACATAAAACTTATAACGTCAGTTCCGAATTATGCGATGCATATCTAGTTTATTGCCCAAAGTAATTTTAGGATAATATAAATGTCATATTATATTATTCATGCAATAAGGCGCCATTTCTCGACCACCTTTTTACTTAAATCCATTTGATATCATATTTTTCTCAGTTTTGTGCTGGATACGCTAAGAATTCATGATCAATAATAATTCGTTAGTGATCACTTCTGCTAACAAATCTGGCTAATTTCTTACTTCAAATTATGATTATTGATTTGATATAAATTTCGTTTCGGCCTTCTTGAAATCAAGACGCGAATTTTTTATGCCTCATTTAAAATGGTGATGATTTGATTTTAAATAATTTTTTAAAAATTAATACAGTAAAGATGTGTATGATTTCTAATTTAAGTTATTTAAATGTGGAAGTAAAAGAAATGTAATGTAAAATACTGGATTCTCTTTGATAAAAAATTTTATCTTATACAGTGGCAGATTTCAGATTTACTCTGCCTAGGGTTGCTTTTCTGAGAGGGTAATGCATACAAGTTGATTAAAAAAATTCTATTATCGTAGTTGTCTAATAAAGGGATCTTTTAAAGACAAATACAAATTATATAAATTAGAAAACATTAGGATTGTAATATATGCGGATAATGAAATATTAAAAATTATTAAATAAATATACAAATAACTGTATATGTATAATATATTAAAAAATACTTATTCATTTAACTTCCTTCGTCATAATTCTCCTGACAAATTCTGCAAAATAATAATTGTTTATATTATATTTGAAATTTATTATTTTGTTATAATTTATTATAATAATTTAATACTTTTATTTGTAAGTAAAGAAATTTGAAACATAAAACCGTGGTTAATTTTTCAAGAATTTTGCTGTAGTAGTAATTTCTTCCGTGATGGTCTTATTAAATAAATAAATATATTTGCTCAAGTTACTAAAATAAAAATAATTAATTTGTTGACTAAGTTAAAAACTTGTTGAGATGCAAGACTGAACGGACCAGTCATTAATATACCTCGCAATGTGTCGGGGACACAAAATTCTTAAATTCTTCACTCGTTTTGCATGCTGGGATTTTATTTTTATTCATAACCTAATATCGATATTTCTTATCTTCACTTAGATGTATTATTGTATGAGGTATATATAAAAAATTATCAAACACCATTATTCCATAAAATGCGTATGCAGAAAAACTTCACCAGTTTTGCTTACTGTTAAGTATTGAAAAATCTGAATGACAGCTACTTCCGAATATTATCTCGATTACGAGAAATAATCTGATAAAAGAAACCATTGTAAACTAAACGTATCTTATCTTAAATAGGTACTTCAGTGGGATATCTTACGACGAAGACTGTTCCCCAAAGGTTATCTAGCTTCATGCTCAACCTTCGCTGTCCTTTAAAATTATCAGATGTTCTGTCGGTACTCTCTTGAAGGTGCAAATGTGCAATATCTAAATTGTTACAAAAAAGAAAACAAATCACACTGGTGTTATGATATTATCTGTGGACCGTATCGCACCAAAACGTGACTTCGCTGCCCTTCAGTGCTGTAACGGTAACCCATCTGGAATCGGATGTTTTGATGGGATGGTGACCCTGAATTGATCGATAAATGTTTCGAATGTCAGACCTGAATTTATCAGTATTTGCAAAGCAAGGAATGAGAGATAGATTATGCATGTTATGCAATACAGAGTACGCTATTGTCTCTTCTCTGGTTCTGCGTAATTAAATCCCAATGATTGGGAAGAGAGCTCCCAGAAATACTTGAACGTGTAAACATCCGTGGCAATCAGTTGTATGTTTGGATATTCAGGCGATCATTTACCTTGTGAAATATTGCTTAAACCAACTCAGACTTTATCGCTTATTCTCTGGAACAATTCGTTATTTAAAACTTGGCTGGCATTCAGGTATTCTGATCCGCAGCTTAGTAAAGCGGGAGGTCCCTTTGTTTTGAATTAATTCGAAACAGAAAAGGGACGAGCGTCAATGTGGTTCATGGTTTTATTTATTTATTTTTTTCGAAGTTGGTAATTGGTAAAGAATTTCGAGCCATTTCTATAAAAATATTTTGTCTCTGGAATTATACAGTTACCTAGAAGAATAGAAAAAAACCTCACTAATTTAAATATAAATTCTGGAAATAATTTACTAATCTTAATTGAAAAATAAAGATTTAAGTATTGATCTGATTATAAACATTAATTTCGCCTGCTATTGTAATTGTATGAGATTCTAATTAACATATTATTTTCTTAAATTTTTTTTTATATAATAAAAGCCACCAAAACTATATTATGACTCAAAGGATCAGAGAGATAATGGTTTAAAAGAAGATGTAAGTTGCAGAAAATGTTAGTAATTATCATTAGAACGCTATGTAATTAATTATTTGATGAGTCAAATAAAGATTGTTGCGAACGGCAATGCAAAAGCGTAGTAATACTGCAAATGGAAAATTTATGGATGTGTAGGTGAATTCACTATTTCTGATTTAGAGTATATCCCATAGAATAAATCTGTTTTGATCTGTTATCTGTGAGAAAAATAAACAAAATATGTCACTTGATTGCAGGTAAACATCGCTAGACACGAAAGTGTAAAAAGTAAGATGCTCTCTGACTGATTTTAACTGTATTAGCAATTTTTGTTTGTTTGTTCAGAGTCAAGAATATTGCTTTAAGATACTGGCAATACATTTTTTTAACATGTATGTGCTGCTAGCACTACATATGATGAAAAATGATGATTCAAAATTAGGATGTCATTTCCTGTTTTGTCGCCTGAAAAAGTTTATTAGTAGGAAAGTTTTATAAATTTACGATGGGGTTACAAAGGTTTTTAAGTTTATGTAACATAAAACTTTTTGCACTCGTCAATAATGTATAGTAGAAACATTGTAAAATTAATGGAAATAAATATTACTGTTTACTATGTATGTCAAAGTATTTTTTTAAAAAAATACTCTTTGATTGAACTCTTTTTAGCAATATTTTGTAGCATGAACTTGATACAAAATGTAGTTTACTTCTGTTTTATTTAATTAATAAGCTTAATTCTCATTTTTAATAAGACAAATGGTACATTTTTTATTTTTCATTTTTTTCTCTTCAAAATAAGTTTATTAATGTTTTAAAATAAATAAGTTTAATAAATTTTTTCTAAATAAGTTAATATTTTTTTGCGGCCTTTTGGTTGATCAGGTGAGCGAAATATCAAATACCATGTTAATTATACGCGAAAAATTCCATAATTATTATTTATATGTGATTTTTTCTTAATGTTTACTCTTGCAAAATATTCGAAATCGGCACTGTCTTTGCAATTAGGGAAATCTGTCAAAATTTTGTTTACCCATATCTCGAAACTGGGTGCTAATGAGCATTAATGTGTACAGGGAAGATAAATTTTCGTATGAAATACGTATAATGCTTGGGGTTGTTTCCAAAGTTAAACTTCATAAAGAATGTATTGTGAAATAGTGTTTTTAGATTTCTTTCTGAAATGAAGGGCTGTGGTGAATAAAAGACCATCAATATCTAGTGGTAATCAGCTTTTATATTAGAAAAAAAAAATGCCGAAATAGATACCTCTTTGGGACGGGTCGGGGGTTGTTGGAATTATGGGCGGCTTGGACGTACTTTCTTGAAAATACTTAGTGGAATAGTTTTAAAAAATTTTTTTCACCTATTTCTATGGAAAAATAGAGGACTCGTGGAAGAAGAGAGAAGAGAAGGCTAGCAGTAATTGATGATATATTTAGAGAATCAAAGAGTCACTTGCGAAATAAAGATGGAGCAAATAGCAGTAATTGACAGATTAAGTTTGATTTTTTTTTGTTTGAAAATCAAATCCTGCGCATAAATAAATAAATAAAGAAAGAAAGAAATCGAATCGTATAATTATAATTGTTGACAGGTGTAACTTTTTTCAGGCTATCCTATTAGGGATGTCTTTGATCTATTTGGGAAGCACTCCTAAAAGGTTCTTGTTGTTGATGATGATGTCGTGTCAACTACGATGTTGTAGTAGCTTCTGAAAATAAAGACCCCTGACCAGCCGAAGGCAGATGTCTGACTTCTTGCTCAAATGAAGATGACACACACATTCGCTTGCACAACCCCTTTTTATTGGAGGGCTCATTCATACATTTCACAAATAGAACACAAGTGAAGAACAACCATGCCGAAATCAGAACTCGAACCCGGTACACGCAGATCACTTGGAAGGCGCGCTATCCCTAAGCCAGGACGCCGTCTAAGAAATTTTTAAATTTGTAAAAATGAAATAAACAGGTCCATCTCCCATTTCTCTGTCATAGTATTAATCCTTCTCCGAGATATTTTACAACCACCCACCTCGTTTATTCCTGGTGAAAGGGTCATAATGTTTTATATCCATTGCCTTCATCTTTTCTATATTTTATTTTATTTAAATATATTAAATAATATCGCCCTTTCAATGGGTGTCATTTTTTAAATCAGTGCTCCGCAACCTTTTCTCACCTACGACGCACCTTATTTCTTTCTAGAATTCCACAGCACACCAGAAGCTAAAGTATATAGGCATTGATACACAAACTTTACAATAAATGTTTGTTTTTTATTTGAAAGGTATACATACATAAAATCGTAACATATTTATTTCTACGCAATCATAATAATTATTAATGTGATACCTGCGCTTGTTTCAATGAACATAAAAGTTTTATATTTGGCTCAATATTTAACACCGCGACCCGAAGTTCTTGGTCAAGATCTTTTAAGTATGACTACTTATCATTTTGAATTAATACAAGAGTTGAAAACTTAGCTCACATAAATATGGCGTCGAAAATGGAAGTAATGTTAAGATTGCTTTGTACGAAATGTGAGGATATTCTTTTTTAACGCAAATCCAGAAAACATCTAATGGAACTTCGGAGAAGTATAATTTTAAAGTCATGTCATTATTTAAATCTGTTCTCACCAGGGTACCATTGAATAATTATTTAGTTATAATAAATATTCTTTAGTATATTTAGAAAAATAGACATTATTATGAAAAAAAATTGTCATTGTGTATTAAATACATGATGAAAAGTTGTAAAATGTCAGATACAATGTATTTGATCGCGGCGCACCTGTATCTGGCTCATGGCACACCGGTTGCGGAGCACTGTTTTAAATGTCTAGCACTGTTTATGCGTTTCATTTTTAATGTTACATTAATTATTCATAAATCATTGAGATCAGAGTTGTGATGCGGGAAGTAATTATTATAGCATTATTTCCTGATGAATGTATATATTTTTTTCTTGTCAATTTATTTTTCAGATAAAGGTATCAACATTCATTTAAATATAATTACAGAATTTCTAATTATATTTTTATTATGCTGAAAGAAAATAGCTTTATTCATTAACTCAGTCAAGCTAATATTTCGTTTACGTTGCATGTAATATAGTCTTAGTTAGCTGCTACATTTCCAAGGTACTTTAAATTATGTTATAGAGCTAATCGTAATTCTTTTAATTAGGATTTATTTGTTGGGTAATAACTGTAATGAAAGAAAATGATGAAATGGAAGGAAGCGAATGAAATTGCTGCTAAAGAAGCTATTCATCAAATTTTGTTTACAAGTTTCCTTGAAAATTAATTCACTGTTTATCTTTAGGTTTTATTTTAGTAATTAGGTTTCATTTTGTATTAATTTTTCCTTTTATATCTTATTTCCCTCCATTTTATAATTTTTTTTTATAAGAATGCGATATAAAAAAACTTATATGATTTCGTTCTTGAATGTTCTCATGACGAAATTCGAGACGTAGACGTTGCTTTTATTGTTGCCTATATTTTAAACTCTATACAATGCATAAAATGATGATTTCGATCAGCCTCATGATGTATAAAAATGATTATATACAAATTTGAATATGCATTGTATTGCCCCCAAAAAAGTAACTGGGATAACAAATATGCAATCGTAATAAAACGAACGTAGGTGTTTTCCCCTTTGTATGTATCTCAAAGGGACAACTATTTTAATTACTATTTACTTTAGCATTAGTAAATTGGATTTCACTCAAAATTCACACACAGCAACCCACTTATTGGATTTTACTCAAAATTCGATGGATATCAAAGTTTGATAGGTCATAATTTATAGAAGTTAAATCTGCTTTCTGAATTTTGTCTATTCAGTTCTCTTCATTTTGTAGTGATGTTACAAACTTATATATTCAAACATCCGGATAAATAAGATTGCACCAAAATGGATTTTGCTCAGAATTTGAAAAAAATGAACAAATTTGGAATATTTCCTAATTTATTTTTTTGGATTAAGGTGATTGTGCATTATCTTTGTTATAGACAGATGGATATTTTCCAAAAATATTCTTTTGAACTAAGAATCTTCTAAAACGTGGAGATTTGTCAAAATCTGAAGATCGAATTCCTTGATGATTACAATACTTTGTACGAAAAAGTATAAAGAAGAGAATTATCAATTGTAAGGATAAAATTTGTTGTTTATTACACTAACAAAAGCATATTATAAAAATTACTTCTAACTACTTTTTGATGTTTTTATTTTTAATTGAATTCAAAGTATGCTCATTTCTTATCCCCTTCCCTCATAATGGTTTTTATTCATGCTCAAAAATGTAACCATTGAAAGCACCAATATATTTACGACATTGACAAGTTTTTTTCCCTCTCCACCTGCTGATAGCACGTGAATCGCAATGCCTTAAATAATGTCCCTTGACACACTTACGGAGAGCAAAAATGTGTTAATCCAATATTATGTTGAAATTTTACTGTATTTTTCTTTTCATTCGAAACCACAATTTGAACTTATGCTGTCTGGCTTACGTAACTAAAAGTATAGTTTGTGATTTCAATCAAATTCCACGGTAAGAATTTTTGTAATGGTATTACAACGTAATTTATATTTTTAGTGCAGACATTCCTGTTTGGAATTGTGTAAACTTGTGGATTGTTGGTTATCAGTAACAAAGCTAGAAAAATCATATATATCAACTAAATTATCTTATATATATATAGTATAATTTTTTTAAAAGCGGTTACCATTTTTACCTATTATATTTGTCAAAGTTTGGAACTTAAAGTCAAAATATTTGAAAGACAAAACTCAAATTATTAATGTTCAGATGGTTATGTTAAGGTTTATTTTCATGGTCACAGATAGCAGTGGTCAGTTTTTAGTCTTAGATTTAACAAGAAAAATTTTCTTATTTGACATTTGATGCATCTATAGCATATTCAGTCTCATTATTATTGTAATTAAATATATTTCTCCTTGATGTGTCAAAAGCGTTGAGAAAGTAAGTATTATTTCTAACAAATCTTGAAAACAGGACGCGAATCTAAGTGATAACATTTGTAATTAATCTTATTTACAATCCGTGTCCTGAATAGAGTATACTGCATTATTAAAATATATTCTACTAAAAGTGTAAAAAAAAAGAAGCATAAAATGTGAAGTTCAATTTTATTAACGTCCCGCTTTAAACAACCCTAGGACTATTTTGGAACGGTCATCTTAATTTTGAATCACGGTCAGATGGCGAGTGCAAAATTTTAAGGTGGAATGAAATAAATTTCTAGGACAGAGAAAGTATGTATTGTTCTTAGAAATTTCTATTTTATAAGATTAAATCTAGCCAAGCTCATAATCATTGGAAGTTTCTTGAACAGCCATTTAAAGTAGATATTTTGTATCGATTTTAAGTAGTTTTATTATTTAATATTATGGCATATTGAAATTACAAAATATTAAAGTGAGAATCACATCCTAAAGAATCAATTAAATTTTCTCTCTCTCTTTGTATATATAATATAAAATCGAAATTTACTTATGATTTTAGTTTAATGGTTTTATTTTTTTAAAGCATTTTTTGAGACAATCTAAATATTGTAATACTAAGTTCACTAAGGCTGATTTATGAAGCAACTAGCCGGATAGGGATGGAATCTGCAAACAATTTCAAAATAATGTTTGAAGGAATTTTTTTACTATAATGTCCTAAAATTTAAATAATACATTAATTTGAGTAAGTTTTATTTTGGATAAATACGTGTATAAGGCCCTTGAAAATCAAATGATAATATTAAATATCAAAAATTTGTAAGTCAAATGAAAATTAAATACCCTGTAAAAAGCGAAAACAATTCTGATCATTCTCTCTAAGATGGGGGTACAAAAGTAGAGAAAAGAAATAGGTTGCCACCTCTTCCTATTAAATTAACTGGCCTTCATCCTAGGCAGAACGCTATAATTTATTTAGATGCCATCTGGTAATTGGGCTTTCAAAATTGAAGAATTATTTTTATGTATAGAACTATAGTATTACCACGTTATTACATTGTTGTTTTTAATGTTTTTCTTCAATACTTTTAACTCGTTTCCGTGAACACATTTTTTAGTTAATTTGTTTCTTTGTTCGGTACAAGTTTTGCAATCGATTTCAAGCTAGCTTCCCAATGAGCTTGCAACTTAGGAATCTTGGAACGATACATATTTTATTATCGGAAAATAAATTTCAAATCGATTGCAAAACTTGGGATTTTTAAAATTTCACTATCACAGATTTTCAGAACAATCTGTATGAGATTATAATCTGTAAAGGAATCAGAAAAGCAGTTACACTTTATAGTCCGTTTTAAAAACTTGATAATTTTAAGTTTTTTAACTTTTTTTTATTTAAATAGTTGTTGTTTATCGTATTCACATAAAACTAAATCTAAGTAGTATATAATGTATCTAGTTTTTCGTAATTTGCTGTGTCACTCCTGTGTCAAACACAGTGAAAAGCGGTGTAATACTGAGTTTAAAATGAGTTTAAATTGTACTGGAATTTTTATCTATACTACTTTATCTAACCACTAAATCCTTGTTGTTGTTTCCCCCTCCTCTGCAAGGCACGTGAAACAAATTATTATTATTATTTTGTTCTGTTCTTAAAGAACAAAAATTTAAAATCTACTTTCGATCGAATTCTTTCACTTTTAGCTAGCCCTGTCGTATCTTCCACAAACTGGGTGGCGATGTTTTGATGCAAAAACGTTTTCTCATGACCTACAATTAAAATGGGGCCATCCTCGCAGCTATTTATATGAAACGCTTCGTTTCCATCTTTTGCCCTCAAAAACACTTTTGAACCAACTGTTTTTTTTTCTTTCAAAATATCTTCCACCCGTGTTCTTTAAGAGAAGATGAAACATTTCTTATTTAACAGCACCAATAAAACTGCTGTCTTTCTTCGGTTTGTGTACTCATCCTGATGCTCATATATTTCATTAGAAATCATGCAGTTAAAAAAATTAACTTATGAAACTAATGTAAATTTTATTTATATATTACCTTTAAAACTTAAAATCCTTTCTTGAAATATCTAATTTTTTTATAAAATTCTAACATTCTTATAAATATATTCTTTCTTAAAGTATCTCTAATCATGAAATAATTTATAAAAAATGGTTGTATCGCAAAATTTTGTTTCTTTAATAGCTTAACTAGTTATTTTATAAAATACCAAACTATATCTTGGTAAAACGATAATTTTATTGAGTTAGTTATTTCACACTTAATGAGAGTTTCATTATTAAGGAACGCTTTGTGTATAACGTATTAGTGTGTTAACGTATAAATTTTTTCTTGCATGCTTCCATCTATTTTGAGGATATGTTCCTTTCAACCCTCAGCTGAAATTTTGGCTATTCAATGCCATTTATTGTATCGGTTTATACCTTTTAACATTTGCTTAGTTTTAGCCTTCGATTCGGCCTAGCACGGTCTTCCCCGTGATCTGGGCGTCTCAGGTTCGAGTCCTGGTCGGGCATGGTTGTTCTCTATCCTGTATTTTATCAGTGAAGTATGTGAAAGAGCCCCTCTAAATAAAGGGGTTGTGTAAGAGGATGTGTGTCATCTTCATTTGAACTAGAAGTCATATTTCTACATTCTGGTGCTGAGGGTCCTTTGACCTCAGAAGCCAGAAATGACAGTTCGTCAGCGGGCTTGTAATGTGTCATAGGTAGCAACAACAAACAAACAAAAAAATGAGCTGGACAGCTATATTCTGTTTATACTGTAATACTTCTACATTATATTATGTTGGAGGAAAATGAGACTTTAGGATAAACATATGAAAACTCATTTGTATTTCATGAGCATTATTCGCTAACTAATCTCGCTATTTTTACAAATTTCAAAAAGTGTTGTTTGACTTCATTGGTAATTCCTCAAAGAGTATATAATATTGGCATGGAATCTGTATATAAATTGTCCATGTTTTATGACTTCTAAGCAACGTTATATTTTGTAATTCAAAACAAATAATAATTTTAACTGAAAGGTATTTTGACAGTCTACAGAATCGAACGCTATTAATTTGCAAATTTATTCAATTTTCCCCACTTCTTTATTTTTACGTTCTTCTCCGCTTATACTTTTTCACTAAATTTAATTAAGATGAATTATTTTCTTATTTGTCATTTTTACTTCCACAATGGTAATAAATTGCAATATTTTATTTCGCTTCTTGTGATTGTTGATGAAGTTATTACCTCCTACTTTTACCGTTCTGCACATTCTCTTTGCCAATTTTGTGCGTGAGGGTTCACTTTCGTGACAGAACTCCCGCGTGTATTTAACCTGTTCATCTTCGGTGGATCGGAAGTCGTATTTAGGTCACCATTCGCAAACCTCACCATCAAAACTTCCGTTCACTTTCGGTTCTCTGAAAAAAGAAAGGCTAAGAACTGTTTGTAAACTTGGGAATGAATTCAGGATCAGTGTCTGTCTCTTTTCGGCTAATTGCTGTTCACGTTTTGAAAAGCAACAGCAAATTTCCTTTTAAAAATACTGCAATATTTCTTAAAAATAGTTTCCGGCTTTCTCGTTTATTCCCGTATTAGTTTAGCACAACCTTTCTTTATTTGTTACTAGCCGCCTTTGGCGACCAGCTGGTTCGCCATGAGTAATGCGTTCTAAAATTTCCAATTAAATCACATATTCATTAGCCAAAATTTAAGAAATAGTTAAAGTTAAAAGATTCAGTTATTAGTAGTTAAAGAGTCGGTAGCTTTATTCGGAAAAACTTTTTGAGTTTAATGCTCTAATAATTTATCAATTATGCTTCCAAAATATTAAAAATGTTTTTTTTCGGTGATATTGCCAAAATGTTAAAATGTTTTTTAAAGAAAGCGAAAAAGGGGAAAAATTATTGAATTAATGATACAGATATTGCAAACGATTATAGAAATATGCCATTAAGTCGGGATTTCAATGCATATCCTGTCTAAATTCAATCAGGTTTACTGTAAATAAAGATAATTTATGGAATTAATGATATAAATATTGCAAACTATTTCTTAGAATCCTTTGCCTTGCATTTACTTTTTTATAAGATATCACATTTTATATTTATGTTATTTTATCCAGTCACGTGCTAAAAGTAGTATATCTTTAGATTTGGTTTGCGATGATAGTTTTTTTTTTGAACTTCCGGCATTGTTTTATTTCATTTTATCCAGTCACGTGCTAAAAAAAAAACATGGTTAAAATATTTCTTTAAAAATTCGTTAAAAATAGAAGCTTGAGTTATACATTAAAACACTAATACCATTAGAGAGCTAATTTATCTTTAAATTGATGTTAAAATCATGTTTGTCCGATAATAATTTCGGAAGTTATAGCGGAAAAACGTCGAAATTTCACTTAAATTTTAATTAATTCAAACTCTAATTAAAAATTCAAAAAAAAAAAAGGGCTCCGAGGTGCATATTCCCGACCTCCAAGGTATACATGTACCAAATTTGGTAGCTCTAGGTCCAGCGGTCTGGCTTGTAGAGCGCCAACACACACACACACACACACACACACACACACACACACACACACACACACACACACACACACACACACACACACACACACACACAGCAC
>JAPMOQ010059638.1:1548902-1566451 GCA_026543055.1 Argiope trifasciata
TATATATATATATATATATATATATATATATATATATATATATAATGTAATATTATTTGTGGCATTCCATTTTTGTCTTGGTATAATCTTTGGTTAATATGTTGAGAGGATTCATGTAAAATGAATTTGCATTTTACTTGTTATTATTGTCTTTTAGCTTAACTTTCGATTGCAAAAAATAAATAGCGAATTTGTATAAAAATGTTTCTCCCCTAACTACCAAAATGAAGCATTTCGTGCTGAATGTTTTCAAGAATCTTGTATTGAATTTATGCAATGTCTAACTCTAACATTTGTTTAATTTTTCAAGTATTCTGAGACTGATGATTTAAATTTAGTTATTAGAGTCAATTTATTTTATATCATAATTACATGCGCATTCAATCTAACAGCATTTTGCTTTACATTTAACTGTGATATCATAGGTCTTTTCTTTCTTCGAGATGCATTAGTTAGATTTTAAAAATAAATTGTTCCGAAACGTTTTTGACCTATATTTCGTGAACATGTATTGTACTTTGAACATGTATTGTGTATTGTACTTATCCATTGCCCTTTTCATATCTTTTCAAAGCTAAGTGTAAAACTGAATCTTAAAAAGTTTTCACTTCTGAAAAGTAGGCAACAGATAATGAATGCTTCATAATCTCTGATGTGGACAAAGAGATGAATATGATCAGCCCAATGAGGTTTCAAAATGGTTAATTTTGAAGTCTGATTGTCCATTACGATTTTATATAAGGAATGAATTTTAAGTAAAAACTGATTATGGTTTGAGTTTGAAACTTTTTAAATGGATTAATTTAAATTATCGTTTGAATTTTTTTTAAACTTTTAATTTTTGGGACTGTTTTCTGTTTACTGAAAGTGTATCAGAATACCTATTGCGCCATGCATCAGGGATGTTTCGCTCCTGATCTGTTGTGTGCATTTTAAGTATTATTATCATCAGCTTAAGTTGCCACTAATAATTGCTACATAGCTAATATTATATTTTCATTTCTTTGTATTTGAGTTGAAGGAAAACTGAATCGATTAAATTTTTTAAAACATTTAGTCGAGCGTAACTTCGTTAGTATCAATAATTTAAGTTTATAAATCATTAAAATTTATATTAAAAAAGAAAATTTAACAGTTATGAAGGATTTCAGGTAACATTAATAAATTTACAAAAGTTTTCAAACGCACTTCTGGTGGAAACAAGTTGATGAAAATCTGGAGGTCAATTTATATTAATGGCCTGGAAAACTAGTCTTAGGTTCTGTCTTGCAAACTTGGGCATAGATGGAGCACATGCTCAACATTTTCCAGTATTACAATCACAATTATGTATTACAATTGTAGTATGTATTCACCAGTATTACAATTGTAGATAATGGGGACAAGTTTAAATTTATATAGATAGCTTTAAAAGTTACCAAGACCAGTGAGAAATTGTGTTTTTCTGTAATTTGTATGAAAGTGATGGCATAACAGTCTCTTATTAATGGATGGGAAAAATTTCTTTGTTAAGCTCCCATTATTTGAAGTCGGATATTTTTGATTTTAAAGCTTAATCCGTTAACTTCCTGTTAAAGGATTTAGGAATGTTTCAGCACATGTTTGAAACCAAAAATAACACTCATCGGATTATCATCACACTCGCATAGGTTTCATATAATAACCCTGAAACTGGGACGAACTGTTCAGGCTGTTGTATTCAGCATTTTTACGTAAGTTCCGAAAAATCAATTTAAATTCATGCTATATGAAAATTGGGAACGTTTTTCTTCCCTATTTATTTATTTGTATTTGTACCAAAAATACTTATTATATTGCCACTTATGCTCCCCATCCTCTTCATCATAATTGATTGGAAATTCATTTCAATTAGTGATCAATCAACCTTTATTTGTTTATGAACATATCATTTTTCCGTCGAGTACGGTAGAGATCTGTTCATTTTTCGTAATATAATTTGATAATGTAATCAGATTATGATATTGCAATTAACGGATGAAGTGTTATATTCTGTTATGACGTTATCTCCTGTTATGGCATAATGTTGTCATCAATTTAAAGGATGTAATTGGTCTGACATTCATAAAACGTGGTAAAAAAAATCCTACACTTGTTATGCATCTATTTACTCTTTGTGTTATGCTTTATTGGTGATATTTCAACAAGTTATTTCCTGTAAAACGCATACTGCGTTCCAAAAATGGACTGGTGTTTCGCATTTGTCATGTATCACGGAGCATGAATTTACTCTATAATAAACAAAATCTTTGTTTTATATGTTATAAATACATTATTTATACATTTTCTTTTAAAATCTGAAAAATCGTGGTACTGTTTAAAATTATTATATTTTTTAAATCAATGAAGAAATTCTGTCAAATACACCGAAGAGCCATTACATTATGACTACCCTCCATCTATGAGAATGGGCTCGCCCAGGAGCAAAACCACTGCGCGTGAGTGGTTGATATTGGAGTATATAAAACGGGTATGCAGTGTCTTTCTAAACATAGTGCGATTAGCGACATAATGGGAAAAAGCAGCGGATTTATCAGACTTTGATAAAGGTCAAATCGTTATGGCTCTACGACTTGGAACATCAATATCAGAAACGGCGCGTTTAGAGGGGTGTTCACGTGCAGTTGTTGTGAGGACGTATCAAAGGTGGTGCAGGGATGGTGAAACGGCAAGTCGCCGGCCAAAAGTGTGTCGTCCACGGCGCATTAATTCCAGAGGAGAGCGGAGATTGCTACGCATTGTTCGCCATGACCGAAGAGCTACAACAGCCGAACTCACCACCAGCTACAACAGTGGTGACCCAGGCGGTGTTTTTCAACACACTGTGCAGCGTCCATTGCTGCATATGAGCCTATGCTGACGGAGGCCGAAGCATGTTCCTACACTAACGGAACATCATCGCCAGATGCGTCTGCTATGGGCCAAGAAACATTGGAATTGGACACCAGAAGAATGGAAGATTGTTGCATGGTCCGACGAATCACGTTTTCTGGGCCATCACCTCGACGAGCGTGTGAGAATACGCCGATTTCCAAATGAATCCCTTGCTCCCGGATGCACAGTTGGACGGAGACAAGCCGGTGGTGGGGGTATTATAGTGTGGTCAATGTTTTCATGGAGCACATTAGGACCCATAATCCCCATAGAACAATCCTTGACGTCTGGAAGGTACGTGAACCAGACCAGGTTCACCCATTCATTGCAACAGTGTTTCCTGCAGGGGATGGCGTGTACCAACAGGATAATGCACCATGTCAACAGGGTCGATTTGTCATTAATTGGTTTGAGGAACATTCCAGTGACTTTCAAGTCATGTCTTGGCCCCCAAACTCACCTGACATTAATCCAATAGAGAATTTGTGGTCCTACTTGGAAAACCAAATTCGTGCTGCCACGCTACCCCCTCGCAATGTGAGGGAATTACAGGACCAGTTGGTGAGCGCTTGGTACCAGATACCTCAGACTACCTATCAACACCTTGTGGAATCAATGCCACGGCGGGTGCGAGCAGTTTTGAGGGCTAAAGGTGGTCCTACATGTTATTAGCAGGGTGGTCATAATGTAATGGCTCTTCGGTGTATATGTTACTATTTTTATAGCTGAAATAACATATCCAGATTTGTTATTTGTTGAATGCTTTTAATTTCAATGACCAAAGTTTTGCTAATTGATTTTTATGAAAATCATATTATATTAAAAAAATCTTTCAAAAATTTCTGGTTTTTCTTTGGACTATATAAATAAGGAAATATATTTTCTTAAATGTGTGTGGAACAAGATTATGTAGAGAAATTGAATTAAATTTTTATCCAGTTTTATAAAAGAATGCGTTAAAATGATTTGCCGAATTATCAAAGGAATAGGGCTCGTCATACAAAGACTTCTTAAATAAATTAGCTATTATTATTTAATTTGAAAGATTTGTATAGCTTATCTTAATTTTTTTTTTTTTTTTTTTTTTTTTTGCCTGAACTTTTTGCCTGAAATTTCTTTTTGTTATGTTTGTAAAAAGTTATATGTGTATACTGTGTTTTGATAATTTATCGAACATAGACAGAAACTTAAGGCATTGACATTGTTTGAAGCCTTGTTCTTTGGTTCAGTGATTTATAGGAATTAGTTTCATTCATTAAAATTAAAGATTGCTTAAATGCAAAAAAAAAAAAAAAAAAAAAAAAAAAATTGAAGGCAAGATTTAATGTTTAACTGTTTGCTTGACCAACAACTTTTAAATAAAGAAACATATTAACGCATTCAGAATCTGCACTTAAACATTGTATTCATTTCCTTTATAAACGTTTTTTAAAGTGTTCATTTATAAGTCTGTAATAATTAGCTAATAGATGCTAGACGAATGCATGAATTTTTTTTTATTGACATGAATTATTTTTATATGGTTACAAGTCTAACATTACGTTTTTAGTGTAGAAAAGTTTGTTAACAATAAGTTGCTCACTTGGTTCTCCGAATCTTTACATCTCTATTTTGCGATGCTTCTACTGCCATGAGACATCAAAAAACAACTTTATGTTCACAACTGCGACTCAATATTATCTTGACATCGAAAAAGAAAATAGTTTTAAATTGTTTTCCTCTAATGTGACAAAATTTCGCAATCAGCCTTTGAAACATTATGACATCAAATCTGTAATAGCTCTTAATTTTATTTTCCGATGACAAAAGAAATCAGTGGGGATTCCTAAATATGTCATGGGGAGGTACATTATAAGCATTATACATTCATTATTTTTTAGTTTTGTTCCGTGTCATTATTTACGCATTAAATCACGAATAATCTCAGATTTTATGTTTTGTTTGTAATTGCTATTTTTGGTACTGTTTTTTTAAAACCTATTTATTTGTTGTTTTGCTTCCAGTTTGTATTTGAACAGCATGTTCAGCGCCAGATTAGCAAATAGGCAAAATCTTCAACCAGGATACCTTTAGTTTTTGACTTAAATAAAACTTAGAATTTGTTTTAGTGATAATTAGAAAGTAATTTAATTATATGCTTCTATTTTAATAAAGAAAAAAAAAAAAAAACGAGCACTCGAATTTATTCAAATTAAAAATAAAATATTGTTTAAATTTCTGAATTTGACTATCATTTCTAATTAATTATAAAAGTACTTACTTTATGTTTCGTATTATGCCGTTTTAAATGTCTAAAAAAGCATATTGCTTTTTAATTAAACAAACTTGATTCTTTTGTATTAGAATTTTTTTTTTAGTCAAAAATAAAAAGTTAAAAAAGTACTTACTAAACGGTATTAAAAATTTTTTTAACTCTTTCATTTAAAATTGCCTTTAAATTTGAATTGGAATTTTTTTAATATTGGAATTACTGAAACAAATATTTTTGACTTGGACTTGCAATTAAATAGTTAGTCAAAGTTTATTATTGAAAGTATTTAATATAAATTAAAATCAAACCATTAAAAAAAATATTAGTTTTGAAAGTTGGGGAAAGGATAAAAGTGAGATTTGTTACTTATATTGCCTAATGCACCCTAGTGGGCTTAGTTCGGCAAATGCTCATATATCATTTCTGTTTTCATAATTATTGTCACTCGCTGGGTTCTTTTTCCTGTGATTTTGTTTTATTACTTCCACTTCATTTTACGCCAGTGGGAGTTATTATCCTTCAAAATTAAACCGAACAACTGCACTTTTTATGAGGGGTATAATAGATTTTTTTTTCAGCGATGGCTTTTTTTATGCTTATGCGTACTCCTTTTGGAGCTAATGCTGTTTATATCCGAATAGTTAGTGCCTTTTTAAAAACTTCGCTTAATTTGCTGAAGTTGCATTCAGTTTAGATCTTTGTATGCTTTAGACAAGGGATGCATACTTATTTATGAACTTACTTTTTAGTTTATTTAGTTTAGGATTTTATTTATTAAAGTAAAGTAAGGTTTTTTTAAAAAAAAAATTTTGAATTTGTGTAATGCTGTGAAAGCTAAGTTTACAGAGCAAATCAGTTTGACTTATTATGAATCCACTCCAATCCAGTTCGTCCAACCGCATTTATGGTTAAATAAGATAAAGAAGAAAAATTATTGCTTTTATAAACAAAATAAATTTAATATTTTTTTAGAATAGTGATTTTAATCGCATAATGAAATTTATACTAATTTAAATTCATTCCACCGTCAATTCCATTATTTTTGCATTTTCTTATGTATATATTTATTTTTACTGTTATGAGTGAAGTTGACTTATTAAATGGTTTTATAATTTTAAACTCATGATTTTGTATCTTGCATAATGAAATATCTTAAATTGGGAAACTGTGTTAGGGCCCAAATTGAAAATGTTGGAAAAAGTAGCGATAAAGAATGCTGTTTCAGCTGGTGAAGGTATCATTCTAAAGACCTTCTTGTACATTATTTTATACTGTCATAATTTTATTAATGCACTTTTCGTATTATAAAACACGACTGATATTACAGTTTGACTGAAAAAAAAATGCTTTTATACCATTTTGAGTCCATTTATTATTACTTCATGCAAAATTGATCTTATTGTGTAAGGTCAAAGATTATTATTCTATTTACTTTATTTTCGACAGGAAAAAAAAAAGCAGGGTGTTTATAATTATAAAGTGTCTTTGTATGAAGCACTTTAGACAATGCATTAATTCTAGTTACTTAGAGAATACTTAGAATATATTACGAGAATACACCTTAGGGGAATGCTTAATACAATCAGTCGTAAGATTGTCATTTATCGAATGTATGCATTTTAAAGCGTAAACAAATGGCGGAAGAAAGCACCGAAAATAAAACATTTTCTTATGTAAATATAATTCTAGTTTAATGGATTCTTAATTGTGATGCTATTTAGCTGTAAGTTATGAGTGGCGTAAAAACACTAGATGCTAACGATTATCATAAACATCAAATGTCAGTTTAATTATTGCATATTAGAAATAACTTTGGAATTGCTTTAAAAAAATCGGAATGTATTTTACGTCATTTCGTTTCACCTTGGTTTAAAATGTGTGCCATCGAGATTTGGTAAATTTGCGGTAGCTTGTTTTTATCTATAGTGTTTTGAGATAGATATATTTTAATTTTGACCACATTAGCTCATAGTTTTGATGCACATAATGTTCTTTTCTGTTTTATTTGTACTTTTGTGTTATAATGTTTTTGTTAAATGTAATTGTATCTATTTTTTTGCTAAGTTATAGTTTTAATATTGGATTGATATTTATAATATGACATGTATTTTAAAATAATTTGACATCTGTATATCTGATTTCTTTCAAATGTCCATGATTGCTAGTATGTATGTGTGTGTGTATGTATGTGTGTGTGTATGTATGTGTGTGTGTATGTATGTGTGTGTGTGTGTGTATGTATGTGTGTGTGTATGTATGTATGCATGCATGCATGCATGCAATATAATATAATATAATATGTAGAGAGAGAGAGAGAGAATATGTATTTTGTAGCCGTTACATAAATCTATTATCTTCTTTTTTGATACAACAGATGACATTATCTTAGGAGAGGTTACAATGATGACGGACCTTTTTTGAAATTTAAAGATTTTATTGGTTCTCCGCTTTCGGGAGTTAGTTTGAGCTTTGCCTTTCTGTCGTTGCTGCTACATCGATGTTACAGAATCTAATGAATTTTTTCATATACCTCTAGAGGGCGTGACAAATGTGAGGCGGAGCAATATGCTTACGTAGCAAATAACCTTATTAACATCAAGGTATATTTACCATGATCTTTCCTGGTGGTCATTAATAGATTGAATTCCAAGCGAATGTCGCATATTTTCGTGTTCTTGTTGTCTGGTGAAATGTGAAACATAGAAAATAATTCAATAACTGTTCCTGAGGCTCGTCTGTTATTTCCACTTACCTCATAATCATGTTATAAAGAGTTTCGTCCTCTACAGTTTCTTTTTTCGTAATAAAAAAAATGCATTTTTCTAATGCATTGATTGAGTTGAAATACTGTTTATTCTTTAATTTTAAAAAAAGCAATCCAAAGTATATTCTGCATTTCTCTCAGAAGACTAACTGTAAGAAACATGAATAATATATATGTAAACGTCTGAAAAAAAGATCTGTATTGGAGATGAGATTACTATCTATGAAACTGTATTCGAAATATGACATCTAACATTCCATTTGTGAGGCCGATTTAGCAAATTTTGGAAGCGTAATATTTTGGCAACGTAATTTAATACACAAGAAATAGGATTTTTTAAAGAAATTAATGATGCAGAAATGGGAAAAAAAATCTAGGAAAAATATCTAAATATTAAAATAAATAAAATAAAACTTAAATAAGTATATAAATAAAATTATTTTTAGATTAGCATTAGCATTCAGGAAGAAATAGATGAAATAGCTTTGAATAATAATAAAATCTCCACTAGTAAAAGTAATTGGTTCACAGTAAAAAACACACACACCTTCTTCCTGCAAAAATAATAAACGATGCGTTTTTTTAAAAATAATATTTATTTCTTTGAATAAGTTCTGAAGAAATTGAAAAGAAAGGTGTTGTACTAGACAAACATTAGCATATTTGATTTTGTTATTTTTATCAGTTAGAATTCTCTTATCTGAAACTTCGACTGTTATTTAAAAAAAACAAAGGTGCGGTTGGATTGTGCTTTTGGGTTATTTGTGATCCAATCAATCTGAATAAATATAAAAAACATCCAAGAATAATAAAGTATATCACCCTGAAAAACAAAGCAGTATTTTAAATGCTTTTAAGAAATGATTGGGCCAAGAATTGATAGCTTTTCCAGTGTTTTTTTTTTAATATAAAAACATTGAAAATTATATTGAACCAGTTTTATGTATAACAAGCTTTTGAAAACAGTTGCTTATTTTGAGCAAACGGCTAAAAACAGCAGTGACAACAACGGCTAAACAATTGGCATAAAACAGATAACGCCCTCTGAAAGTATTATAAATTATTACGCTATTATATAAATCATAAATTCAAAAGAAGATCATCAATTGAAAAGTTTTTTCATGAATGCATTAAATTTTATATTTATTCCTATTGTTTATTTGTTGAGATTCTGTACGTGGAATCACCCACCAGGCATGGTATTTCATACGAGAGTCGATGGAAGTTTTCTCACCTCGAATTCATACACCCACACGCATGCATGCACAAACACAGCATAATTTTGGTACATACGTGGCCGAAAAGCCGAAATATGAATCTTTTTAAAGAAATTTCAGTTTATTTCACCATGGAATCATAGTTTCTACAAGAGGATAAAAAGCGGGACTCGTCTGTTCGCGCAAGTGCAAAAGTGACAGAAATTTTTCTATCATTTTACGAAGAGATTCTGATTGGGATTTCTTTGACACTTGCCGACTTTGAAAAGAGAATCTTAGATATCTTTGAAAGGAATGCTTAGGTGTTAAGAAGTTTTATCCCTTCCCTCGTTGCGTGGGAAATAAAATAGTCAAAATTTTTTAGAGTGTGCTAGAAATAATTAAATAAAAAGAGGGATTTCAATCAGTAAATTAAAGGAAATTGTAGAATAACATATATAAAACACTGCTTGTTATGTATGAACCTTCTTAAGATAATTAATAGAATTTGATATGCATTTAGACTTTCTCCCATAGATAAAATTATCCAAAACAATGTTGCTGTTACAACCGCATATTTTTACAGTTTTACTGTTACACCTTATTATGGATCCCATTTATTTTTTTACTACGCTTTTGGATTAATGTATTGTTGTGTCCGTAGATACAGTTAAACAGAAGATTGACGTTCGATAGATTTAGTCGAAAACTTCTTATATATCTATAGTCTTGGTGAAAAAGTTCACATATAAAAGGTTGATAGTTGACTGTTGTGGCTTGACTGATAATTGACTTCAGCATCACCTAAAAGTTGATCTATTGACGGATTATTGAGTCAAAGATTTGCTATAGATCTATAACTCTATTAATAATATTATACATTGATCTAGATGTTTTAGTCTACCAGTTTATTCGCCTAGGTTATTGACTTTTTAGACTCCCAAATTATGTATGAAATGCATTTAAAAACAATAACAAGCATTTCACATTGTGTTTGATACAACTAAAACGTATGAATTCAATTGGATTAGCTTACTGCGGATTAAAATATATCACGAAATAAATGTGAAAATTTTACTAAGGGAATTATCAATTGGCAAAAATACGATTGAATATTTTAATGGAATTTCATCATAGCTTTTAAAAATTTTATTACTTATAATGCATCGAAATGAATTATGAATATTTCGAAAATTAAGGATGGAACTCTGCGGAAATGTAAATGATGTAATTAAAATGGTAATTATTTTTTAATCTTAAGATAATGCGATCTTTTTGTAATATAACTGTTTTGGAAAATAAGGATTTTAATTTTCGTAGGCAAGTCGTAACTGTTAACCATTTGGCGCCAGTTAAATCAAATTTTTTTCTCGATTAAATTTTTTTTCTAGTCTCTTTCTTGACATCTGAATATTTTCTTTCCTCTGACCGATTGTATTTTTTGGGGACTCTTCGAACATCTTTATAATATTTGTAATATGTTGCTTCTCCATTAATTAATTGTGCGAAGCATTGAATCAAAGCAGCTGTAAAAACATTCTCTGAAGCAGTCTGAAATTCATACGATGGTTTGTTTGCTTTTGGCTGTTGTCATTACAGAATAAGTAATAGAGCGATTTCTGTGCCTTGTATGTTAGCGATAAAGATTTTATTTACTTAGCTCGTTGCGATTTCAAGTAACTTGGACGTGTTATCCTAAACATGCATATTAACCTGTTTTTATCAACTGGATTTTGTCCAAAGATAAATATTAAAAAGATTTTTATTTCGATGTAAAAATCGCTTTTCAAACTTCACCGTTGTGACGCTCACGGACAGTTATATATATATATATATATATATATATATATATATATATATATATACATACATACATACATACACGCCGCATCCTGGGTATCCGGAAGTTGGAAGCTTGAAAATTACAAAATCAAATTTCATGATCTTTACAATAATTTCTAATATTTTTGAGGATATAAGAAAATGATCAGGAGAAACTCAAAAGTCAGTAACCGAGTACAAACGAAGATTAAGTTAACGTTTTTAGTGTTACAAGAATGCTGAAGATTCGAACAAGAAAAGGTTATTGACATCCAGCATTTGGCAAGTGAAAAATTGCATTACAACAATTGCCTTATTAAACACCCACTACTAATTTAAAACTCATCTGCTTACTTTTTTCAAATCTTTATCAACGGTTGTGAACACGTAACGTGTTGACAGACACCAAATCAGTTGATGAAATACGAGTTTTTTTTTTGTTGCCACTGTAGTGAAATACGTAATATTATTATGAGATTACCAAACGATTTATTAATTACTTTTAATATTAGCTGTAAAAAGGCGGCTTCATTTTTCTTTCCGTCCGTTCGCATTTGAAGCTAGCATTGATGCTTCCGCTTTCTCGTGTGTTCCAAAGGATGGTTCGTCTACCATGTTTGGTCAGTTCTACTTTCCTCATTGCCCTTGTTTTGTTGATAGCCAAGAAAGATTCGTAATCTCGCCGGAAGATGAGTAGGAAGTTTATAAAAACTGGTCGATTGTTCTAGATAAAATAGAGTATGTTAGTTTCATTCATGCTTGAGGTTATATGGTGTTTTTTAACCCCAAAAATGATTTCAAATTGTAATGTCGTTTGCATATTGCTTGATGCAAAAATTGTCACACATTGAACGATATTTTAAGTTTCAATTCACATAATATATCTTTTGAATAAAAAATAATCATATCATTATGTTTCTTCTTTAGTAATTTTTATATTTTTTTCACCATTTTAAAATTTTTAAAAGGTAAGTTTTGTGATTTATTTTTGAATTTTTTATAATAAATTATTAAATATTTTTAAACACAATTTATATCAATGCTTTTTACTGTCGTAATGACATGAATTTCAATATTTCATCAATTTTCAGTTGCATGTTTTAATCATTGTTTAAACGTTAAAAGTGCTTCCTGGGTGTTAACTGTCAAGTCCAATTTTAATTTTCCCTTTTATTAATTGCATGATAAATCGATTCCCTTTTATCATTATCAATTTTTTAAAATTACCATCGTTACTTTTTCGTAAAGACATAGTATGGAGAAAATATAATAACTGTCAAAAAAATTTGAGCTCAAAATTTCGAAGAATCTCTACGTTTCAGATCTCCCTGAATTTGAAAAACACATTTTGGGAAAAAGTCCGTTTGCCCGGTTGTGACAAAAATAACTAAAAAAAAAAAACAACAAAAAAAAAACACTTTTGATCTAGACGGGTAAAATATGGTATACGATCTTAATGGCAAATTTGGAGATTTTTATCAAATTCTGAACAAATTTAACTTCTGAGGAAGTCTGCCTATCTAGCTATTCAAATATAAGTACCGCGATAATTACAGACTGAAGAGAGCTATATAAATAAAATTCAATACCGAGATTTAACACCTATTATCTAAAAACGTGTCAAACTTTGATACTAATCCAACGATGGGTTGACTGTCCATTGGTTTGCATTTTCTGAAATATGTAAACACGATAATTCACAGCGATAAAAGATATCAAATTTGGTATGGGGTTTTTGACTATAAAAGCAGTTTTGAGGTAAATTTTTCTTTCAGTCGGTTGGGAAAAACATGTATAAATCACAAATCCGATTTTTTTTTTTTTTTGATAATGTTAATGTGTGCCCGATATTAATCGTCAAATAACTTGTCAAGAGTGATTTGATAGATTCAGTAAAAATGCTAAATCCTTGCCAAAAATTAACGTTTCTTAACTATTGTACGCAAATAGGGCATTCTGCGGCATGGCAATTTTAATAGAGAATATGCGAGAAAGTTTTGGGGAGACCACTGCCCTTGGGGTTTTTTTTCCATAAATTGTAGGATTTACGGAAATCGATATTCATAATCAACTATTGATTCTATTATGCCAGTTGAGTCAAATCTCAAACTTTATCACGCTACAGATTTTTCTTTTTAAACTTAGAAAAGTCTGTTATTACATTATCTTAATGTTTCCTTATCTCCTTTCTAAACTTTTTGTCTCTTTACAGGAATAAAGTAAGAAGAAATCCTAGAAAGAAGAGATAGCTCGACTCTTTGCACAAATTTGCCTACAGGCAGTTACTGGTGAGAATATTTTTTTCTTTTCTCTGTAGAATAGAAGTATTGGTCTAAAATAAGATTCTTCGATACAATAACACGGAATTTTTCCTCCTCTTTCAACGAAGCATTTCGCCTTCATCATTTTTATTGGGTCGAACAGTTGTTTTGCTGTAGCAGCTTATTTTTTTTCTTTAGGGTAGAGAAAGTAAAACTTGGATTTAGGCTGTTGACTATCGTGTAAGGTTTCTTATTTTAAGTTGACTAGTTGTGTTTTTCCTTGACATAGGATTGTTTACATCGAAGGAAAATAGCTCATACAAGCAAAGCGTTATAAGAATTCTTAATCAAAGTACATGGTTCAAATATGGATATCTTTTAGATAATATAGGTAAAAATCTTAATATTAGAATGCAGCTCATTATGCCATATTGCATTTAAAAATTTGCTCGTGATAGTTTTTCCTGACCTTGCTCTAAATTTTTTGATTGAGTTTTTTTTCTTTAATAATTGAAATTAAAACAAAAACAGCATGCAAGCTAAAATATATGACTGCATCATCTGTTCTGATTCTAAAATCTGTTGTATAAAATTAGCTTTAATATTTATAAGGGTGTGAGTCAAGATATGTTACTTAGTGACTGAATTTTTTTAAAATCATCCACAGTTTATCCGAAGCGATTGCGAATGCACATTTCTCTTCCCTACAATCTTATTTTGCAACCCTCCTTCTTTTTTTTTAATAACCAAATGTGCATATATTTAAATGCTACTATGTTTTTGATATATTGCATCCATCAGTCCAAGCCAAAGCAGCTGAATCTCACTGCGTTTGCAGATAGTAATCGCTGTTTATGTATTTTTAGTCATAATCGAAAGTGCTATTGCTTCTTGTGAGAAAATATTCACAAATTATAACCAACGCAATTTAAACAATATTCATTAACTGATTGCAGACAATCATCTAAACGTTTCGAAACATTGGATGTGGCTTTGCAAAACTTTGTTCAATGCATTTACACACATAATGAAACCAGTGTTTGTGATTGAGTTTTATTGTTCAAGAGTGCAATGTTACAGATATTACAATATTTATTTCAATTGTATCTCAATTTTGTTACTACTCTAAAAATTACAATGGTGCCCGTTCAACATTATCATCGCATTTGCTCATAAATATCTATCAATATCGAATATGTTGAAAAACTTCTTCTAATCTAGCACTAATCTTGAACTTTCATTGACATTCATTACATGGACATTCATTTCATTGAATTAAACAAGCAAAACAAATTATAATGATGTTATCAATGAACTATCTTTTAAAAAAGGAAATAGAAATTACATACATTAATAATTTTATTTTTGCAAGTTTGTGCACCGTCAAATGTTGCTTTTTTATTTATTTATCAACGATTATTTTTGTAATTGAACTATCAAATTTATAAAAATAATTTAATTATTTATCATTTCTGTATTCCTTAAATCTTTATTATACCAGCTTGTGCAACATAATAAATAATGATATACGATTGACTTTTATATTTTGTTGTGCGAAGCTCGTTTCATGGAATTGAAAAGTAAAAACAACTTTGTGCCAGGTACCACTTTTATGCTCGCCCATCTTGCTGCAGTCCTATATAATGTCGCCCTACCAATAAAACTGAATTATATATTATCTTTTCATCATCATTAATATATTAGCTGGAAGAGATTGCCTGAATTTTTGCTAAAATATTGGAAATAAACATACCCAAGAAACACAAAACATACAAAAAGATATAAAATTCTTATTTTTTGCATTTTTTATAATAGCTAAATCAATTAGGATATTTTTAGTTTGTGATGTGACTTGTAGTGGAAAAATATGTATCGAGGCTTTTGGATGTATATTAATTTTCTAATTCTAATTGTTTGTTGTTGCTGCAGATATTATCCAAAAAATGCCTGTTCTGATCGCGCAGTGTCACTTTAAGGGTATGTTGGTTGAGAACTTAGTAAACTGTAAAACTTGTAACTATCGTAACTCGGAAACCTGCATATAGAAAATATTCTTTGAATTTTGTATAAATTCATTTAATAAACCTAGTATCACCAAGTTCCTTTTCTATTTAATAAAATTAGATAGAAAATTCAATATTAAAATTCATTTTCATCTACACTCTAATCAGAAAATTGTTATCTTTATATTCTCGTTTTAAATGCTTTAATCAGATGATAGAAGGAGGAAAAAATGTTGAGTAGTTAGACAAAGTATTCCTGATTAAAATATTGTAAAGGAATTATATATAAAAAAGACTGATTGATCCTGAAAATACTGCAATTTCTTTAATGAATGAATGACGGTTGGGTAATGGAGATTCGCCATCGGTTATAATTTAATTTTTAGAGCTCTTTACTCTTCTAATATTAATTAAAATTTATGAGTGTTAATATGATTATCATTGTTTCATTCTATTTCGCTCTTATATCTTTTTTTTTTTTTTTTGGTTATGATTAAATTCTATAAGTACGAATAAATTACATTTATTTCAAGAATCATTTCCCGTTGGGCAACTTTGAAACTTTTTTTTTGCTTAATTTTTTTTCTCCCATCACTGTAGTACATCACTGGAGTCTTATTAATTCAAATCGCCCTTCCCCCCCCCCATTTTTATAATACTTTAAATAGGAATGCTTTGATTGTAAACCATCAGATACTTTCATTTTTTACTAACGTGTTGTGCACATTTATTAGAGATTTTGTTTTACCAATAACAGTGCACATAGAAGTAATTAGCTTTCATCTTATAACTTATTCCTAACTAAAATATGAGTTCATGAAATTGAAATCAGAGTAGATAATAAGAATTGCTTACATTTCTATACTTTGGAAAGAAAAAAAACATGTCGATTGTTGTCCGAGAGATTCAATAAAATTCGGTATTCAAGGTTATCTTGCTTTCCATGATGTTATTGTTACAATAAAAGATCGCGGGATGTGACGTCAATCTAAGAATAGAATTTTCCGGTGTGTTTTCAATGTTCTGATATCAAAACAGGGGGAGAGGAGGTGGGATGTCATATTAAGTTAGAAAATGAGACAATCGTAAATAAGCAAAAACATCATATTTAGCTGTTACTTGCATATATAAAATTTTTCAGTATTCCTATATATTTACTTTAAACGAAGACTTGTTCTGACAGCAATTATTTTATTTTTGTCCGATTTATATTACGACAATAAATGATGAATTTTTTAGTATGTAGCTATAGCTGCGTAGAGCTACGGGGTGCTGTTAGAAAGTTGATTAAAAATATTATTAGCCCATTTAAAAAACAATAAATGTGTAAAAGAACAAATTTTATCGATTATAAAATATTACAGCATGTGTTTATATTAAATTCATGAAATTATTATTAAATATAAATAATTATAATTTAATTATAAAATAATTTAATTTATATTATATTGCAATATTGATTTTTCATGTAGTTGGTTATGTTATAATTTTACAATATAAACCCTTATTAATCATATATTGGGATACTAATTTTTCATTTCGTTGGCTATGTTATGATTTTATTTCACAGATCCTTTAAAATGATAGCTTTTAATGATTATTTGTTTGAATTTTTCTATTATTATTCCCTTTTAAACTATCATAATTTATTAATATTTTTATTTGTTTGTAAGAAAATAATTAAGCAATAATTATAGTTAATTTTTATAATTTTAATCATTTATTTTCATGACATAAATTTAAAAATAAACACAAAACATATTTTCTCGAACTTTATTTTTTCTTCTAGGAAGTTATTAAAATAAAAATAAACTGATAAATCATTAGCATTGTCATTAAATTAAAATGTGTTGAAATGTGAAACTGAACTCACTGTTTTTTAAAAGAAAGACGTTAATAATAAACATTCATCATACACGGCGCTGTAAAACATCTAAATCCTCTATCAGCGATAATGTAATATATTCGTTAACTGCGAAATGGATGACGCACTCTTAGTATCTTCTAAAATCTGTATGACTAAAATCGCCCGAGAGTGCATGGGTCTGACGGTCGGGTCAGATATCGCTTTCGATGGTCCAGAGAGTAGAAGTATGAATGGATGAGTAAGCAGGATGTTCGGCAGACTGTTATCGTTCTATGAAAACTTAAGTTTGTCTCGAATATTGAATAACTAAATGATTAAGAAATGTTTATTAAATGCCTTTTATAAGGAATTTAAATTTCGGAATGAAATAGAATTTGAATTGTAAATTAATATTATACGTAATTAGAGTTAACACTACTACATTTTAAATTGAGAAGATCTAAAGGGTGTTTGAATACATAGTGATTTTGGGACCCATTTCCATTGAAAATCGG
>JAPMOQ010059638.1:1581155-1617735 GCA_026543055.1 Argiope trifasciata
AATATAAAGAAGGGTGAGCAGCTCAGATTTGTGAGTGGAAACAAAGGCTAGCCGCACTGAGAAAACAAGGAGTATGTTTTATTTACATTTATCATCCATTATTATTTAAAATCTGTGTAATGCATAAAATGATGAGTTTGACCAGCCCCATGATGTATGAAAATGATTGTACTCATATCTGACTATGCATTGTCCAAACATAAAGAAATGCGTGCAATATAAAATAAATAGGATATGTAACATCACCTGAAATTGAAAAAGATTTGAGTTATCTTTTATATATGCGTCATTATTTTTAATCAATGGAATGCATAAGATAATTTTAACCCATACATTTAAACTAGACAATTTTGAACATCATTTAAAAAACTTCCTGCTTCTAGGAACTTTAATCCTCTTTACAATCTACCTTCCCCTCTAAACTCAACAGTCGTATTTTTCGATTTCCTCGCTAAAGTAAATGATATAGTTTCATTTGTTTCGCTTTCCGAATAAAGCCGCGCATCTGAAACCTTCTTTTACCACTAATTACTCAGCATTCATTTCTCCATGCGTTTCTACAAATGCCCTACGGCATTTCAATGCCGTGGAATGATAGAACTGAAATTGTCTGGATATGCATCTTTCCAAGACATGCCAATTCTGATTGGCTTCCGCATCGAAGATCGATTTTACGTGGACTTTTCATGGTTAATCAGGTTTGGGTAATTTGGTTAAAGCTTTTAAAAAAGTAAAGCAAGCTTGTTGTTAATAATACTCAAATTTGTGAGTTCCAACTTCTAACAGTTTAGTCGTATATAGTAAGGATTCAGTTATGTTTTTTAAATTTCAAAACATTGCACTCTTGAAGTGGCAAAGATTTCAATCACAAACCGTCTGAATTTTGAAGTTTATTGCTGAGACACTTACTAATGTTGACAATTTTAATCATTTTTCTGTTATAGCAATTTATTGATCTTATACTAAGATGAATATATCCCATTTACATTTACAATTCGAAAAAATTTCTCTGATGCTAATTTTTAAATAACGGTTTTGTTGCTTTTTTTTTTTAAACATTTAGCTGGTTTTGGCGATCAGTTTGTTGGTTCAGATTATTAAACTTTTACGTAAATTGTTAATAAAAATGCATTTTTTAAAAATCATGGTATTTTATTAGATTGAAAAATAATTTGAAACATATGTGTAATAGGAAATGGAAGTGAAACTCTTACTTCGGTATTATTGTTTAAATAAAGCTATTTTTTAATTTTTATGTTTGCAAAAGCATGCAATTGAATATAATGATGTGTTTGAACAAAACATCATTACAATGTGTGTGACAACTTAAATTACAAAAATAAGTTAAGAAAAATATTGCTTGGAGGTAGTAATTTTTTTTAAAATTTCGAAGTACTGCATATATATACCATAGTTAAGCCTATTTTCCTATTCAGTTAATCTTTCTATTTGACGCCATTTTTTTATTACATTTTCTGTCCTCTGAATGGAGCTTTTGGGCAAACGGCAAATCCTTTTCAGAATATTTCTAATACTTCGCAGCTGCCTTAATTTGCGAAGCCTTGAATTAAGGGCAGCTGCATAAACATTCAATGAAGCAGTCTGAAGAAATCTTGACATTACATTTGACTTAATGCCTTTCAACAGTAAAAACGATTTGATTCCGTTCGACGGTTTAGGTGTGATTTCTATGCTATATATGCTAGTGTTATTTTTTAATATGAGCTATGTAGTTATATTTTATGATAGTCCACGATATTTTTATTGAAAACAGATAAATTCGGAAACATCTCAAAAATCTGGATAATCGCGGTCGATCTGAAACATACGGCCACTTTAACAGTGTGGAAAACAAATGATTGACTAAAAAATTAATCTGTATTATAAGACGCATCTTCCTTTTCATACTTCCCAGCAAATTCACTTATCTATATAAAGTTGAAATTCAGCCACCAACTCACCAGAGTCGCGCTAAAACTAATAATAATTTCAATTAGTTGAAAAGAAACTGATTGTAAACAACGATTCTAATGAAATCAAATTTATACATTTTTGTATTCTTTGAGTCGATACTTCATTTAATAAAATATTTCAGATTTTAGAATTGTAGTGCAAAATATAAAATAAAATTGATAAATAAGTATACACATGAAAGCAGGAAATTTGTCTAATTAAAGACTAATGTATTATTACTGATCATATTTTCTTAATAGAATCAACGTATTAAGCAATACTGAAACGAATAATCAAAGTTAGGCGATATGAATCTTAATTTTCCAAGTGCATACATACTAAAAGACGGAAGTATTTTTGGTATTTTATAAGATTGTAGAAAATGCATTCAGGTTTTTTATTGACACAGTGCATGTTAAGGTTGTTAAACTTATTTCTGATTCAGGATCACGAGAAAGTGAATACCATAAAGCAGGATGAAGGAATTCTTTTTATATTTAAGTGCTGCATCTACTGTGCATCTGAAACGACATAATAAAATACGTTAACAATGCTGGAATATTTAATTATTTTCCACTCGCACTCTAAATTCACACCAAATTCTCGTTGAAAACTGCTTCAGTGACAAAAATTTTGTGTATTTTATTTTTTTCTGCTTCCCGTTTTTTTTTTAGGGGGGGGGGGGAGAGGGGTCAATTTTCGGATTACTTTTTGAACGCTAGCGGTTTTACTTGACGACTACCATGTCGCGCCAAGATCCCCAACAAAATTTCGCCAGTATCGTCGCATTTTCCATTAGGCAAATTTCATATTTCGCCAAGATTGCCAAGCTCTTATAAATAACATGCGAAAATTTTGGCATGATGGTTACATTTTCGGGTTTAGTTGGCGTTTTCAAATTATGCATAGTTTACCAGCCGCCAAGTAGGCGACGGATTGCATTTATTTTGGCGATTGATTACGGGGCTGTTAATATAAACAAATACCCAATTTTATTTCCCCGCATTATTTTTGTCTTTAATTTTCATAAATTTTTCAAAATATTTTAAATAAAGTTAGAGCAACATTTTTTCATTTTATTAATAATAGCTTTATACATACGCTAATGTATGTATATGTGCAAGTGTGTGAGTGTTACAGGTTGTCGTTGGTAAAATTAAAATTAATTAATTTTTTTCATAAATATAAGTGATTGAATCCTGAAATATTATCATGCCATGATATTTCGAAATGAAAAGTTCGAATGCCTTTGAATTTTTGAGAACGAGGATGCAATTCACTACCAGATCTGTGATCTTGTTTTTAAAGCTGAAATAAACTTTTAATAGAAATTAACATTTTTTAGAAATAAGTTATTTTAGTTACAAGGAAAAAAAAAACACTTTTGAAACCATAGTCAAGAGTTGTTTCTAATTAAAAGGAAGAAATATCTATGCTAATTTTAATTTCGTCAGCTTTAATGCTTCTAGCATTTAGATGTCCTGCTTTTTTTCAAGGTCAATCCGTGTTATTCTGGTTTAGCAAAATTCCTTCATTATGAGATGAAGGTAATGTGCGATTCTGATTTGTTTGTCAAGTGCATTGCATAATTTTGATATAAACCTTAATCTCCGACATGTTATCATTAATGCCATAAAGATTCACTGCAACCAAATTCTAAAAATGCTGAATTTGAAAAATTAAAAACTTATAAGTTCTTTTTAAGCATTTTTATAAATAATTTTTTCAGAAAACGAATTGTTTTTTACCTTTTTCATTGTATACATACCCTCTAATTCACAATTTCTTTGGTTCCCATTTAAATTTCTTTTTCTCTTAGTTTGTATAAAATTAGAGTTACAAACTTGTGAAAGTGAAAATAGATTATAACAATAAATGGATATTTTAGCCCTATTTGTCACAGTTTCGTTTTAAAGAGTTTCTTTAAAGAATGCAACACCACAGATAATTTTTTTTCGAATAATGAAGTTAGTTAATAGTAATCATGGGACGATAATTATATTATAGTTTTTTTTTTCTGTTTCATTCCATTTCTATAAAAAATGTAAGAATTTCTTGAAAGCTTGCATTATTTTTTTGTTCAGTACATATACCGTTTAAAGCATTCATTACCTAGGTGTTTCTATCTTTTTTGTAAGTAATTTTAACAGTATGCCATTTTAGTTTTTTACTTATTAATCCGTTTATGTGACCATCAAATTTGGAAACTTATAAAATTGCAAATGTAACTTCTTTTGGAAGAAACTTTTAAAATATTTACTAGACCATAAACAAGTCAAGTTAGTCATATTTTTGAAAATTACTAGTACTAATTGATAATACTAATTGCGTTATTCTAACCCAATTGCTTTTGAGCAAAATCACTTTATAAATTTTAAAATTACAAAACTATTGAAAATTTTTGCTTTGTATTAATTTTTTTTAATGTTATCTAATTGATATGTTTGGTTTCATTGCTATTTTTAAAGTTCTGTTTTATGTAAAACTTGTCAAATATCACAATTTTACAGCGCTTTTCAAAAAGTTCATCACAAACGTAACTCGTACTTGGTTCTTCACTTTTCTTTCTCTATCCTTTTTCCGACTCTCCCGATTTGGTTATGTACAGCAATATGCAGATAAAAGTTGCAAATCTTTTTTTCTCCAGGAGCTATTTCGAATCTTAATAAAATTCGTTTTACTTTTTAAAAATGGTTTTCCCTAGGAGCTCGTCCCTGAACTCGACGTAATCGCGAACTCTAAATTAGCTAACTGCGATACGAGCGTTTCATGCTACCTGGAACGGGGACTTCCCGTTTTTAATCAATGTGTTTTTGCTTCGATCAAACTTCTGCTGCGTATTTGGCCGTTTCCTTTGTATAAAGAGGATGAGATAATCAAATTCTGTTTAGTAAAATTATGTTTTTCAAGCTTGTAATCTCACGAAAATTTGTCTTTATTTTTAATAAAAGTGATTAAGGAATATGGTTAAATACGTTTATTAAATTATTATTATATTTGGTATTGAAAAATGTGGCAATTGCAAGTGCTGTTCACGTTCTAATACTCCCATTATAAATCGGTTTTATCTCACACCTATCTATAACTAGCTAAGGCAGCAATAATTTACATTATCTAGATTTTGTTAAAATTTTTGAAATACGTACGATATTATAAACTGTTTTTGTTCTATGCTTTTTATTATAGATTGATAAGAAATATCTCACTTTCTTTATTCATGAGAGCCTAAAACTATTCTAAAGGCCTTATCACACGGTGAAATTTCGTCAGCACTTTTCCGTTTTTACTCTCAAGAACCGGTCAGGCAAGTTTTACGTCATCGACAACTTTTTCTAACCAGTTTGAAAATGCCGACGAAATATTGTTTCCAAAAGAAATTCAACCAATCATGTGAAACTTTGAAATGATGTAACACAAGTGACGTCACTTTCGTTGTCGTTTGCTGACGGAAAGTACCAACGATATTTCGCCGTGTGATAAGGCCTTAAGTCGTCCAGAATCATGTCCGACAGTTAAAATTTTTTAGCTATAACTTTATTTAATTTATCAAAAACAAATATCCTGTTTGAATATTTGTACCCTAATTATAGGAATGTTCTATTGAAGAAGAACGAAAACTATTTTTAGATGTATTTCATATTTTTGAAATACGGTCAGTGGACAAGAATAATACTTGAATTGGCATTCTCTTCGTCCGTACATCCATACTGCATCCGTTGAATGACATTTTGATATATGACGCCAAATTTAATGTTAAGCTGGGCTTTTTTCCTTTGCAAAAGAATCAAGTTTCGTATCTGAAGTCCTGCGCATATTTGGATACGAAGTGAATTCTTTTAAAACCATTTAAATTATAATTATTTTCTAAATCAGCTCTTTTTACATATCAGAAATTTATTTGTATGTGTTAAATTTTTATTTTTCTTTAAATTTTACCAGCTTCCCTCCAGATTTGCCCAGTTAGTAATGCAAATGGAAAAAGACAAAACATCTGATTTTGAATCCCACTTGCAAAACGCTTGATTGTTTTTGTTGAAGTTTTAACTAATGGGACGTTTTTCTGGAATCTTTTCTAATAAAAGTACTTACTGTTGGAAAAAGAAAATGTATGCATTGGGGAAGGAAAAAGCTGGTACTTATATATTAACTACATGCTATTGGCGAGCAGTAATTACGAAAGATCTATCTTTGGCATGAATCTAGCTAATTGGATCTAACCTGCAATCGTTGTCGATTATTTGCTGACATAGATACCAGAAAATTGAAGTATTTTCGATGCGTTCTTTCTGCCCGATTGAAACCAAAAATTAACAAAACTGTAAATATAGTCACAAAATCACACACTATATTTCAGTTATTTAAATCAATGTCTCTTTATGTTATTATATTTGCATTATCAAGAAAGTACAAACTAACAAAATGGCCAACTCCTTAACGGAGTTTGGTTTCAAATTTGATTCAGATCTACACTTTAGATGATAAGTCCGTACACCAAATTTTATCCATCTAACACTTTCCGATTTCTAGTCATCGTGTTCATTTGTAATCGGATAGATGGTCTTCCTCTGATTGGATTTCATCCAAAATAAAAATGTGAAAAGTTTACAAATTTCGTTTGAAGTTCATATACCAAATTTCATCCATCTATCTTAAAATATTATTTAGTTATCGTATTCACAGACATAATTCCAAAAATCTATTTTTTACTTTTAGAGAGGTCTGAAACATTTAGATACGTCAAAATCTTATTTTCGAATTTTTTAATTATTACAATAGTTTTTTTATTGAGTAGAGGAAAGTAAAAATCTCGCCATATGAACTATTGCTCTCTCCCTGTCTTTTTTTTATGGCTCAAACTTTTATTGTTTCATTGTTAGAATGTATTCTACTGTTGCTTTCATCGATTTGATCTTGTTTCGAATTAAACAAAGAAATTAGTTTTGCCTTCACCGCTCTCAAGCAATTTCGCAAATCACGATACAGTTTCAACGCACCATTTGTTATGTGTGTGAATTATCGCACGTGATTTATGCAAAATGAGAGGATGTTATGGAGCCATTTTTATCTGAGAGAGAGAACTTAATAACATTCAGACCCTTGAATAATCATCATCTGTTGTTTTTCTCAGACGATGATGACGCTTTGGTTTTTCTACATCTCTCGTCCTGAGAAAAAAGAAAAAAACTCTTGTTTTCCTTCCGATCGCGAGACCCTGAAAAAGAGTCACGTTCTATATTCTTATCGTTTGGCAATGAAAATGCTATTCGACGCACTTGACACACAACTATTCTCTTGCTATTTTTCTTTCTTCATCATCCGATTTCCACCAGTTTTACACTCTTTTCTACTATGTAACAACACATCGTATTCTACGATCCATCCACTCGCATCAGGATGGCGCGATCCTTTGACGTCATGTGGCGCGGGCATCCTTCCTCGACTCCCATTGGCGGGTTTGGTGGGTGTGCGTCTCTGCCCGCTTGACCTAAAAACTGGTGCCTGCGGAGAAAGCATCAGAAAGCTCGAGATTTGAATGGTTGTGGAGTTAGTGTGTGTATGTGTGGAACTGTGCCATAATAAAAAAATTTAGTGGATTTTTGTCGGAAGAGGAAGTAGATGGTGCCTTTCAATGGGGTCTCTATAGCAGAACTGTCACTCAACAATTAGTGAGTGTTTTGCACCCTTTTTGCTTTATTTAATGATCATTTTCCTCCTAGATTGTGTCATAATCGGATTGATTCTGTTGATTGTTCTGATTGATGAAGTTATTTTGTAGGACATATTGCGATTTTGATGACCTGTCCTGACACTTTAAGATTAAAAGAAACAAACAACAAAAAGCGTTTAATTAATTTCAACCCGTAAAAGCACTGATTCTTTTAAAAATTATTATTCATTGTCTGAAAATTTAAAACAAAAGCAAATGCTTTTTTCAATCAATTTGTATTTGAAGATAAAATGCTTTTTGTTGTATGGAAGAGCTTTACATTTATGATGTTTATATATGAATACTGTGCCAGTTAAAACTTTACCAAAAAACTATTTTTTGTATTGAAATGCATTAATATAGTAATTCATTTCATATTGACAATAGAACTCCGGAAACTTTGGATGAATGACATGTTTGTATATGCATCAATACCAATTCAATAAAATTCATTTATTGCAGGAGTCTACTTTCTTTTTAAATTTTGTAATGCATAAATAGGGGGGAAAAATATTAACCACGAAATGTGTGTTTCAAAATATATGCTCCTGTGAAACAAAATAGCATAATGTGTGTCATTTTACTTTCTTTTAGATTTTACAGTTCTTTTGAGTATAAATGTTTTATGTAAAAACTGTTCCAAAAATAATAAATGAAACAAAGTGTGAGAAGACTTAGAATGTTGCATTAACGCATGCGTTTTATTTCTTATTTATAACAGACTTTACAAACTTCAGAATAGACTATATTTGAACTACAGAATAAATCTTTTACAAAAGAAACTGTTGTGTACTTCATCCTTTTGGCATAGAGATTTTTTGAAAAAAAGAACAATTTAAGAATATGGTAAAAATAATCAAATAATTTTTTAAAGCGATAAATTGCCAAGTAGTTTGTCGAAATCTAATTGTATTCTAACATTGATTTTGGCGAATTTTCTTCTGCTATCACGATTTGAGGCAGATTGGTGAAAAATCTGTAACTAGCTCTTTAGTTTTACCAAAAATTAATGAATTAATTAAAAAGATGGAAGGAAAATGTGCTTTTAAAATTACTTCATTTTTTTTACCATTGTGATTTGACGTATACATAAACTTTTTATCATTCATAGAAGAGAATTATCAACAGCCCCATCACTGATTTATCAATTCTGTTCAAAGGAAATTTCTCTTAGCTAAGCAATCCGAGTTTTCCTTAGTTCAAAATTTTGATACCGTTTTACTCCCCCCCTCTCTCTTAAAGGAATTAAATTGAATTATCATCTTGAAATCGTTTCTAATTTCTAGAATGTAAAGGCAAGGAGGAAAAGTGGATGCATTGCATTTTGAAAATAAGTATACATTTTTTTTCAAAATATCTTATTATTTATAATGGATTGAATAAAAGTTATTCCTAAATAATTTTCATAATAAATTTTCAAAAACTATTTTCGATGATATTTTCATTTATAAATCAAATTTCTTAATTTGTTTAGTGTCTTCTTTTCTGTCGGAGAGCAATTATTTGCCAATGTTAAGAGCTAGAAATAATTATCTGTGTTTTACCTATCTCTTAAATTTCTTAGATTGTCAATCAAAATCCTCCTGGGAACATTTTATGGAATCTCATACTCACATGACAAAGGTATTGCATATGCAGTCTAAAATCTTACTGCGACTTATGTTGTGTATAGTATACAAGTAGTAAAAAACAAGATGTGCAATTCTTTCCAAAATAAAAATTGGCGCGGCGCACTAAACGCAAATATCACGCATGAATTTACACCGTTGTTTTTGCTTACACAATTAGAAGAGAATGACAAGAACACCTGCTCCCGGAAATTTAGTTTTATCCTGTTACTGTCCTGCCGTGTGAAGGTTTTCTTCCCTCGTTCTTTAGTGTTGAATGGACAAAGGAAAAGCATTTGCAGTAAAAGTTTTCGGGACACTTGTGTTCATGTATATTATTTTAGTGAATAAATCCTGACATAATTTCAAAATTTCTGCTTTTAGTTGTTCATACATTTGTTTTTCATGCAATTCTTTTTATTAAGTATTATTAACAATTCTTGAGTTGCAGAATTTTGCGTTCCTAAAGTGACATTGCAATAGAATATTTAATAATGTCAATAACAAAATTTAGTAATTTCACTGGAAAGTTTCAATACACATAAAGTGAAATCAATAAATATGTAAGGAAATTAATCTTGCTTTTTTAACCTGTTTATTTATTTTTTACAAAGTCAATTTTAAAAACTGTTCATTTGCGCAACATTATTCCCTTTCTTACCATTCCGCATACTGAGAGAATACTTTGCATGTGACTTTAGTCTGAAATTTTGCGTATAAAAATTTAAAACAATGTTTCTTGGAAATTGCGCACCAATAAATGTTAAATATGAATAACATTTGATTTAAAATTTATATGTTTTGAAATTATTAAACTAAGACTAAATTATGAGAATGAAGAAAGAACATTGTTAAACGGATTTGCGATAGCAAATCGTCGGATATCTTACACATTCGAAGTGATCTTTATGAATTCTAGCAAAGCAAATTGAGCAGCTAAACTCATTACATCTTTGTAATTTTCAAAGCCTACAGCACTGAAAGCTGAAAATCTGTGGCGTTATTTACTCTTTCCCAGGATTCTAACAAATGGAGAGGACTTAGGTTATAAAATGAAGTGTGGATTGAGGTATAGTATAATGATAATACAACTTTAGGGTTTTAATTCATTAAAACAATAACCCTTAACTGGGAAGGTGCGGTCAACGAAACGGCATTTAATTTACACTCAAATGAAATATCCTAATGAATGTATTAGTATGAAAATCTGCCTATATATTTTGTAGATACTTTCCTTGATGTATAGATGTGTTTTAGAAATGTTTCAAAATATATTATCATTAAAAGAAATTAATGCGTTGGAGCATACATTTTCTTCTCAAATTACGTTACAATAAATAATATTCTTGAAAAAACATATTACTTTTTTACTTTTAAAATGATATTTATTTTTCCAGTATATAAAGGTATATAGAAAAGAATATTATTTAAAATTCAACGATTATATGGAAAACCAGTTGAATGCGAACGGTCATCGAAAAAATCTTCTGTTACAATTATCCTCATCTCTAAAATCCCTTTCTGCTTCGTTTAAAAGTCTCTGGAGCACTGCTTCATTATAGGATAAGAAAATTGAATGATATTTCGAGGCTCAAGATTTAGCCTCATCCGCTAACCTTGTTTATCACTGGGCCACTAACAGGGGTGCGTGGTCTTAGAGACAGCTCTCGAAGAAATAACTGAATTATTTTAAAAAGCATCTACTGAAACCGGTTGAAAAAGTGCATGTGTATTGGATGTCCCGAAACAGGAAGCTGCAGGGTCAATCTACTTAATTGAGCGAAAAATAGAATAGGGGTGATTGAAATTCCATCGCTGGAGGTTTCACAGACCTTACGTCCCCAATTAAGGGTTAAAATGCAGTTATCAGCCAGTGAAGGCTTCAAAGATTCAATTTAGCTTATGAACTAGTAAGTTGTCTGTGACGTTGATTGGCCAGACAACGCACTCGAGGAGGTATTCGCTTAAAATTGCTTATCAAAAGCTCGAAACTGAATAAATTTTTCTTAATTTTTAAAAATTATTAGTAAATATTTTAAATTAATATATTACTTATTTTTTGCTGAAGTAGAAGTTTATTCACTGCATACTCAAACTATTATACCAACTTGGAACTATATGACCTTTTTTGCGGAATCCTATCCGATTCCTCAAAATTACATTTAATTTAGACGCTTGTAATTACTTTATATAGATGCAAGTAATAGTGTAAACAAACTAAAGAGATGCAACTGAACTTAAAATTACCACAATGTTATTTTATTTATCTCCCCCAAAAAAGCATGATTCTTGCAACAGTTGTTGCCAGATCTTTCATCATCGCATCCAGTGCACAAGGATACCTTACACTGGATGTTCTGATAACGAAATACATAAAGAGAGAGAATAACAATCCTCTAAAAAATTTGAACTCGATATTTTGACGAATCTCTGCATTTCAGACCATCCTGAATCCGATATACACATTTTTGGAATTATATCTATTTATGAACTGACAGACCTAAGTCAAAACTGTTTTGGATTAGATGGATGAAATTGAGTATATGGCTACTTCAAATTTATAGATGTCTGAAAATTTTTGAACAAAATCCATTCAGAGGAAGTCTATCTGCCCAATAGTCGGATATAAGTTAACGCAATATGCACCAAATGAAGAGAGCTAGATGGATAAAGTTTAATTCATATGTTTGGTATTTAAATTATAAATGTGTATCATATTTGGAACCAAATTCTTAAGATTAACTTTCACATGAATGCACTTTCGATAACTCAAAAGCGCAATGACCTACAGTAATGAAATTTGGAATGTAATCATAATTGTAGTTCTTTGTTAAATTTGTGTTTTAATCGACCTGGGAAAAAAAAAGCCCAAACGCACATTCTGGTACTTTTGTGTCAACCTCATCCTAGCGATTAATCACCAAATTTCGCACTCCAATAAATTCCATTATAATTACTGTACGCTTATGATGGGCGGGACAGTAATACATAATTGCATAAAAAATGCAGTAATATATCATATATTAAAAATATGTAATTTATTTGAGAGTATGCGAGGTAGTTTGGCCAGACTACTGCCGTTGATTATACAAACAATCAACAACCAAATGTTTGAAAGTGCAGACGTATTTCGGTATTCATTGTTAAGCTTTCACTAAAATCAACATTTCTGGTAATGAGGTAATTTTCTCCCTCATTCGTAATGAGGGATAAAGATTGAAGACATCGCATTTGAGATGTCTTTTGCACAATAAGGTCCGCGGAAAATAATATAAAAGACCTTAGGTCTAATAAATCAAATTATAGCTGGAAAAGTTGGGAAATATATAAGTAAATATAACTTTTGTTATTAATTTGATTTAAATTAATATGCTTTAATTTATGATTGTATCAATTATTTTACCATATGTAGTTGAAGAATCTGAAATAATCAATGCTATGAAAATATTAGTTCATTGTTATTCTATGCGTTTTCTTTTTAGTCGTAATTATCTAAAAAGTTCCATTTTAGAATGTCTTTGCATTGTTTTAAAGAACTTTTTTGAGGATGCACTATCGTGTTGGGACTTACAAACTGGATGACATTCTAAAAGAAATGTTAATCTTTTTAAATGGAATTCAAAAAACTTGCCTTGGCGAACATATTATTTTTCAAAAAAATTCTCTTTCGCCAACTTTTTCCATTAACGACAATTCACATAAGTTTATTCGTGTTTCTATGGTGTTATTGTTTTTAAAATCCGTTTTTAAATTTAAAACAAAAATTCCGCTGCCCAAAATATTTATTTTATACTCATTTTTTCCTATACATGCGGATACCTTTTATTATAGTATGCAGTGACTAAAATTGTCATGGTTGTGTGGAATTAATTAAACAAAATACTTAATAATAACTAAACAAAAATCATTTCCTGGGATTATTCTTTTCCCGGAATAGCTTCAAAAATCCGATCTTGTTTATTATCAAGTTATTAATGAAAGCGTGCGCTATTTTTATATCATATTTCGTGAATGCGTTCTAGATGATAATTTTTTATATCAATTTCGCTGTTTATAAGAAATCATATTCTGGTTAATTCTTATCAACCAGTATTTTTTTCTCGTGTCGTTTTTTTTTCTTCATTTTGCAACTCTGATGCAATTATTTTTTATCGATGAAAGGATTTGTGATAAACAGCATGCATAGCGCATGCTTTCAAGATAAATTTTACTGAAGTGGGTGTGAGCAAAGTTTTCCTGATTTCATTCTCAGTCTAGCTGTTGAGAAGAGCTAACTGCTTGGCAGTTCATTCATTGGATATCTTTATCGATTGTTCTAAATATACATATTTTAATTTCATTGCACAAGAGCTTAAACAGATGTAATTTTCATTGAAATTTTTTCGTCGGCAAAATTTTGTTACTGTTTAACTTTTAAAATCATGGCATCTAATGGGAATTTCTCTTTCAGGTGCATGACAACTTAGGTTGAATCAGTCAAGATGCTTTACATTGGCAAGTTTATCAATAATTTTAAAGACTTTTACAATGATATTAATTCGGCCACTTTAACTGGAGCAATTGATGTGATTGTGGTAAAGCAGCCAGATGGAAGTTATGTGTGCTCTCCATTCCATGTCCGATTTGGTAAAATCGGGGTGCTCCGGAGCAAAGAAAAAGTGGTATGTATACTGCCATTTTTTTCTCTTGATGTGTGATATTCTCAAGACCCGTCTAAGGCAGTGGTAAGCTGGGTAGCTGGCCGGGGCCCCCACGTCAGAAGGGGCCTCCAAATCAAAATCTATCATAGACAATTTCTACGCACAGTTCTTCATTACTAAAGTACGGAAGCAGAGATGTCCCAAACAAGTTTTTGCCCCAAGTTCCGATTAGGCTAAGTCGGGTCCTATATATTCTCAGTGTGTTTCCCGCATTGTTGAGTGTCTTAGAAAAAAATATTTAGTGTAAGGAGAATGGCAAATTTAATCCAACTTTTATAAGCATAATTTAAAATTCTGTATTAAAAATCAATAAAATATTTATTATTAGTAACCCACTAATCCGTTGACTCTGAGCTCATTATTTCTAGCAATTAGTCAAATGCTCTTTAGACTGTCTTCTATTAATGTTTGTAATATTTTAAATAGACTCCTTTCTGTGTGATTTACCACAAAGTTTTTTTTTCAAGGTTGATATTGAGGTAAATGGAGTGCCAGTTGATATTCATATGAAGCTGGGAGAATCGGGCGAAGCATTCTTTGTGGAAGAAGTTGATACTAATAATGAGGTATGTGCTTATTATTATGTGATTGTATAATATATAATTATTGAAATTTTTTTCAACAGGATTAATTTTATTTATAATTATTTAAATTATTTATTTAACTATGAATAAATAATTTAATAAAGAATAATTAAATAACTATAAAATGCTTTTGCTATTCATTGAATTTGTAATTAATTATGCTTCAAGGTAAATGATGAGCGAGACAATTTTTGCTGGTGTATCATTTAATAATTTAGTTTAAGCTGTGGATTCCCAAACTGCAATTGTGACAAGATTTTGATTTTATATTTGTCTTTCCACAGTTTGCAAAAAATGTAAAAAGGGTTTGATATTTTCATCACATCCCACATTAATTTTTTTTGGTGAAATTATTCATAATAATGAATGAATTTTTCTTCACAAGGCTTCTATTTTGGTTTAAAAAAAACTTTTTTTGGAAGAAATATGTTTTCTGTTTATCTCTTGAAGTATTGAATATACTGAGGAATGAATGAATTACTATAAATTTAATTTTCAGAAGTGGATAATCTTATTTAACACTAAAGCTACCACAATCTGGTCAAATGACCGGTTTCCAATAGCAGTTCAATGTATCTGTGAAATGTTGGTAGGTTTAGTGTTAAAAATTGGTGAATTCCTGATTTAAATGAAAAACTGATTTTTGTGTTATTGTTAATTTTTTTCAATAACAAATATAACTAATGACTACATTAAAAGGAACCTTTTAAATAATTTTTATTAGATTATTTGGCATAAAATAATTTTTGAAGGATGATAAAATAATTTTGATGGCTTGATTATAGTTATTGACATTTAAAATAATATGTAGTTTATTTACCTTTAGAAATATTTGAATGAAAGAATTTTTAATTAATATTCTTTTCCATAGTTATTAATTTTAAAATCATTATTGATAATAATTGTTATAAATTATGTAAATTTTCATTATTATTTATTGATTTGCATTTCATTAATTTAGTTTTCAGAAGAAAAATTATTTTAACACATATCTTTCCTTTTAGATACCATCCTATTTGGCAACATCTCCCTTACCTGATGTTCCTAACATAGAAGCAGAAATTCAAAAAATGAAACAATCTTTAAATAATGAAACTAGCTATGAAATTAAGATGTTATCTCCAATTAGTGAATCTACAAAAAGTATTCATATTGTTTCTGAAAGAGACAAGGTGCTAATTACATCTTCTAGTCTTTCTAGCAAACAAAAAGACTGTGATATTGTCCCTAGTGATAGTGTTGTTTCTAAGAAAACTACAACTCACATTTCTGAGGCACATAAATGTCACCAGAAGATTTTGAAAGTCACAGAAGAAAGCGTTGTTCCTGAAGACATTGCAAACAGTGTAAATACAGACTCTAGTGATGAATACAAGACAAAGCGTAGACGAAGGAAAAAAGCTCCCACAAAGAAGCGAAGCAAAAATAAAGACATAAATGTGACAAAAAACAATGGACTAAACCATGCATCTGATGTGGTTACAAAGGATTCTGAGATTGATAAACCAGAGGAAATTTTTCAGATGGATGATGATTATGTGGAAGGTGATGATGAGGGTTTTGGATCTGCAGGTGGTCTAAGTCGTTCTGTAAGTCTTCCTGTTCAATCCAAAATTGAGGATCTTTTTGATCATGAATGGACTCGTAGAAAAATGTCTTCCACCTTCACTGGTGAATTTCATCCTTTTAGTGATGGGGATGTAACTCCACAATCTAGGTAACTTTATTTTTATTGTGCACTTAAATTATAAATTATGATAGTTTTAAAAAATATTGGAAGACCAATAATTTAAGTATTTCAAATTAAATGTATTTATAACTATCAGTCATTGAATTCAATGCTGGAAATTGTGAGTAATTGTACAGTATAATAAGGGAAGGGAAAATAATAGTATATAATTGACATTGACATGATATAAACAAGCTTCTCATATTTGATTTTTTTATATGATTTGTTATACAACTGACATTAGTTTTGCTATTGAGTTTTTTATAATGAATCTGCATTAATTCATTTTCCTATTAACCCGGCTGTTTTAATCTGATATCTGCCAGATTACTTTGAATCTACTGTTTAATGGTATAAAATGGTCTCTGAAATGAAATTTTATGCTAGATTTTTTTTCTGCAAAAACACTTATATTGCATAGATTAGTTTAGTATTGTCTATTTCTATATAATATTAAACTTCTGGATATGATTATTATTGTATTTTTTATTCATCTGCATTATTTTATTGTTTCTCTTTTTACTTATTATGTTTGAATAGTTTGGAAATATTTCTTTGAAACAATGCATTTTTGCATTGAAATAACTTTTAAATATTCAAGAAATAGTTATAATGAGTCAGTAAGTTAATGAAAATTTTGCATTTGATTGTTATTTTAGATTCTATGTCAGAAAAAAAAAAGGAATCTTAGAAACACTTCATATAATGTGTATTTTTTTTTTTTTTTTTAATTTTCTAAATATTCTAGACATTTAATTTTGCCATCTTTTTAATTTGAAAAGTTTTTTTTTGTTCCTTAATATTTTTCAGAAATACATTTTTATTACTCTTTTGATCTTTATTCTGACCTTATTTGTGGTTAAAAATTATATAAATTTAATTCAAGTGGAATTGTGATGTTAATGGAAATACACATTAAATTTAATGCTAACCTTCGCAGAAGATGATAGTATAATCAAGATAAAGGAAGAAATAAAGCTTTGATACATATTATTAATGTTTTTCTCAGTCTATCTACATATTATTACAATATTTGATGAATTTATCCATATATGCAATAATATTTTACTTTATTGTTGAAGAATTTCTGCCTTTCTGTTTTTTAACTTTCTTTTCTGTCTATTAAAAATAATGTGAAAAAAACTGTTATGTTTAACAAATGATTTCTGTAAATGCATGATTATTTACTAAACATTTTCAAAATCTGACTCGTATTCTTATAAAACAGGATTATGATTGTCAAGGTCAAAATCTCTACTTAATGTTTTTTTTTAATATTTTATTTAGTCCTATTGGATCCAGACCACCTAGTCCTAAATCAGATACTGAATATGAAAATCAAAAAATAGAGACTGGAAGTCCAGATTTAACTGCTCCCAGTTGGAGTTGGGGCCAACTGCCTAATGTTCCTAGAAATTTGAGTGATCCTCATCTCCAAGGTCAAGATCAATCATCCCATTTAAATGAAGAAAACAAGGATGATGCTTCTACTGGTATGTGAGAAGTTTATGATGTATATTAATATTTTGTTTAGTGATATTCTTTTGAATTCTTTAGCTAAGAAAATTCTGTTCATTAAATTCTTTAAGAATTCTAAATTTTTCTTCATTTTGTCAAATCTGGCATGAAATTCCTGGGTAATGAGTATGTGGTGAAGAAACATTATAATCAAAATAAAAACATTCACTGTATGATTTTAGCTACTATGTTTAGAAAGTAGAAAATTTAGAATGTTTAGAAAAATGTGATTTGAAATAAATAGTGTGATTATGATATATAAAATTTATACATTTGCTTATTAATCACATACTTGCAATTAATTGCTAAGTTTGCACAAAGATACATTTTTTCACTATTAAAATTAATATATGTTCCCAATGGAATATGATCAATATGTTTATTATTAACATTTTTGCAAGGAGTTTTTTACAGGGCTTGCTTTGTGAATTTAATTTCACTGTTCTCTTAATTTGATTTAAAATAAAATCTAGATTGTTCTGCTCTTTGAGTATTAAAATAGTTTTGATATTATAATGATCAATGAACATTCAAAATCAAATTTTTAATATTAGATGCTGAAAAACGCTCTATGCTTGGAGGAGTGTTGAACTTCATGCGATCTACAAAAAAGATGAGACATATGCCAGAACGGGAAGGCATTTATCTCTCGGAACTAAATTCTGATGAACTGGATCCAGAAGTGGCTGCATTATATTTCCCTAAATTTAAGTAAGTCGAGAGCTCTTGAGTTGCAGAAATTTTTTATTTTATATGAGTTATTTTGTGAAAATATTTTCTTTATATATCATGAAAGAAATTTTAAATCCCTGTTTATATATTGTTTTAAGCTTTTTTTTTCTTCTTCTATGAAAAGAAAATAACTACTATTTAATTCCAGGACTTTTTAATGCTGTACTTTCTTTGTATCTGATACCTCATTTGTAGTGCTGTATTCCTTTGTAATACTGTCACAATGCAATTTGCCCTTGTTTTATTTTTTTATTCTATTGAATGTTACTCTGAAATAGTGGGGAAGCCATTATAAACATTATATAATATGACATTTAAATAGCTTCAATATACATTTTCATAGAATAATTTGAATTTTGATCTAACGTGTTTATAAGTGCTATGGAAATAAAATAACTTAAATGTATCAAAACACATATCACTAGATTTTTGTTAATCTGTTTATTATCAGTTTTCTTCTAATATTAGAAGTTTTGTTTGGATAAAATGTGGCAAACTTGGCATCATAGACGTATAAATATCTTTAGATTAAACAGTTTGAATTATTTATGTATAAAGTATTGCTTTGTTAAATCAGGTTATTATTAATTAAATTGTTAATAATTAAACATTTTTAATTAAGTGTTGATGATATTTAATATTCTATTTTTTTTATCAACAAATCAGTCTGTTTAATAATCAGAAGGTTGGATAATATTTATTATGCACAGTTTTTTTTTTTTTTTCATTGTGATTCACAATTTCATTCCATGAAATTGTGATTCAATTTTCATACAAATATTATTCCACATTTAGATAATGCATGAATTTTTTCTGCAATTTACAAAGATTCTTATATTATTGTGCTTTCTTCATTTTTATGTTGATAGACTGCAATGAAATATTGCATCTTTTATTACTTTATATGAAATGCAAAGGACCTTCAAAATTTTAAGTGTTAAGATAAAATTAAGTCTTTTTACTTTGCTAATTTCTGTTAAATTTCATCGCAAAATTTTTTTGTAAAGAAATAAAATTATCCAAATCACTGTGATAATTGGTTGGAAATATTTCAGAAATCCAGATCATCCAAGCCAAGTAAAAGATGAGGACACAGAATCAGGGAAAGGTCCATCTTTGCCCCACTCCCCTCACACAGTTGAAGGTTATGGGAGTCACTTAAGTCAGGATTCTGACAGTGATGGTGGAATTCCCCTGGAACGTTTTAGGTATTGTTGCTATGTGTATATTCATACTGCTTTGATGTGTGCTTGCTATTTGTTATTCTATATTACAATCTACTGTTTTTAGTTATTAGTTTTGAAGAAGCCAGTTTTATATATTCAGTTTTCTTTTCTCCTCAGTTGTGTAGCTTATGCTTAATTGTGTTAAATTATTGGAAATGAGTTTCCTTATCCATTTTAATCTCAGGGAGTATAATCTATGATTCTTGTCTTTTTCCCCTTATGTGCAGGCAGTGCAACTACTATAATACTCAGCATATGTTGCTTCTACTGATAAAAATGTGAGATATCTGCTGAAATGCAGGTTTGTACCTTATATGTATTAAGGTACTTAAGTTAATCATATTTCTGAATGATGAAATTTTTTTTGTAGTGTTAGTTTGGTAGATAGTATTTATTATTGTTAATTTCTTATTAATTTTTCTGATTTCTCTAAATTTGGATAGCGTAACAAGATGAGTAAGTAATATGAAAAGGAATTTCGTGTGAATCAAATCATTTTCATTTCTCACCCTTTCTCTCTTTCTTGAACCTTTGATGCATAAAACAGTTAAAATATCAAAACAGTCTACAATGACATTATTGTTTGTTTTGTTTTGAAATTTCCTGTAAAAATGATCTGTATTAGGAGCTATGAAAACTTCAAAATTTAAGAAATATTTTTGTTTGCTTTGTAAAATGTAATATTTAGTAGTTTTCTAATAAATGATTATTACTGCAAGTTTTGTTTTATATTATGATGCACTTATAATTGTTTATTTTTTGTGTTTGATTTCTGCTCCCTTTTATATAAATATTTTGTGTTAAACATTTATTTTTTGTTAATCTTAAATCATATTGCAAAACATTTATAGCAAAAGATAAACCCAGATGCATTTATCACATTATTAGATATCTAGTTATCTTATTACAGATAACATAATTAGGTATTTTATATCATCTTGTATAGTTTTATTGAATTATTTTAATGATAAAATAACTTAAATAAACTTCATTTGTAATATTAATTAAATAACTCAAATTGTAAATTCTTTTTGAAAGAATTTAGGTATTTTCACATAATTAAACAAGCATCGACGAAATTATTTATGCATTTATGTTTGCATGTTAATTTGGCCTTTTTCAATGAAATATAATTGTTTACTTTTATAATTTTTCCCCATTATTTATTGATTGATTTGTTTTCATTTTATTTCAATCTCCTGGTTTGAATTAAATTGCTTGCTTTTTTGTATTTTCTTTTGTTTTCCTCCTTGGTTAATAACAGTCACATTTCCGTCCTTAGCAAGGAGGATTGTGAAAAACATTCTTATCCTTATAGTGATATAGCCATGTCACTCTGTGGCGGATTGCAGGACCCTGAGGTGGATCTTCCTGCTGAACGCTTTCTGCATTCCATTATTACTTTTGATGAATTCTCAGAGAATCCTGCAGTTGTACTCAATGATCCCAATTTGGTCATTCGCATTGATGGAAAGTGAGTAATTAGTTTTGTATTAAGAATAATCATATTTCTATAGCATGCTATATTCAGGGAAGAAGTAAATATGTTTGCCAATAAAGTGACAACTATGTGTTTTGTGTGTTGACCTAATCAGGAGAAACTGAGCTGAGGCATAGCAGAACTACGACATTGCTACTTTTTATTGTAAAAATCCCTTATTAATTTTATGCATGATACATTTAAATGTATCAATAATCTAAAACTTTTTAGAGCTTTCAGTGTTTGGAATCGCCAATGTAGAAAGAGAAAGAGAGACAGAGTAGGCTATCCTGGCTTTCTTCATTAACATAACAATTCATTCAATGAAGAAAATTTTTATACTAATAAGTTTGTGAAGGGAAAGCCTTTTTGTTATCTTGATGGTAGAGTGGGGAGTAAATTTTTTTTATAAGACTAAAATTGGATTATAAATTGGGGGTAAAAAAGCTCCCATGTACGATATACTTGTTTCAGAGAAAGGATGGGAAAACATAAGCATGATGAATTATAAACTTAAAAAGTCTAAAGAATATGCTTATTTGAATGCAAGATGAGTAAATACTTGATAAAAATGATTGGATTAAATGAAAAGGTAGTTGTAGAATAATAATGACTGAATATCAGAAAAAAATGTTAGTGGAGGAATTATTTTATCATATTCAGAATCAAGTTTTATGCTTTTATTTTGATTAAATAATTTATATTTGACTGAGGAATGGGAACAATATTTGTCAGGTATGTTTTCTTTTAAATGTGTCAGCATGGGCAGTTTTCCTTATGTCAGGTGAAGTTTTCTGTGTCTGAATAACTATAAAAGAAGTGGATGTGCTTTTGCTGTTACAAACATTTTTTAAAAACATTTCTGCCTTACAGTTCAATTTATTACTTTCATAAACAAGTTCATAGTTTGATGTAAAATAACAATCTCACTATGGGGAGAAATCGATCAATTTATCATGTAGATTTTTAAAAATAATATTAAAAGTGAAAATCCTTAGGCTTTTAAAGTATGATGAAAATTTGACATTTTTAAAAAAAAGTAAAATGTGATGTAAACTATTTTTTTGTGTTGAAAGTAGTAGTAGTGCGATACTGTTTTATTTAGTATGAGTTATAAACAATAATTTGTTTAAGCATTAATCAGTGCCTAATTCTATGCAATTTAATTTCAGTAGAAGGTAGCAATTTATCATTAAAAAGAGTTTTTAAAATAGCAAGTAGTGTTTTCATCTCATTGATTAGGACATGTTTTAATTTTGAAAGTATTGTTTGAATGCACAATATAGTTTCTCTGTTTTCAACATGTTTGTATTTTGATAACATTTTCATGGCATGCAAAATTTCATTGTATAGTTTTAAAATTTTTAAATTAAAAATAATTTGTTAAAGTAACTGCTATATGATATGATATATCTAATTTTTGATTAAATGACCATAATTCTTTATTTTTCCTTTTTGTTTTATAATATATGTTGGTATTGTTTGAGTACTTAAATAAGAATATTTATTTGAAGATACTACAATTGGCAGACTGCAGCCTCAATGCTAACTTCTATAATTATGTTCCAAAGACCTTTGCCTGATGTAAGAAAAGTTTTATTATTTTTATCATTCTGCAAATTAATTAATTTTATGTTGTTAAGCATTTTTTTAAAATCATTTTTCTGTTTTGATATGCATAACATTAGAGTATTCTAGAATTTTAAATTTGTATTGTGAAGCAAATTTCATTATTTTTGATATTGTATTGATTAATCTGTGATAAATAACAAATACTTTAAATATAATAAATGACATTACTTGAAATGTGGTAGTATTTGTTTAAAATTTCCTCATAGCTGAAATGTTTTCCTGTCTCTTAACATTCACATGTATTACATCTTATTTTACAAAAATTAAGCCAAATTTAAAAAAATCTTCACACATTAATGATTTTCTTAAAGTATTTGTTACATTTCACTAATTTAAAATGCATGATTTTAGTTTTTGTGAATAAAATTTTTAAAAGCCTTTAAAAAAATATTTTTGATATTATTTAACTTTTTTGTTTACATTCAAACATTTAATTTTTTAAAAATTGAACCAAAAATTAATACTGTTATTTAAAATTTTCAATACATATTTTGTGTAGTAAAAACATTGCCTTAAATATTTTAATTAAAGTGTTAATTATGCTTTGGCAAAAATGATAAATAATGCATTACAAAGGTAAATTGGAAATACGTGTGAACTTTCTTTTTGATTAAAAACACTGTTTTCAGTGACATATTTGTAAAAAAAAATTATATGGCATATGAATTGAAAATGAAATATATATTTTTAAGACTGTAATATAATCTTTCTTTTAGAAAGAATTTTTAACTCGTACATATTTTATTAATTGCTTTCAAAGTATTCAATTGATTTATTCTTAGTGCAAATAATTTTTCATTTAAATTTTCATCAACAAATGTTTACAAATAATCTTATTTATTATTTATATATTAAAAATGCTTTCAGTTTTTCAGAAAACAAAGTGTTAAGATGGGATTTTTAACGTGGTGATTTTTAAACTTAAAAGTGGTGTTAGAGTTTTCAATTTTGAATCTTATTTTTAATGAAAGTATTACTTGAAGTTAATGATAAAATTTTTATTAAAAAATGATAACAAAATTTTATTTAAATGTGTGGATTTTATAAATTTATTTTATAAACTATTTTTAATTATATATTTATGGTCATAACTTATTCATTAGTTTGTGAGGTTTTCATAATATTTTGCAGTCTTTTCAATATCATATCCATATTAAATTGAAACAAAGTTTAAAAAATAAAGAAAAGATGTTCAATCCATTATAAAATGTTGAATTATAAACATTGTTTTATAAAATATTATTTTATGATGAAATGTCACATAATGTTTGATTAGCATATTTAAAGTACCTTTAAAAATAAATTCGACACTGAGAATTTCTGCTTATGAAATTTTTTGTGACCATTTAGAAAACAACTACTAAATTGGTGCATGAACACATGCCAAAAAAGAAAAAGAAATCATATTCCTCTTGGTGGTCTTGGGGAAGATCTGAGACTGAAACAAAGGAACAAATTGAGGTTAGTTGATGTTGTGAATAGTTTGGCTTGTATTTATTTATTGATTCTGAGTGTTACATAGAGCCATATTTTTCTTCCTATGAACTTTATCATTTTATTCATTATAATAATAGCAAAGTTATCAACCTGTGGTGCATATATGTCTTATTATTAAATTGCAATATTTTTGATGATACAACCACAAAAAATTACATGAATATTAATTGTTTCTTGTTTTAATATTTATTGTGTGAATCATGTATACTGCTCATTTATGTATGATGAGATAATGACTTTTTGATTATTGTACTTTTCTGAGGGATAGTACATAGAAAAAGGAGTAGTTATTGTTCTTAGTAAATTTATGAATAAATCTGAGTTCACCCTAATATTATAAATTTAAGCATTTCTTCCATTCAATAATTCTTTGATAAGATAACATTTTCTGACGCATGTACATACACACTGAGGGTTTATGAAACCGAAAAGGAATTTTATACAATATTTTTTGTATTAAGTGTCACCCTCCTCAAATTGGGGCTTTTATCTGAAGCCATATTCATTATATGGTAAGATAATATGCTTAGTAGTATTTCAGTTCTAAAAAGAGAACTTTTTTCAGATATTTCTTATAAAAAAAAAGCTCTTAAAAGAATTTAAAAAAAAAGAATGGTTTATGTAATTTTTGTGTGAAGAGAAGCAATAAATATATTTCCATGAATTGATACAAATTTTCAGTTATGCTTTTAATTAAAAATAAATGAAGAATATAGTTGCAATTTGAATTGGACTTGCACTTGAAATAAATGAAAAATAAAACAAAATTTTGTAATTACAATATTAACCATTAATTATAAGATTGTATTTTATTATATGTTTGTTGCCCTTTATTAATTACTCTATATGATGTGTTTACATTTCAATATGGTTTTAAAATTTCATATATGAATATAATTGAATTTTAAAAACTTGAAATGTTATATTCTTTTTTTCATTTACTGCTTTATTAAGGTTCATTTCTGAAAAATTTAAATATATATGTTACAAGCTTTAAAAATTGTTACATCTCTATTTCTAATTATTTTATATGATTATCTTAAAACTAATGCATGTAAAATAACTACAAGACATAAATTGGTAATTCTAATATATTGATTATTAATCACTAGTGACAAATAACTGTTTCTCTGAACTATTGGTTGTATTTAATTGCGATTAAATCTTTTAGAAATAATTTTATATCCATGAATATGACAAATTACCAGACATTAAAATTGTCTTATTTAAATTATCTTACATATGTTCTGTTTATTGTGTATGTAAAATTTAGAACACTGTAGAACACCAACACCCACCTGTACATATTCACCTCTATTATTATTAGAGATAATGGTTAATGAACTCAATTATATATTTTGTATTAGTGATGAATTATTAATAAATTAAATATTATTGAAAATCATGTTTTATCTTTTTAACAGAATCCTCAAGCAGGTATTGAAAATTCCACTATCACTGGGGTATCTGCCATCACAGAGAGAACAGAGACTAGATTTGAGGAATCCATTGAACAAATGCATAAAATAGATGATAGTGAAAAGAGAGAGACTGTTATTGTTTCAATTGAAGAGACTGTGAAAGAAACTGTGACAACTGTTACACAGGCAGTGTCTGAAGCTTGTGATAAAGATCAGCTGCTTCCAGAAGAAGGGGATGAATTGGAGGAAGTGGTTGTGGAATCTGAAACAAGTACTGATGATCATATTGAATTGATTCAAACCCCACCCAGTAGTGAAAGCACTCCTATGTCAAGTAGTCCTATTGATATAACACATCCTGTGAAGTAAGCAATCTAGTTTTATTTTATACTAAAATTTATTTATCATATAATAATGTATTTTTCTTGAATAAAATATTTCTTCCTTTACAAACAGAGAGATAGAAATCAATTATGAAGCAACATTTTCATAGCCATTATAACAACAATGTAGAATGTTAGTACTAAATGAGTTTCTCAGTTGATTAAAATAGTCCAAGTTTATATTGTCCTTAAAAAAGAAATGTCAATTTTTATAGAAACATGTATATTTCATCTACAGTGTTTAATTTCAAAACAGAGTTGAATTTAGTATCTATGTTTAATAGGAGATTTTTTTTTCTTTCATAAGTGGAATTCGTTGCTAGCAGTGACAAGTAGATTCAAATTTGAAAGAAGATTCATATGTCAGATTTCAAATGCTTACAAATCTTGTTGGCAAATATTTGTAAAATCCATAATCCAATTTATAAGCTGAATAGCAATGGATATTGATAGTCTGTATCTGGGCATGATGAGGTTGATATAATGTTTATTAAGAAAACCAAAGGAAAAAAAATGTCTTCCAAGGATTTTAAAATCTTTAATGTCTGATTTAACTCCATATATTTTTGATTTGTGGCTTTCTTGAAATTTGATGTGATAATATTGCATGTCAGAAGGTGCATTAAGTCTTCATATTCCAGCTGTTACTGCATATACACTACTATTTTTGGGTGAATTTCTGCATCTATATAAAACTGATGCATAGCCATTGGTAAATGTTGTGGTTCATTGTAATAAACATGAAGGAAAAATTTAGGTACTGAATATTTTAAGATAAAAAATTTTGTACCATTTTGTTGTTTCTTAAAACATAACAAAATTCATTTGGGGCATTATTATCACCATTCCTTGTTAATAAACATCAAAAGGAGAATAACGATCTCCAGTGCTACATTTTACTATGGCTTCTAAAAAAAACATCTTTTGTTAAAGTTAATGATCTATATGGAAAACTGCATGGACTTATCCATAGTTTCCAATTTTAAAAAAAAATCCCAAATGCATGAGATGGCAGTATAAAAGATATAATTTTATTCATTTAGGGCTATTTTGATTTTAAAAATTACCAATGTACCAATAATACATGATTCTTATATTGGTGTATTATTGGTGCATATTTTCTGAATAATTGATTGAAATTTAAATGACTGCAAGATTGTCTGTCTCATAAACTATTAGAAAAAAAGTGTCTTCTGCATATCAGATAGTATATTGATTTGAAATTTATAATGCCTTTTCTCGTGAAAATTAAGATTCAATCATTAAAATTTTTTTTTGTATAAATTTGATTAAAAAAGTTTTTAATATATAAAAATAGCTTATAAACATTAAAAAAAATATTTTGGATGAATATAAAATAATGTACGATTATAACTGCTCTAATATGAAAGAGAAATTCTGTTTAAAATCTTTGTACATTTGTAAAAACTCAAGTCATAATATATTATTAAATGTATAAAGAACATTATCAGTAGTTCTATATTTTTCATCATTATTCTAAATTTGTTTTTAAAAAAAATAAGAACAGTAATTTTAAATACAGAAACAATATTTAATTTCTAAATATAAATGGCAAGTAAAGGTAATAATTAGTATCTTAATTTAATATGTATCAAGATACAGGTTTTCTATCCATGTAAATATTAAGTATTTTCTGCAACATTTCTAATTCTGTAACATAACTAATTATTTCAGAACACATGTTGATACCTCCAGTCTTTCACCACCTGAAACTGTTGCTCAAAGTCAACTCAGTGCCAAATCCACAAGTGAACTTGAAGGAACTGATAAACCTCAGAAAGAAAAATACATCAAATCTCTCAGGTTGACCTCAAAACAAATAGTAAGTTTTCCAAAAAAGGCATCATTTTTAATTACTAAATTGAGTTGCTGGTTATTAATTGAAAATGCTACTTTAATTATAATTTTATATGGATTAGAAATATATTGTCAATTTATCTCTCATCAAATATATTTAATGAAACTTATAGCTAATGTAGTATTTTTCATTAAACAATGGTACTTTTTTCTTTTTTTAAGGAAAATTTAAATCTAAAAGATGGTCCTAATGAATTTGTGTTCAGTGTTACTACTGCGTATCAAGGAACAACTAAATGCACATGCCAAGTTTTCTTGTGGAATTATGATGATAAAATTGTGATATCTGACATTGATGGTACAATTACAAAGTAAGTTTTATGAAGGGGAATTTTAATAATATATATATATGTATTCTTTTTAATGAAATACATTTTGATTTTATTTTGAACTTTATCTTGGATTCTGTTTTATTTCTGAGCTAAATCCCTTTTTATTTCTAATTTTCAGTTCAGAATTTAATAACATTTTTTCTTTGAATATTTAGCAATTCATTTTTGAATAATTCTCAATTTAAATTTTAAAAACTATGAACAATATATTAATTTCAGATTTTTCAACAGTATCTAAATTAAGATCGAATGATATCGTTTCAATGATTGTTTCAATTTTTACTTTGTTTCAATTTTTAGATGAAGTTTATAATAATTGTATATAACCTGTGTTTCATATTAATATTTATTTTTGATTTATTTTCTTACCACAAATTCAAGAAAAAAAATTCAAATAAAAATGCACCCCTATTTTTGTTTCAATTTTTAAGTAAAATTGCTAATAATAATGTTTTCATTTATTATTTATTGTTTGATCTTATTCATTTTCCCTAAAACTATTAATTAAAAAAATATATGTTTCATAAATATTATATATATTCACTTATCAAAAAATATTAAAATTTCTAAAAATAGTTTTAAAAATTTATTTGAATTTTGTATTTATATGGCTATTCACATATATTTATATATTATGCTGATAACATATTTATATTAATTTAAGTTACCTCAGGAAAACAGCATATTTTTACCAAATTTCATAACTTCCATGTTGGTATTAGATTTGAATGTTCGGCACACATTTTATAAAATATTGTTTTCTTGTTAATATGTAATTAAATAAACTTGTTTTTGATAAGTAAATTACATTTTCAAAAATAATTATTTTTTCTATAACAAGTAGTTCAAAAACAGTTGTAGTTTTCTGTGGTGTATTAATATTTAATTATCATTTCAGGTCTGATGTTCTCGGCCATATTTTACCAATGGTGGGTCACAGTTGGGCACAGTTAGGTGTTGCAAATCTTTTCACAAAAATTTACAACAATGGTTATAAATTTCTTTACCTTTCTGCTAGAGCAATTGGTCAAGCTAGGATTACACGAGATTATCTCCGCAAAGTGCGGCAGGGTGAAATCTGTTTACCAGATGGTCCCTTGTTATTATCACCAACTTCTCTCATTAGTGCTTTGCATAGGTGAGATTTCATTAGAAACTTTTAAGTTCAATTAATTAACTTTGTTTGTTATTTTAATTATCTTAAATTAAACTTTAAAAACAAATATTTAACAGTCTAATATATAACATATAAATCTGAAAATTTTTGTAAGAAATAAAAATTTACTATTTAGATTTATTTTATTTACTGTATTATTTATTGCCATTATTATTATATATTAATTATTGCTTGTTAACCTCATATGAATGATTTCATTATTTTGTTTTTTTTATTAATGCTTTTAATATTATTTTAGCAATTTCAACTTTTTAAATAAGAATGATTTGTTATCAGTTTTTGATTTAAAATGTAAATCTGCATTATTTTTTTTCTATTTTGTAAAACTTTTCATGAAGCAGTTTCTATTGAAAATGAATTATATACATTTTTTAATTCTCTATTGGAAACTTTTATACTAAATTCCATAAATTATTACACTATTTTTTAATTAGTACAAAGTTATTAACTCTTAGTTCACAAAATTTATGTTTCATATAAGTTAAATGGTCAAAAGAATGTATCAAGAAGTGTTTAAATACAATGAGAAAATCATTAAGATAACAAGCTGCTTTTTGAAGAATTTCAAACTATTTACACATCTTTTACGGTAATTATATATAAGAAAACTTAGCCTGAATTGTTTACTTCTTTAGATTAATTTGTTTCTGGCATTATCATTGAATTAAAAAAAAAGTTTGTTGCTTTGTGTTGATAAATACAATATACTTTTTAATTCACAGCAAATACTAATTTTTTTTATTGTTTTAACAGAGAAGTTATTGAAAGAAAACCAGAGGAATTTAAAATAAGCTGTTTGAAAGACATTCAAACGTTATTTCCACCATACATGGGAAATCCATTTTATGCTGGATTTGGAAATAAAATCAACGTATGTACTGCCCTGTTCATTTTCTTTTATTCTTCATTATCAAAAATAAATATAAAAATATAGATTATGTAAAAAATTAAAAATAATTTGTTTCTTCCTGAACACATGTATTTATCTTTTATCTTTCTTTTTTTAAGGATCAATGGGCTTATCGAGCTGTTGGAATACCTCTTACACGTTCATTTACTATAAATCATCGAGGAGAATTAAAATTAGAACTTATACAGACATTCCAGTCATCGTAAGTAGTCTACTTTTAATTATATATTATAATGAATGTAGTGTACGTTCAAGCTTTTGTTTAATAAACATCAGCATTTCACTTAATTAATTGTAAAGAATGTAGTTATAGAATTTTGTAACTTAAATTAATGTATGGGGGGGATTTCATGTCATATTATTGATTTTAATAAATATGAAACTGTCTTAAACTTTTAAAAAATTGTAATTTAGCTTTGTGCAAGTTTAAAATACTTTTTTTTTTAAATACAAATATTGAAATACATAATCTAACATTTTCTTGCAGCCATAATCCCGTTTGTATAATATAAATCATGTTAATATTTCTTTTTGTGAAGATTCTTGTAAATTATTTCTTTTCTGCATAAGAAACATAGTACATTGATATAGAAATAATATATAAACATAGTAACTGTATGTAAGAAACCGTTTTGTATCATCATCAGATTTTGTAATAGTTAGCAATATGCTATAATCTGTAAGATTTTCAAGAAACATAATGTATTTATCTAAGTAAGGAAAATTTGAGGTTCTGCTTGTTTCGGTAATTTTTTAGGAATTTTCTTCAACAACTGACTTGGTTGATTTTTGACAGTAATTTTACAATTTGGAAATCAGCTAATAGTTTAAAAAAAAAAAAGAATAGAAAAATCTTCTTGCATAGAAATAATCAATATGCAACATGAAAATATTATTTAAAATAAAATGATTTTATGTAACAGAAAATTGTGTTGAATGGTAACTCTCATATTTTCTTTTCATGTTTTGTATTTGAGTGTGCTGCTTTGATTATGTAAAAAAGTGTACATTTGTGATTCTCATCCGTAGATTTAATATAAAATTATTTTTCTGTAAATGTTGCATTTGTATTTAATCTATTTTTATCTAGTTTGGCAAAACTTTTAATAAACAATTGATTTATTTTACTAAAATTGTCAAAATTAAAAAACAACACTGATTTATTTCGAAATTTAACTATCTTATAGAATACTTTACTTGAAAATTTAAAATAGTATTTCAACATTATTAGCTATTGCATAAAATAGTCAGGGAAAGTTATTATTATTTTTTTTAAATTCTCGTGTGCATTACTGTGATTATTGCTTGAGATAAAGTATTTTTCAAAATTTACTGCAAATTTAATTTTGTTTTCTATTGTCCATGAATTGGAACATTTTTTAGTATCAACTGTGGAAATCTATCAAAAATACACTTACTGCTCCACTATCTAGAATTTATTTTTTTATCAATTTTGGCATGATTACTTAAAAGGTACTCTCATCTTTCTTAGTTACACTAGATTATGTGATGATGTGGACCATGTGTTCCCACCACTTAAGCCAAGACTCAAAACTAATGGCCATCCTACACCCATTTTTTCGTCACCTGAGGAATTCAGCTATTTCACATACTGGAGAGAACCTGTTCCTCCAATCAATGAAGATGATTTATCTGTATAAAAATGGTAAAATTAATTATTTTTTAAATTATTTTTTCAAATTATTGTGCTATAACTGTAATTATAAAAATCCGAATATCTTCTTCATTTAAGAACCAGAAATTTTTGTAAGTTAAAAATGCTTTGATCTTGGATGCTGATTTTTATATTAAACATAATTGATATGGCCTTATTTCAAATCTAACTGCTCATAAAATTCAATGATGATTAAAAAGGTTTTTTTTTTTAAAATCATTTTAATTACTTTAGAAACTAGTTAAGATTTCTCTTTTAATGCTCTTTAACCCTTTATTTACTGAATTATGTCGCCATCCATTTTTCAACTTCATTTTTGCACCAGTCGTTTAGTTTCCTTGCAAAATAATCCCAGGGAACCCAAGAAAAAAAATGTAATTAACAGAAATATCTTAATTAGTTTAATTATTAATTAAATATTTTTAATTCCTACTTTTAGCTTGTATTAACTTCATGTTATTCGGGTTACATTCCCCGTGTTCTTTAGAATACCATCGGCAAAAATAGTGCTATTATAAAGATATAAGCTAGATTTGAATGGTACTTTTAAGTACCATCAGTAAATAAAGAGTTAAATAATGGTTTGAGTTTCAGTGCACAGCATTATACAGTTAATGCATTTCTGAAGGGACCAAGAGTAAATGGGGGTGAAAGTTAATAATGGGAAGCCACTTACATAAGTACCCAGTACCACCCCTGAAAAAAGAGACAAATATTTCACTAATAGGATATTATTGATATTATAGAATATTTAGTTCTTATTCCTAATACTTATTGTGTTCTAGCCGCCTTTGGTGACCAGCTGGTTCGCCATGAGTTATGCATTCTAAAATTTTCAATTAAGTCGCTTATTCATTAGCCTTGAAGTAATTGCGGCCATTGATTGGCCTGAAATTAAAAATGTTTTTTTTCCGTGAGGCTGCCAAAATATTAAATGTTTTTTTAAAGTAAGTGAAAAGGGGGAAAAAAAATTGAATAAATGATTTAGATGTTGCAAACGATTATAGAAACCTTGGCTTTGCATCATTTTTTTAGACTTGATTTACAATGATAGTTTTTTTTTATTTGAACTTCCGTCATTGTTTTCTTTTATTTTAGCCAGTCATGTGCTCAAAAAACATGGTCAAAATATTTGTTTAAAAATTCTTTAAAAATAGAGGCTTAAGTTATACATTAAAACACTCATTCCATTAGAAAGCTAATTTTTAAATTTTTAAACTGATGTAAAAATCATGTTTGTGCGATAATATTTTTGGAAGTTATAGCGGAAAAACGTCGAAATTTCGCTTAACTTTTAATTAATTCAAATTCTAATTAAAAATTCGAAAAAAGGGTTCCGAGGTGCACATTCCCGACCTCCAAGGTATACATGTACCAAATTTGGTTGCTGTAGGTCCAACAGTCTGACCTGTAGAGCACCAACACACACACACACACGCACACATACATTGAGCTTTATTATAAGTATAGATAAACACCCTTTGTAAGTAAGCTGTTGATATTACTCTTGATTTATAATTTAAATTACCTATTGTCTAGGAAAAGGGTGGTTACAATATTCAAATATATAAAAATTGGTTATTTTTCAATGTATGAGTATGGAATTACTTAAGATACAATAAATATTTTTTTGTTTAATACATTTAATCTGAATAAATGTATTTATAATGTCAACAAATAGGCTATGTTAAATACCATTACATATTCCTACTAAAAATGTATTCAAATCAGATTCTTGTTAGTCTGGAGACAGAAATTTTAAATATTTCATTTAAAAGTAACTCAGGAGTATTATTTTCTATAAAGAATTATAAATATTACTTTGTAAATAGTTGTTAATTCAGATTGGAAACAGTGATGTGTTATTGAATTTTTGTATATGTTTACACAAATTCTATAACACATCACTTTTAAAGTTTAAAAAAAAAATACTAGAGTTTGAATAAAAATAAGTTGATGTTAATTTGGTAATATTATTTTAATGTAGTAAGCTTTCATTTAATAGTAAGTGTGCCTGCTCTTCATTTTTGTTGACAGGAAAACTTACCCATTAATTGGAGGCATGTGGTCTGCGAGACCATTAGCAACGGATTTTCACTCACCCCTATTCTGTTTATGACTCAATAGAATAGATTGACCCTGTAGCTTCATTTTTTGGGACCTTCAATATACCTGCACTTTTTCAACTGATTTCAGAAGATGGTTTTTAAAATAACTTAGTTATTTCTTTTAGCGATATCACTCAGATCGCTTCTTCCCTGTTAGTGTCTTAAGTAATAATCCAGGCTTAACAGATGGCACAAAAACTTGGGCCCAGAAATATCATCCAATTTACTGATTCTATTATGAAGCAATGCTCCAGACATTTTTTAAATGAAGCAGGAAATGATTTAAGTGATGAGGGATAATTGTATAGAAAAGTTTTTTTTATGAAAGTTCACATTCAACTAATACTGATATGTATGTTCAAACATAATTAATTTTTATAGTGATAATGTTTTTTAAAAAAATTATAAAATATATTAGTATACCAAAAAATATATATTCATAATTTATAGGTTTATTTTTATAATAATTCGTAACCTGTAAGTTTAAAATGCCCTAGAAAACCATGCTATGAAAGTCACACCAGCGGATAAATAAAAGGGCCAATTTTACCCATTGTCATTTTTTAAAAAAATTTCATATAATTGCTAAATTTTACATTATATTGTTTTCCATATGCTTTAATATATTGGAAAAATAAATGATTTAAAAAGCATAAATTAATATGTTTTTTCAAGAATATTCTGCAATATGTAATCTGAGAAGAAAATGTATGTTACAACGCCTTTCTTTTCCAGTTATAAAATATTTCGAGAACTTCCTAAAACATATTTATATAGTAAGAAAAATGTCTGCAGAATATATTGGCTGATTTTTAATCTAATATTTTCATTAGAAAATTTGATTCGAGTGTAAAGAAAATGTTGTCTCACAGGTTGCATCTCCCCAGTTATGTCCTAAATTTTCACCACCCCAGTTAAGGGTTAACAATATCTTACAACATTTTCATCTACCTTCTCTTTTACAAGTTCTTCTCTCAAAACATGTCTAGTTGTTATAGCAACATTCTGTTTTGGTATCCCTCTGTTGCACATGCTTCAATTATTTGCATGAGAGTAATCATGAATCATTAAGACAGGAATCATGAAATTTCATGAACATTGACTTGAGATTTTGAATTACTTTGGAATCATAAAAAATGTCAACAAAGATGATAATAATGGGAAAAATGTTACGAATATGAAAGTGAGATAATATTGCATTTATTTTAAGGATAGAGAACATTTCTTGTTTGCTAGATCAATAACGGATAATATTTTGATTTCTTTTCTACCAGTTTGATTGGAAATGTATATTTATTATGACTGCAATTGGAATATGATTTTTTTTAGTTTCATATAATCAGATTTCTAGGTTTGTAAAAAATTGAATTCATTATCTTCATCAAATTTTATTTTAAAATAATTTTTATCATTCTGAATTACATAAATGTACTAAAATGTATTAAAATCAAATCATTCTTAATTACATTCAAATTCAAATTTAAAGTTTATGATAAAGTCAAAATCTCAAAAAAAAAAAAAAAATTATCTGAAAAATCTCTTATAATGAAGGTATAAACATTTTAAGATTTCTAGTATGAGAGCAGCTTATTTAAATTCTTCAGATTCCTTAAGCTTGCCTCATTTTACTGGCTTTTTTTCATTTCCAGCAATCTGGTAATAGGAAAATTTCAAATTCTGATCTGATACGTAAATAATTGAGAAAATCTATTGTTTATACCAATATCTTTGGTTAATCTTTCACAAGTTAGTGTTGTTAACAAAAATAGCTATAAATTAAACTTTTTTCACTGTTTTCTTCTTTTTATTAGGCCAAAATTTTATTGTAAATGTTAATTCTTATTTTAATGATAACACAAGATTATTGCAATTTTGCCAATAAGGTTTTATTTTTTTCATTGATATATAAATTTTATTTTAAAGGTATAAAATCCTTTATATTTTGGATCTTATGAAGTTCAAGCTTTAAAAAAAAGCAAGCATCATGAGATACAAAGCTAACATATTTTAATAAATTATAAGAAATTAAATCATCTAACCTCTTTTACAGTCCCCATTATTCTTCAGTGACTTGCTCTCCATTATATATTTTCTCCCTCTCTCAGTAAATACATGTTTGTCTCAACTCAAAGGTTACTCACCTTTTAGGAACCAAACAATGTTTCAGTAGCATAAAAAGGTTTCAAAAGTAATAATCAAAATTTTAAATTTTTGGTAGCAAATACCAAACTTTAATGATATTTCTATGTATCTGATAAGAATTGTGTGTGTAAAAAATCTGGTTTATGACATAGTCTTATATGTTTTTTTAATGATTATTATGCTATTCGG
>JAPMOQ010059638.1:1617835-1639651 GCA_026543055.1 Argiope trifasciata
AATTAACTTTGTCCCTATTCCTGTTATTTATTAATCGAGCTTATATTTGATTAATATCCTTTTCAAAAGTTTCCACTTCTGTGTATAAATTGAAATAAAAAGTTATTTTGATTTTGTAGTTAAAATAACAAGCCTTAGTGATATTGTAAGTTTAAATAATTTTTTTTTCAGAAAAAAGTTAAATACGAATTAATGTTGTAGCATTATTACTTAATTGTAGTTTTTTTTTTAAATTATTGTTAAAACTACATGCATCGAAATTTACTTTTTTTTTCCTTTTGCAGGTGTAAATATCTCTCCAATGGAAGAGCAAAGATTCCCTGATTTTAGTAACTGTGAATAGAATACATTTTAATTTTTTTGTGTGTGTGTTACAGCTCATCATATGTTAAACTACTTCGGCCTTGATCTAAAATCGTGTTAGGGAATAATATACATGCAGAAATAATTTCAATCTTTGTGATAACCATTTGATTTCTGTGTTTCAAAATCAGGAAACAAACTTGTATTGTTTATTTACTATCTGCTTATAAACTTTTTGTTTTGACCCATTATGAAACGAATCTTAGTAAGAATTTTTTTCATAATTTGTATTATAATATGTAAAAATGTATATGGACTGTAAATCTTCATTTTTTTTTTCATGTATAGGAGCTTATCTTTTGTAATACAAATCATTCTTCACTGGATTATTAAATTTTTTTCATTTCCTTCTTTGTTTATTTTATTTATGAAACTTAAAAAAAAATCCACTCAAGGATCTGTTGCAAAAAATTACTAGTCATTTTGTGCATTATTTTCATTAGTTTATTTTTTAAGTGTTACTGATTTAACACTTGAAAAAAAAAGGAAAATTAATTATTTAAAAAGCAATTTGTGCATATCAGCTGCAATTGCAAAGATAGCTTGTTGTATATATCTATGAAAATTTTGTCTATTTTTCATGTTGATGTTAAATATCCTGTATATGTAAGTTAATTGTATAATAAACAAAAAATATTATTGTCATGCATGATCTGTAAAATATGCTTTTGCTTTAGTGTCATGCATAATCTTTTTTCATTTCTAAATTATATGTTTCATATTATCCATGTTCCCTTTATAAAGTATGGTTCTAGTTCCAACAAAAATTAGTTGCATATCATTTATGATTTCAGATCAAAACTAATTGTTCCTAATTGAGAAATTATTGCATATGAATAACTGAAATATCAAATGACACTTTCTGTGTCCTCTTACTAATACCTGCAATATATTTTTTCTTAAATGTTCTTCAGATGACTTCTTAAAATGCTAGTTTATTTAATTAGTATCTTTAAGGTAAAATTAATTACACTGTAGAAAAAGTTATTATCATTATTTTTCATTTTGAAAAAATACTAATTAACTTTTTAGTAATACTGAAATAATTCTACATGAAATTAATATAAAATTTTCGTTAATGATGTGCCAAATTTCAAAATTTGTCTATGACCTTTAAATATACCAAAAAATTTTTCGTTAAAAAAAGGAAATTGTGGATGAAAAGATAAAGAATGCATGGAATGAATTTGATTTTGCATAAGTCAGTTTTTGTTTTTGGTTGCTTTTTATTTGGTTTTTTCAATAAAATAATGTATAAAGATTTAAATTGCATCTACATTTTGGCATGTATTTGAGGTTTATACATTATATATTGATTTGTTTATGGTAAAGTTGAGGAATTATTGAAAATTTTGGGATACTATTTTTTATTTTTGTCTTGCTTTAAAACTTATATATAATATTCCATTTCTGTAGGTTGGAATTTTATTCATTTGTTAAAATATTCTATTTCATAATAATCAAATTAAAAATTATTTTATATTGATATTCATTAATTTATGAGTTATCTGGAATGTTTTTATTAAACTTACAGCTTTAATATCCGTTTTTAAATTATATTTTTGTTCTTTTTTTACCTTTATATTTAAAATTTTTCTTTTTTATCTGTTCAAAATGTAGTAAGTATTTAATATTTTGATATTTAAACAAATAACAGATTTGAATGACATATTCTACAGGATTTGAAATAATAAATATATAAACCATAGAAGATTTAAAAATCCCTTAAATTTGCTAATTAAAAAAATTTACAATCCTCTTTGATGTCTTTCTGTGGGGTGGATTTTCTGTCAACTTTAAAGGTGCGTCATGTGAAGCTTCATTCTACGTCTCACTCTCAACTTAAATCCTACTTTTATTAAATGTCTCATCTATACTCTGTTATGCTGAGCTTTCGTGTGTTTCCTTCTCTTCATGTGCTAATGACTTTTTCTATTACACTGTGGAATGTGTTTCTGAAGGACTAATTACTGTGATTATGTATTGTGTGTCTCAAACCAATTGAGCCATTTTTTAATGGGATATTGTTGGATATCAATGTTTATCTTGTAACATATCAAATATTTATGTACTGTACGATTTTAGATGTTGAAAGAATGATTGTGTATAGTTTTTGAAATAAATAGGCTTCCATTAAAAATAGGTTTTGTACTTATTTCATTTTTACCAAACTTCACATAAATTGTAATTTTCAACATTTTTTTTCATCATATATGTATATAAAACTTGAAATTTCTTGGGATTTACATGGTGATGTATAGAAATTTTATTATAATAAAATACACATTGCAAGTTGTTAATTATATTCTAGTTTAAAACAAATACATATAACTAATTTTTCAGATTAATGTGGATTTCAAAATCAATAAAATCATCATTTTGGTTTCATTGACAGTGGCCACACTAATTGATTTTTCTATCTTATTTATACAATAGTTGTCAATTTTTTTTTTTATTTTTTTTGCTTCATCATTCTTTTTTATATTATCTTATACATATTTTGTGAAGAATTTCTCTTTCATGTTTAGAATTCAGTGTAAGAAATCTGCCACCAAACTGAATTTAAAGTAAAATATCTCATTTTATATTAAGAAATTTTTTTGTAAAGTTGAAGCTAAAAGTAACATGATGCATTGACAGCTGTTAATTTCTATATTATATATAATATTCCAGATTTTCGAGAATATTTGATAAAAATCACTAAAAAAAAACTCCCAACTTCCTAATTTCTTGAAAGAAGTTCCATATATGAAGATTTTCAATTAGTGGAAGCTCAATATATGAAAATATCACTCTATTTTGATTTAATTCCTTTCATACATTGGACCCTGCTTGAGTAATGGTGGATTTAGTTATTTTATTGACATAGAAAATATACAGTAAAGGCCCTGATTTTATTAATTTAGTAAACAATAAGTTTCTAATTTATAAGACAATTTACTAGCCACATTTTTCTTTATTAATTTGAAAAACAATTTAGTTTTATATCTGAACTCATTTATAATTTAATATCAAATAATGATTAATTTTATTTTAATAACTATTTGAAGTTAATAAGTGCTTACTTATTTTTTATAGATCATTGATCAGATGATATCCGCATTGGCACTGCTACTGATTGAGCAGACATTTGTTTTTGTAAACAATCCAATAGCTAAACAAACAAAAGATTATGTTACTCTTTACCAAGCATAATTGATTATGTTTCTCATATTTTATTATTTGCAGAATTGTGTTATTTTTAGAAATTTATTTCACAATTAGGTTAATAACTTTTTAAAAATTGATTTGATGTCTAATCTTTGTAGGACTAGGTAAGAATAAAATCCAGGGATGGAGTTACCATCCCTGGGGATGCATTGATCAAGATTGTTCTTAGATTTAAGAATTAAGTTACATAATTTTTGGATGTTTAATTATTAAATCAGAATAGCAGTATTCGTAAGATATGGACATTGAATATTTTAGATGTCTTTTATCCATCTATATGGATTAAAATAACTATAAGTATCAAATAGAACTTACTTATTAAGAAATTAAGGTGTATGTATATACTTTAAGATTTTTTTTAACTTTAACTATAAAAAGACAATTTTTTCACTGTAGGTCATTAATATATGTTTAAACTCATTTCAGTGGGAAAAAAATCATATTGCACTAGTTATTAATTAATGAATTAATATTTAGTGAGCTAATTAGCATATTTTTTGAAACATGATATCTTAAATTCTAATTTGTACAGAGTCCCAATTCTAGTTGCAAATTATGCCTGATATTAGTCTTCATGGGATGAGCCTCAATCAAGATATAAAAATGCATAGTTTTTTTAAAACAATTTTTCCATCAACGATAAATAGAAAAATTGAGATTTTTTCAGTAATTTTGATACGTAATTAGCTATAAAAATTTTATTTTTTTTAATTACAACTTTGATTGAGGATCATCCCCTTCACTGCTTCATACACATTATTATTGATATATAAATAATTGTATTTGGTTAATTTCTTGTTGAGTTATCATTGTTTGAATTAAGCAACATAGTGGGAAAATATTCTTCAGAAAATGAGTTAAAAAGAAAAACCGAAACTAGAGTTTTTAGTGAAAGTACCTCAAGAAAAATCCTTACAACTCAAGAAATATTCCTAATACGGACAACACCTTGGTATCGTTTGGAAGCTAAAGAATCAGAGAACATTTTGAAACAATAAAAAAAAATATTCGATATTTTGAACGATTTTCGAAGTTTCAAGTGTGTACGTACACCTTAAATGTATTTTTAAGGCACAGGCAAAATATTAACAGTACTGTAGCGTTGATCAGTAACATAGAAATAATGTGATTACTTTTAAGAAATATAGCATAATCAATTTTGTTTGCAAATCTTATATTTGTCTTACATAAAAAAGAAAATATTTTCTAGAGGTGAATTTTATTGTTCGATTGTCCGAACTCGTATACTAAAATTGATATACTGAAGATTTTTTTTCCTTTCTTTTCTTTTCTTTTTTATCTTTCTTCTTAAAACTTATTTTTTTTAAATCGAGTATTTGAAAGTTAATCATGCTCCTAGTAAGCTATTAATACTATATAATGGGATCTAGTCACATTCGACGACCAACTGGTTTCGCTTCCTTTGGGTTTAGTTTCAATTATTCCCTTATGCAAAATTTAATATTCATTATCCTTTTAAGAAACCATTTTTGAGCAATATATTCTAACAATAATCAAAGTTATATTAATTAACTGACTAACACATTTTCTGTTCTTTGTTTATATGAACCAACTTAAGCCATATGGCTTCATTAGCGTTTAAAAACTTGATTAACCGATTATGTTGTATTTTAATTTTCGTGATACTAAAACTTCACTTTTGGCGGTCTCCTGGTTTACCTGAGATCTAGGGTATAGTATTTAATTTCAGTTAAATCATTGAAGTATAGGTTTATGATTCCATTATATTGTTACGGATTTCCTATATTAATCCGTCGGGTTCTTTTAAACTTGTATAGTATATTATATAGTAGTTGTGTATGGTGTTAGATGATGATGACACACAATGATCAGTCCTTTAGTTGACGAACACAACACAGACGTTTATTTACAGGAACAGGACAGGACAGCACACAGACGACAAATATTCACAACAGTAACTCACAAGTAGTAACAATATCTGCAGTACTAGCTATAATACTCGACGCTGCTTCCTCAATAGACTACAAGGCACACAGCTCAATTCAGCACTTGCTTCGCCGCTTCTTGTTTTCTCCTCTGGAGGACTCGCTATCTGCTGTCGATTCCGACGACTACTCTCAGCTTGAAACGATGGCCCTTATATAGTCCCAAGAGGCGTGGCTAGAAATGTCTCGACCAATCAGGGTGCGTCTGGACATATCTCGGTTCCTGATGGACGAATCGGGAAAATTCTCGATGTTTCGGGTACTTTCCATTTTGTCGCCAAAGTCGCCAAATGGTCGCCAAGTTTGTCGCCAAGCTCTGGGATCATTTCTAAGAGCATCCACAGCATCCAGTAAAGAATACTGTAAAACATTCTTTCCAGTGAAGGAACCAATCATGCTGGGAAGCAGCATCACAGATACGTAACATTCGTAACAATATTGTCCATCATTAAAATCATATTATTTTAATTGCCTTACAGATATTTTGTTTCCCTGTGTACATGAACCTTTTTGAGGGAGATCGGTCCTATGACATAATGGAGCTATTAGAAACTAAAAGAATGGTTCATCTGTCTTCTAAATTTCGAGGTATTCAACTTTACTTTTAATTACTTTCTTAAATATGAACTTATAAAAGTATTATTTTCGTCAAAAATTATTCCAGATTTTAGGCCTCCCCGAGTTCGGAAAATGCATTTTTGGCTTCTGTCTATTGTTCTGCCAGTCAGTGACAAACTCAAAAGTACTTTAAGGAATATTGTTTTTACACAAAATATGCAGATTTCTGTCAAATTTTCTACTAAATGCTTTTAAAATAAGTGTGTCCGTTAGTGTTAGCTAAATTAACTCTAAAGGCAGAATATTTAATTATTATTCAGCAGTACCAAACAAGTCACTCCCTGCCTTATCAAAATTCACAATTTTATGCTGGGAGAGAGAGGAATAGTACCTTTAGTATGAGGAAGTTTTTTAGAGCGACCACTCTTGCTAATCCGCCTTGTAAATTATGCCGATGTTAAACAGAATCCTTCTGTATTAACTTTCAATAATGAAAGGGGATCATGCGATCAAATATCGTAGAAACAATAAAAACGATTTGAATTTAGGAATACTAATGTTGTTAATAATTAGAAAATTGGCAAAAAATACTTTCTCGAGAATTTTGCAAAATTTTGGAAAATTTTGCTCGATGAAAAACCAATTATATTATTAAAAAGACATTTTAAAATTTTTTGAAACATTGTAAAATTTAAACTTGTATACTAACATTCTTAAAACTTATCACCGGAAAACGTCAAATTCAGCTTAATATTTAAGTAATTAAAATTTCAAAAATTCACCGAAGTGCTCATATCGCTTTTCGAGGTATATATGTGCCAAATTTGGTAGCTGTAGTTCAAACAGTCTCGCCTATTAAGCGATGATGTAAACAAATATAGACAGGCAGACAGACGTACACGCACAAACACACACTTTATCTCTATTATTAATAGAGATCGAGATGTAAATTATGCAGTTACTAAACAAAATCCTTCTTCCTTTATTTCCAACAATGGAAGAAAATTGCGATTAAATTCTTGATGAAACAATGAAAACGATTTGAATTTCAGAACAAAATTGTAATCTATTGTTAGAAATTAGACAAAAAGATTATTTAAAAAATTGTCAAAATTCAAAAAAATGCTGCACAGTTATTAAATTGATATCATAAAAGATTTTTTCGTAACTTTCTTGGTAAAATTTACTTTTATACTGTAATATTTCCTGGTTTTATATCTGAAAAACGCCAAGATTTCACTCAGGTTTTAAACAATCGAAATTTAAAAATTGAAAAATGAATTGCCCATTCTTATCCTCCAAATTGGTATATTTAGCACATTCTCACATAGCAGTACTAAATGTGGTATCTCTAGATTTAATGGTCTACCTTGAAAAACGACAAGACACACGCATGTTTCCTTTATTGTTTGTAGAGATGAAAGGAAAGTGTTTCTCAGTATCTCTACCTATGGTTCATATTTTAAGATATAAATTTTGTTTTAATTCGTTCGCTTAACGTTTTATTAAACTATAAGAAAAAAAAATTCAAAGAATTGATTGGTCTTCAAGAAAATGATAATTTTTGTAGTTACAATAAGAGATTCAATCACTACGAGGAGTTAAGACAGAAAAAAGAACTCACGTATATAGAGCGATAGAAAAGAAACTGTAGTTGACAAAAGAAAATCATTGATCCCTTGAGTGATGCAATGATTCGATGTACGACATTTTTTATGCAGATAGTATGAAGTTGTGTTTATGATTTGAAATTTTACAGTTAAAAAATGCAAAATAATAATAATAATAATAAAAAGATTTTATGCTTATGAAACAAATTTGAAAAAAAAAGGAAACTAAGATAAAATTCGTTTTTACTTCACTGTGTAACGATTGAAAAGAGGTTTGATTAAAAATAAAATGTTGTTTGGTAGAGTTGATAAAAAGCAAAATATCGAATCGAATGCTTGCATTCAGGCTGCATCTCACAAAATATCATATACATCTTATAACATTAAAAAGTATATGGTTAATGTTGGAATGTATAACATTCAAAAGTGTAGGCCTTTTATACCTGATTAATGAGAATTTAAATGAACCCAAATATTGATATAGTGAGTCAAAATTGAAGCCTTACCCACGCGAATTTTCCATATGTAATGAGACTTATACTTCAACTGAATTAAGATGCAAATCATAATGCGTGCAAAAAATGCGTACAAAAATTGTTTCAAGGCAATCATAAATTATGATTGCAATAACTCTAGAATAGCTTTGATTTTAACCTAAGCAGCGCATGCTTAAGGAGCTCGCTAAAAAGTCTTGTTTATAAACAAATCAGGAAAAGATTTCAATGAAAAAATATATGATTCAAATTTAGATATTCTGAAATTTTTTTTCAGTGAGATGCTTTTTTTTAAATTAAATACTTCTCTTCCAAAAATTCTTCCATTAAAGTTAGAGCATTGAAATTTTGTTAAAAATACCTGAACGTTCGTGTTTTATTATATTGTTCTACTTAAAAATATAGCTACACAAGAATAATCGAAAATCAAAAATAAAATTATCAGAAGAGGTTTTCGTGTTTTCTATCCTAATTATATATTCAGACTCGGAAACAAGCTTATTATTGGAAAGATGCTTTCATCAAAAGTTTTTCTTATATTTTTTGAATGTTTTCGAAAGAATATGCGAATAGTTTTTAAATTGAAATTAATTTTTCCTCCTAGTATCTGCTCTACTAATAATAGGATATAAAACAGGATTTCGAAATAGACAATTGACAGATGGCCATATTTTTATCTTTTCCAAATCAGGATTATTCTCATCTTATTTTTCAAAACAATGCAAAGCCTTCGAATCAGGCAAAATAATTATGCCCATGCTGATTTATAAAACAAAAATAATTATAATTGTAAATTTTTAAATGAGAAAAATTTGCAATTATTTAAATGCAAATTTTTCTAGATCCATTCTAATTAGTAGTTTATTTAATATTCTGAAGAAATAATTAATGCACATATCTAAATGAGAAACTAACTACCGCAAATACTCCGAAAGAATGTGGACACATTCATGAATCTTTTGATTTAAAAAATAAAAGTCTCGAAGCCTTTGAAATGTTCTTTTTTTCTTGATCCAATTACACCTTCTTTTTTTTTTTTTGTTTAATCAATGCTGCAGAAGCATTGTAAAAATACTTAAATCTGCGGTTCCCATGCTGCAAGTAAAGGGATAAAAATTTGTATATCTAAACAAATTCTTTTAAAAGATCCTTACTCCTTTATTTAAGGGGCCGCGGTGGCCTTTTGGCAAAGTCTCGGCTTCGGAACCGAAGGGTTTCAGGTTCGAGACTCGATTCCACGCAAGATCCGTCGTGTGAGGGGGTCTCTTGCACGTTAAATCTGTCAGACCAAACGTCCTCCCGCTGGTGTGGAGAGGGGGGTGCCAGTTCAGGTGTCGTCCTCGTCATCTGATCTTGGTTCAAAATTACGAGGACCGTCCCAAAATAGCCCTCGTGTTGCTTTGAAACGGGACGTTAATATAACTAAACTAAACTTTAAAAAAAAACTCCTTTATTTAAATTGATACGTGTAGAGAAATACCTTTCAAAATCTCACAGTATTTAACATGAGGATAAATAACCCATTAACTTTCCCTTTTTTTCGTTTTTCTGTTTGCACATAAATTAATTCTCCCAGGCTGGAATGAACAGAAATTTTAAAATTCATAAGTATCTTTTCTATTTTCGGCCTCTGTTTTCAAAATTATATATGTTACACACACACACACACACACACACACACACACACACACACACACACACACACACACACACACACACACACACACACACACACACACACACACAATTTTTAAAATTTTTATTTTCTTTGTCAATTACTCTGTATCCCGAATCCATATTTATAAGTCGATTGTCCTGCATTCAAGTTATTCATTATTTAAATTTTATTGTCATTTTTTTAAAATTCAGAATTACAATTCCACAGTTATCTCTTTATGTCGCACAGAAGATCGTAGAAAAGTTGATAATGAAATTTTATCAAAGACTGTAAAATAGTAGAGATAAATCGGGATTACAAACAATAAGAATTTATTATAATAACAGAGATAACTGTTATAGAAAATAGTAGAATAAAATAACATAAATTTCACAGCACCCAATAGAGCCTACTTAACACTAAACACAATAGAGGTCATGCCCCAAACCAACTTCTGCATAATTCACAAATAACATTAAGCATTCACGTATAAACACAAAGCAACAAAAACCTATGAAAATAAAAAAAGAAATGACAAAGATGAATTCAATTCAATTCCCACTTTGATCGGATATGGAATATTTACTATTTTGGTTGTTGTGATGAAACCAGTCTCAGTTCTAAATAAATTCATGGATCCTTCTGAAACATTATGGAAAGATCCATCAATTAGTTTTAGACATTAACAGGAGACAATATTTCCCCAATATTTAAGTTCAAATGCTAAAATAAAATAATTTAAAAGATAAATATTCCTTTCAGAGAGAAAAAAAGTTTTTTTTTATTGTTGTTGTTGCAATGTCCTAAAAAATCATCATAAATCAAAGATCCTCCAAAGGATATTAAAATAAAGCTAATCTTTGAATAAAAATCTATCTACTGATTTAAAATTAGCTATAGGAAAAAAAAACTAATTCTCAAGGTTTCCATACTGATAAATTAAACTTTCGCAATAGCTGATTTGTCAGTTTAAAATTTTTAATTCCTGACTTTTAGACTGTATTATTGAATGGTCGTTAGTGTACATACTTGTGATCCTCATAATAAAAATTTAATTAATTTTAATTTTAATTTAGAATTTGGTGATGGAGAATCTAACTATTTTCCTGTAATTATAGTTAAGTTGGTTTTTCCTCAATTTGGAATACCGAAAATAACTAGGAACAATCGTAGATATTAAATTATTAATGGAGTATGGAAAGATGTGGAGTGGCAAAATCTAGCTATATGAATTTCACAAATAATTTCATTAGAGTCGAAATTAAAATATCATATGATCATTAATAATATCAGTAATTGGATATATATTTTAAAAACATACAATAGTTATGGGAGAAAACACAACCTTGCTTTACATAATATCAAGATTCTAAAAAAATTGTGCGGTCTTTGTACTTTAATACAGTATATATATATATATATATATATATATATATATATATAATAACATTAAGCATATACAATTTATTCAAATGTAATGGCTTGAGTTTTGCACGATTGAAAACTATTAATAAAATTTTCAATTAAAAATGTCATTATTTCTTCAATTTTATGTGTACTTTGTAAAAAGGTAGTTTTAGTAATATTCTGTTAAGTTTTGATTTTAAGTAAAATTGTATATTAAAAAATTATGTTTAGAAGTAATACTGAATATAGACAGTGGTAGTAAAATGCATGTGAAAATATAAAAAAAGTGAATAAATCAGTAATTTTAATAGATTGCTGAAATAAATTCTTAAATAAATTTATCAGTTTGTATTTTCAGTCAGTTTATAAGTAAAATTAAAGATATTAGTTTTCTTACACAACTCATTTTGCAAAGAATTATTTCTAGAATTACGTTCAATTGTTGTGTATTAGTATTGTCGCCAGTAATGTAATAAAACTGTTTAATTTTTTATTTGCCTTACGGATAGTCTGTAAATGGCTAAAATAGTTTTTTTCGATTTAGTGTATTATAATCATGTAAAGGCCTCAATAAACCGAAGCCTACAAAGGTACTTTATATTAAAAATGAACATTTCAATTTTTGTTTCCAATCTTAATCGAAATAATGTTATGATAATCCACTATATATGGAATTAATCATTTACATATTTGAAGTATAGTCCAGATCCGAACATTATTTTATATAATATTTAAATTCCTTAAATTTTTTTAAAAAATATTTCTTTTTAGTCATAAAATTGTTTACATGTCATTTTTCTATATATCCATGATGTTACATTCATTGCTGTATCAGTTAAACTGTTAACATCAGTTAAATTGCTGACAAAATAGAAACTCGAAGGCAATTACTGATCTTCCACCTTCCATCAGCCCTCCTTGAACATTTCGATTTTATCCAAAACTTTTTCATTTGAGGGACGAAAAGTAAGTGAATGTAGCTGAAAAAGCATTATTTTAGTGTTGCTATAGAAATTATGAAAAACTTAGTACAAATGTATAGTTATTGAACTTGGTAGAAATTGTACAGCAGAAAAAGTACTAAGTTCGGAAAACTTAGGCTATCAAATGCGTATTAACATTTTTAGTTTCTCCTACATGAGGTACAAAAGAAATTGCTATCGTTAAGAAATGTGAAAGCGTGATTTTAACTGATCTCCCTGTATTCAAAAAATGCATTTTTGGCATTATTGCTATCTATGATAAAGACAACTCAAAATTTTTATCAACTTTTGAACTAGACTGATAAAATTTTGTATATGGTTTTTACATCAACTTTGTAGATTTCTATCAAATTTTGTGAGAAATTCATTCAGAAGTTTCTCTGTCTGATTATCTGAATATAAGTTGACAAAATAACTACAAGACTGATAAAATTTGGCACGCGAATTTAACATATGGAATCAGGTTGAATAGAAGAGCTATTGAATTTGAATTTGAATTCGGCAGGAGATTAACTTCTTGTCATTCTACATTTTAACAAGATATTGAGTGATAATTCAAAACCGCTATACCTTAAATGTATGGAATATTTGGTCTGTGGTTTTGTGACTGCAATTATAGATCTTTGTAGAGTTATAGATTCCATCCAAAGGAAATAACGCTCTAAAAATAAATTCGATTTTCTGGTATCTACTCCTAAATGCCTGGGATTAATTGATAATTAATTATTAATGATCGATATCTCAATTATTCTGTTAAAATACCGTATTCACATCTAAGGTCAATATTTCTTAACTATTGTCATCCAGTGCTCTGCAAGGTCAATGCTCATAATTTTATGGGAGGGAGAGGCATAGGAACCTTTGTTAGAGTATGCGAGACAGTTTTGGGAAAATTATACCCGCTGATATGGATTGTTATAAAATCCATTTAAAGATATGTCAATTGTTATTCAAAACTGAAATTTCTACATAACAAACTTGTTGTGATAGATAAAATAATTAAATCAATTATTTTGGAACAATATATTATGCGAAAAAACAACAATCTTAACTTCTAATCAGAAACATCGTAGGATGATGCTTTAGGCTCGATTCAACTATCTTCATTTCTAAAATTTGCTCTTAATCATATATGAGTAATTATGTGCACGGAAAAAAATAATAAACTTTGTATCATCACAACGCACGAGAATATAAATCTGTAAGCTAGAATCAGGAAATATAGTTATAAAATGCATTTAATATATTTTTTGATATTAAAGAAAATTTTGTATGGGAAAAATTGATTACTGGAAGTTTTTTACTGAATTATTTTGGAAAATTATTATTTTAAATATTATTTGATAAAAATACTTTATGTATAGTAATGGTTTGAATTTAAAGATTAAAAATGTTAAAATATTAATTGATTTTTGATAAAAAAAATTATTTAACTACAATTTTGCGATAAATCTTTTATAAGTGAGTACGTAAAGTGTTAAGTGCAATATTATTAAGTTCAATTAATTGTAATATTACCTTATTTTTAAAGTATTAAAAACAAAGTAATATTAGTTAAATCTAAATCCAGTAGTAGGTACTTTAAAGCGTTTTGGCCGGCATATTTTACATCATATGTCATAATTTTTTGACAATATGTCAACCTGCAAACATTACCAGTTTAAAACCAATTTAACTTTAAATGAATGATTTGAAAGAGCATCCATGTGACACAGGGGGAATACAAATGATGAACTTGGTTTTGAAAAATGCTATTTTCAAAACGATTGTTTACATTACAATAAGTGATACATATATAAATGTAGGATGAGGTTACAGTCAAATAACAGCACTGTTTTGCAATAGATGTTTTAATAGAAGAACGACACAGGACAGGTACATAAACATTTAGGTTAAACGATTAAATGGTGATAAAACAGAGATAGTTGAACTGCATCATATTGTCAGCCTCTCTCAGCAGCACTTCAACTGAACGTCAATCGCCAAGCTTGTCTGAGCTTCAGGTGACTGGGTTTTAATAGTGCGTCCGCGCTCGTACTAAGGCAGCGCCATCTGTATATAGCCGGGAAAGGCACGTCATTCTACGTAAATTTAAAGAGAAATATACCAATTTTTATTCCAGTTACAAATGTCCAATGTGTGACCTTCTTGCTAAACAACATGCATCCAATCTATAATTCAGTTCGTTCCAAACTGCTTGTATCATTTTGTTTTGTATGTTATCTTTGTCATGACCCAACAAAAAAGAAATTGTTTATGTACCACCAAAGCTGAAAACACTGTGAGAAATTAAAGAACCCATTTCTGCATCATCCAGAACCATTGACAGAGTGATGTTACATAATGTTTGTAATGAACTGGATTACAGATTGGAAAGTATGGCATGAAACAAGAGAGTAACAGATCCAACACTTGCAACTGAAAAAAAAACTTGGTACATTTCTGCTTAAATTCATGTATCGCTTATTGTAATAAGTGCAGTAGTTTTGAAAAATAAGGATTTTTTAAAATCAGGCTCAGCATTTATAAAACTGTTACTATTAATTTTTGTCATCTAATCGCAGATCATTGCATAATCTTTGTCCCATGTGTGTAGTTATTTTAAAAATTAATTTTGTTGTACTTATGGAATGAAATCGAAATGCATTTTCTACCCATGCATTTTCAATGTACAAAACTAAGATGTGTGTAAGTTAATACCAAGAAACAATACAAAGAAGGTACAAAAAGAAAATATTTTATTGAATTTTTTTCAAACAGAACAACCATCACCGGACATTCTCCGAAAATGGAGATAGTTTTACTTACAGCAACAGCTGTGCGATAACAAATAAGATATTTGTTAAATTACAGTCGGGGGCATTGATTCCGCATCGCTGCGATTCTCTGCAACAATTTATCAATGAAAGTGAATAATTTAACTTTACAATGAATTAAAAACATAACATGAAAATATCTATTTGATGTTTGGCATTATTATTCAATAACAGTATATAGATTTCACAACAAATATTTTATAAAAAAATTGATATTAGTAATTAAATTATATTCGATTTTTTTCGGTTCCTATTTTCAAATTCTTAAGGTAGGTGACTACATTGGACAGACATTTTTTATTTTATTTAGTGAAATAATCAAATAATGCTTTTTCGATATTCTTAATTTTCAAACAGTTTTCTTTATTAAAAATTGTTTCAATTTTGTTACTATTCTCATTTTTTGAGAAGCTACAAATTTTTTTACACTTGCATAATAGATGTTTTAAAGCTATTTTACATCTTTAAATGATGATTTTTTTTTAATTTTAAATTTTGGTAAAATTCTCCTTATAAAAAGCTTTATAAATTGAAATTTCATTGTTAAAATTTGTGATAACAAGTTCTCAATATGTTTTTGAATTCTTAAACTACAGAGTAATTAACCTTTCAGTGTAAAAAATTTTTATTCGTTTATATTTTCAGAAATATTGAAAAAATGAAAGTTTCGTGTTATTTACCTGTTTTACCCCGATATTTAAACACTTTATAGAAAGACAGCTTAGTTTTTAATTCAGAAAGTAAGTAATGTTTATCTTGAGTTACCTTTAAATTTTGGAATAAACATATAATATAATACTTTTGATGTACTTTTTATAATGCTTTTGATACATTATATAATACTTTTGATGCATTATATAGTATTTTTGATAAATTATATAATACTTTTTGATATATTTTTTGTATCATTGATATATTTCTAAGATAGAAGGGTTTTTTTCTTCTTTATATTTTAATAGGTTCAATTTAAGTAAATTAATAATCAAAATATTTCCAAAGTAAAAATTAATTATGGTATATTTAACAGATATATTTAATATTCGTAGATATTTTTCAGTATAATTTATACAAAAATCCACTCCCTATATATATATCTCTCTATATATATACAATTATAACATTTTAAAAAGTATCATCGAAAAATAGTCACATACCTAAAATGAAAAAAATTTTTGGCTATGGTAAGTGAAAGTTTAACTGTAAGTTACACTTTGGACGGAAATAAATCAGGGCTCAGCCCCAAACTGATTAAATAAAAGCATAGCTGTTTCTGTTAAAGAAAGGGAATTCCTTTTGGCAGTGAATTCCTTAGGTCGTTTTCGCATTTGTTCTTTCTCATAATCTCATAAATGATCGGTTTATAAGATTAAAAGAATTCCTGAATAACTTTTGTTCGAATTCAAAATTATTACCTTGAATAAATTTATAAATTTTTGAAAAAAGTGTATTGACATTGTAAATTTGGACGGATAAATTTAATGAAAAACAATGATTTTCTTAATATTTTTCCACTTTTTTGAGATTGATTTTTTTCATCAAAACATGCACGGTAGGTTGTTTCATGGAATAATTATGTTAATGCGTCATATGAAAAAAGTGCTATGATTAAATGGCGAAAATCCCAAATTTCAAAATTATTTTCGTGCAAGCTACAAATTACAATACTGTAACTTAAGATACATCATGCAGTAATGAATTGTTTAAATAAAAGGTAATAATAAACGCGTTTATTGATATCATTAGAGTTCGACAAATTAAAAATTTTAAATACCGTAACGGTCGGAAATCACGTGGTTAATTAATTATTATTTCATAAATAATAATGATTCATATATTAAATTATCATTATGAATCATTATTATTCTGGATTTTATCGATAAAAAATATATAAAAAGTGAAGTGAAAACAGGTTCATTATCAGCGGGCAAAATTTTACTTTTTTTTTTTAACCACCAATTAATTCTTAAATCTGGAAAATTATATCTAAGTACTTTTTTGTTTAAATAATCATGAATAAATATTTGTCGAGCTCCAAAGATATCTAAGAGGTTTCAGAACATTTGGCATATAAAAGATCTCAGTTCATGATCTCGCATCAAAACAGTCACATGGACGGGAAATGTAACAAATCACACTGAAGTATTCTCTCACTTCTGCCAGTGGCAGAGAGTCACTCTGTGCATCATCACAGTTTGTTACAGATTGTCTTTCCATAATTCTATCAAACGGCGTACACTTCATCGAATCCGGTCCTGCCGGTCCAGGGGAAGACCGACGGACAGGGTTGGCAAGTTTTCAGACTTCTGCTTCCTCCTTTGTAGTTCAGATTGCAGGCCTTAGGGTGGTGGCATGGGCCGGGTTTTTCTGGATCCTTGGGACATTGCCATGGTTTGAAGGATTGGATCTGGGAGAGTGGGGTTGGGTCCCTCATCCACTGGATTGCTTGCCAATTGGTTACCATATAGACATCATACTTGGAGTTGATGTAGTCGATGAATTTCATATAACCTTTTCTATAGTGCTGAGTTGTGAACCAAGCTGCGTGATAGAAGAGACCGAATGGAGCCCTATTCGAGTTGTAGTGGCGTTCAAAATTCTTAAGAAGCATTTTGAAGACATCTTCAGCGTTATCTGGATTTGCGCAGGCGTCACCCATGGAACATCTACCACCTCTGTAATCATTCCACATAACCATGCCAACCTGAAATTAAAAAGAGAACGGAGTGTTATGAATGATACATTTCAATCTAGTGTTGAAACTCGCATATATTTTTCGATTTTTTGAATTTCCATCATAAAAATAACTTTCCGAATTCTATATATATATATATATATATATATATATATATATATATATATATATATATATATATATATATAAACAATTACAATTGAGAACTAAAATTTATTTTATTCATTAATTTCATTAGCCACTGCGTTAATCTTAACATACTAATAATTATTCATTTAACATTGATTTTATCGCCTTGGTAGTAGTAATTAAAAAAACATAACAATTATGTCTCTTTCTTCCTTTTTTTAAAAAAAATCATCAAATGAATTTCTTCCTAAATTTTGTACAGTAACTTACTATTTAACACGATTAATTAATTATTTGAAAATATTTTTTATAGATGTAGTTAAATATTAGGATAATAAAAACATCTGTACATCTTTTTTCCCCGTAGATGTGTAATGAAATAGTAAGGAGCTTTTGTCTTTATTCACTTACTGATAAGTTTCTTTATTTTTATTTGAAATATTGAAATATATTTTCATTATTGCATTATGTTTTACGATATAGCAACATATTATATAATATCAGATAATGTTGAGCAAGGTCAAACGGTATATTATGGTATTGTGTATATTGTGGTATAACGGTATATTGTGTTATTGTGTCTAAATTATACGCCATAAAAAATAAGATTTAGTTATCAAGACCAGATGGCATCAACATATCAAAAACTAAGGGTCACAGGGCCTTAATTTGAACGAATTTCTTTAGAATATTACTTACTTCCCACAGGCCAGGGAATGATTTGGTAGGGCAAGGTGGAATCATGCATTCATGACCAATATTGTAGTCCAGTGTGTAAGGGAAGAAGGGTGGATTGTTGTCCAATACAGGCATAGAGGAATCGTAGGTAAAATTGTTGAGGTACAAACTCTCGAACATGCTATTGCCTCCAACTTGAAGGAAGGGTGCTCGCATGCCTCGAATGTCTTCCAGCTTGACTCCGCCGTATAGGTGGAGGATTTCTCGCTGTCCTGCGATTTCTTGTGTCCAGCGGTTGACAGAAAATTTTTCTCCGTGGCTATGTCTGCAGAAGAAACAGTACTTATTAGTATAGGAAGAAAGTAGGTAAGTATTTAAAAATTTAAAATCCGAATTAAGTACAGCAACATCAATGGGAACTTTTCAATCTTATTAAGGATTTTTAGATTTTCCCACTGCCAGTTCTTTTTATTATCAAACGACTTTCTGTAGCAAAAACTTTCAGTCATAGCAGAAACTTTCTAAACTTTTCCCGCAGAAATGAAGAAAGTCCAATGACGTATAGAAGAAATATAAGTTTATTTGTTGAAAAATTTGGACGATATAATTAAAATTAAATGAGTTTTCTTGATTACCTTTAAGTATTGTTGTGACGTCTCTGAAATAAACATGAATGCAGCATTTTTGTAATTTCATTTTTTATCTTAATCGTTAGTTCAGATATTTTTCTGGCTTACTTGCGCATTAGAAACAGATCTGGAAAAATTATTTTATTTTGAAAATAGCAAAATTATTTAATTTTGGATTTTCTTTCATGTCTGGTCATGCTAATTAGAATCACTGCGATAAATGGCATTCAGTTCTACAATCCTCTACATGATATACTAATGAAAGGTATTCTAATCTTCAGTTTTAGTAAATGCTCAAAAGGTATATCCACTCCATTGATGGAGTAAAATCTTGACTAACTCTAACATTGCTTACTGCTACTCTGTATTTCTTTAACACTAAAAAGGAATGAAATATTCAGTCATAATCAAAGTATTATTTTACAAAACAGATAATGCCAAAATCTAAATAAAATGTACAGGTTGACTTAATTTGACTCTATTGTACTTACGTGATGGAATGAGAAGCCATCTCGTGGCCTTTGTCATAGAGAGACTGGACCATTCCGTAGTCGGTCCACTCGTGAGAGACGTAGAAGGTGCCGAGGATCGGACATCCATTGGGATTCTTCCTGTTGTCGAAGAGTTCGGCGTACAGTTCGTAGTTAAGGTCGTTAACAGCATCATCGAAGGTGATGAGGACGATCTGGGGTGTTTCCCGAGCTGGCAACTTGCCTGGGATTTCTGCGGTGGCACAGCGGCAGTCGGGGAGGACGCAGTTTCTGCTGGTACATTTCTCAGCCACAATCAAAGGTCGAGGAGTGGGATAGGCTGATCCAGGTCTGCAGAAATTAAATGCAAGTATTTTAACTACTTATGAGAAAAAAATTTTAAAATATAAAGGTGAAGTCAATTTATATTCCTTTATATTTAAATAAATTTCAAAATAGCATCAAGCAAAGTTTTCAATTCTTAAAATGATTTTTTTTCTGCAATTAATTTAGCAGTTAAGAGCTTCCTTTTAAGGTTATATCAAATTTAAAATTAGAATGAAAATTATATTGCATTCTTTAGATTTCTTAGACATCAAGTAATTTTTTTAAAGCTTTTTGTTTTGCAGCTGGTATAAAAAATAATAAAACTAGTTCAGTTGAGAAATACAAAATTTACATAAGTGCATGAAATTTATATGCTCCTAAATTTTAAATTTTTGTAACTTTTTATATCAGATCAGTTGGGAAACAGTAAGATCAAGTTTTGTATGGAATAAAAATGCTAAAGATTTAATGAATATTGAAATTTAAAAAAGTTTTAGTGTTAAAAGAACACTAAATTTTAGTCTAATTAGCAGGGGTTATATTTATTTTTACCAGAAGTTTTATTCTATGATATATTTAACCCCAGCAGAATTTCATTTACTTCATTAAAACAGTCCAGGTGTGTTTTTAAAGATGAAGAGCGAATATATGTATAGATTTCAACTTGTCGTTTGAATAAGCTTTCTGGCATAATGAAATATGCTACAGATAGTTCGAACCCAAAAATAAATTTTTCAAAATTAAACTTTTTCGTTTCTGCTATTATGAAAAGAAATACGTGTACACATTTAAAATATCAAAAGGAAGTATGAATACAATAATATAAAAGATTTCCATCGCAAATAGTGATTGGGGAATTGATTTAATTCACATCTATTTGTTGAAAACCATTCAACTTAATTTTCATCAAAATTTATACCTTGAAGGTAGCTTGGGTAGAGGCTTAGGACCCACTTTGAATGGAGTTTTTGTGGCAGGTCGACTAATACCGAAAGGCAAACCTCTTTTGGGTGGTTTGGTGGGGGCTGGAGGTATTGGTCTTCTTGTCGTGGTTGGAGCGGGTCGTCTCGTCGTCGTTGTGGTTGTTGTGGTGGTGGTCGTGGTCTTTCTAGTCGTTGAAACGGGCTTCTGAAGCCTTATCACTACCTTAGGAACAGGGCTGATATTTTGAGCGTCGTCATCATCTTCGTAGTCTTCATCGTCGTAATAATATTCTGGGTATTCATCATAGGTTTCTTCTGATGAATCTTCTGAAAATTAAAATAATAAATAATTTAAGATAGAGGATACAAGTGGTGGAGGAGATTATTTTGGTTATTTTGTAAAAGGAAGAAAAAAGTGAATTTTTAATAACAAAATTTCAATTTTTCAAACAAAATATAATTATATGAAATATTTGACTTATTTGAAAGTCAATATTTAAAAAATATACTGCAATTATAACTACACCACTGAAAATTCAGAGATACTTTATTCGGTTTATGAATGAAGTAGTGAGAAATCAATAACCGTTTGTTTTAAAAGTATATTGAATTACACATTTTTCTTTATTTCACTATTTTTTTTTATAAAATCAGATCAAAAGTACAAATTTTGCGAAGGAGATTAGGGAAACATTTAATTTTATATTTCGTTCTTGTTAGATGCATTTAAAAGCTTAATTATAAAGACAAAAAGTAAATTATCTAAACAGAAACGAAACCGTTATTTATAGAAAGGATTGTTTTTCTCTAAATATACTTTATACTATCTTGCTTATATACTTTTTGTTTGAATCATTAACACACACACACACACACACACACACACACACACACACACACACA
>JAPMOQ010059638.1:1639751-1704709 GCA_026543055.1 Argiope trifasciata
ACACACACACACACACACACACACACACACACACACACATAAATAACGGAATGCTATAAAGGCTTATGTCTGTCAGTTACGGTAATAAATTAGGGTACGCTATAAATTCCTTAAGGACAGAAGTGCTTCGTCCTATTTTGAATTATTTGGGAATCACCATGTAGCAATGATTTGAAAGCAGTATTTTTGGTATTTCTTCAACGAATTCCAATATCACAAAATTACTATGAGAAAATAAAATTTTCACAGTGCATAATATGCAAATGATTCTTTCTTTTTCTTTAAAACAAAGCCTGATATCATAAATTTTTCTTCTTGTAGATATCAATCGAGTTATTTTTTTGGGGACATAACTGCGAGTAGCTGAGACAGGTATTCTTTTTTGGAGAAGAGCAATTGGATTGTACAAGATTTATTACCCATAAAATTTTTATGGACTACATCAAGTATAAAAAAGAGTTTTGGCAGCCTTGTTTGAAAATGAAAGCCACTTGATCGCTGCTATGGATTCATATTATGCGAATTTCAACCGTGAACTGTTGAATTTTCAAGGATAGTATTGTTTCTCAAACAATAAATTTAACGAACATGACACAATCTTTCCTTTGTTGGATTTCAGTTGGAAGAGTTATTCATTTTGATAATGCATTTCATCACTATATGTTCTATTTATTTTGTTATCAGGGGGGATATTTACAGAAAGAGGATAATCTAATTTTTTTATATTTATGTCATTGAAGTTTACATAATAACTGTTAGCTTTTAGTTTTTGGAACATTCAATTTTTAAAACTAAAGTAACTATATCTGTTTCCAAAAATATATATGTAAATTTTCATTTTGAATAAATTTTTATACATATACAGAGCAGTTCTTATTTTGCATTCTTGTTTTAAGTGGTGTTAGGAAGCAATAGCATTTTTCAAAAATATTTCTGCTAAAAATGGGAAGATAGCTAATTCGATTTCTGTGATTTTATTATCAGTTTCAGAGCATCAAAATAATTAATGTAATGTGATGCATATATTGATTAGTTTTTATTAATTGCTTAAGGAATTTGAGCGAATATTATTCTGTTTACCCAAATTGTATAGTATTAATACATTTGATTTCCATTACTGAGTATAATGCCAGGTTTGACAAATGAATAAAAAAATTTCAGTTATTACATCTAAAAGGTTTTTTCTAGTTTTTAACTCTCATTGTCATTAAATCACGGAAATTAAACATAATTATTTTGATTATAATAATATTATTTATAGCCTAAGAAGAGTTAGTACGGTTCTTGCGCCCAATTCGAAACGAATGTAAATAGAAATTGTATTGCAAAATTATCATTTAATTATTGTTGTCGAAGTTCTTAGTACAAAGTAAAACATAGTGATTAAATGTAATTGACAACTAAGTGCAAATATTTTTCCTAATACAATTTACTCTAATAATCAAATTGAATTCAAAAATATAATTTGAACATTCAGTACATGCCCCGAGATGAGTACCATTTTAAACACTTAAATAATTAATATTAACTGCATTATCAAATTCATACAGACTAATAAAATAAAGTATTTCCACCACCCATTGAAATGTTCCACAAATCTAGAAAGCCTTTACCAGTCTTGTATGCTGGTCTTGCAGGAGCTGAAAAACGTGTCGATGACACTTTGGGTTTGCTGTACTGTTGCTGATGATGGTTCCTTTCAGCTTTTCTCAGCTCACTGCTGGACTCGAAGGAGTTGGGGTTCCTGTAAGGCCTGTCCGGCAGGCTGATAGCCCTGGGATTGGTGCCAAACTGTGCGTCCAGACTTTCACCGCCGTTGTCCAAGGATTGAATGCCACGGTCATTGCTCACCTGAGGTCGAAGGTGGATGAGGGAGTCCGTATCTCTAGGATTGGAAGTGTATGCGGAAGACAAAGCCGAGTTTCTGTTGCTGTTGCTATTGCTATTGGAAGTTCGAGATCTGACGTTGCTGCCGTGAGTTGGAGCGGCAGGTCGAATTATGTTGCGGGTGTACGAAGATCTGGAGAAACAATATTTAATATCTTTAATCCAATTTATTAGTTTACAGCATGAGTCAAAATAATAAACGACATTTTTCCTGCTATTGTTTTGTATTTAGTTTGTATAATCAATTAATTCCTAAATTAATATTGCTATTTGATAAGAAAACAATGTAAATGTGAGTAATAAATATGTATAAAGTTTTAATGAAATGAATGCAAATGAATAGGATTACATATTAGACTTCTCAGTTTATTAACATAGGGTGTTTATTACTCTTTCTGCATCATTAGTTTGTATCATAGAGAAAAAGAATTTCTTCTTCTCCGTGGTTTTCATTATTCTACAACATTACCCCCCCCCTAGAATTTGTTTTCCTATACTGTTATTATTTCTTCGTTAAATAATATTTTTTGAAGAACTCATTTATTATTCATATGTATATGACAAAATTACTTTAAATATGTCGCAGAAGAAATATGGGTAGTTTGTGTATTCCAAAATTTGTAACCTTACATCTTTACATTTCGAGTATCAATCATTAAAATTATTAATTATGTTGATATTTTACTTAATATGTATTTTTTCTCTTCGGAGCTAAATACTCAGTAGAACAAGTAAATGATTATATTGTTTGGGTTTTAGTACAAAGACTCTTTTAAAAAGTACTATATTAATATTATTTGAAATGGTCTAATATTCTTATTAGATAAAAAATTACGAGATAATATTTTCTTTTACTGTAATCAGAGAAATCTGAAAAACATATTGCAGAAAAAGAGATTCGATAATATACTATTTATATATATAACCAAATTTTTTTTCCTTCGAGTTTAGTAAAATAGAAAAACACATTTCCAATACTGCCATCAAACAACTTTTACCTGTCATTTTCTACCGATTCTCGACTATCATATGCAGAAGGTCTTGACTGTCCTCTGGTATCGAAGCTAGTGTATGTGACCTTTGGTTGAACGTTGGTATTCCTTGTATTTGGTGGACCCCGTAGAGTATTTCCATTGGAATTGTAAATCGGCCTAGAGCTGGGAGCAGGCCTGGGTGCTGCACTTGTTCTGATGCTGGCAATGGATATGGGTCTCACATACAAGTTATTACCACTTCGAAGATGTTGGTTAACCATAAGTTGTGGTTCTTCGATACTACTTTCATCATCTTCATACTCGCTATCGTAGTAATCCTCTTCATATACTTTCCTTTTGCTGCTGGGCGAATCCCTCGGCTGGCCTGTTGGGTTTGCAGGTTTCGTCACCCTGTAGTATACTGGCTTGAAACTAGCGGGAGGACCTGTGCTGTACAAGTAAGGCCGAGCACTTGTTGCTGGGAGAGCTCTGGTAGTGGTGTAAGAAGATGGTCTTCCGTACGATGAAGGTCTGAACTGAGTTGCATTCCTGCTAGACATGGAATAAGATTCACCAATAGAAATAGGGGGAGTGTATCGGCTGCCAGTACGGGTATCCTGAGTTGGGTTGGCTGGAGCAATGGAATTGGGACTGTGAATATTTTCATTGCGGTGATAGGAAGGTCTGCTGCTACTGGAATGTCTTGGTCGGCTAGTAGAAGTTCCATAGACTCTTCGACCTGTTGTTTCAGATCCAGCACCAGATAGGCCACCTCCTGTAAAAAATATTAGATTGAAAATAATTGCACAATAAGCATGTTAGTTCCTAATTTCATATCATTGTTTCCTATACTTATTGTGTGTTTAAGTATTAAAGAAGAATGAAAATATTTATATTTAGAAAAATCAGCTTATGTATAGGTTTCCTTCACTCTTTATTGAAATAATGGCAAGTAACTGAAATCACTGCAAGTAGGATGTTAAATGCCAAAATGCAGACAATATAAGTTGTAGAATTGAGTTAAATTGTAAATAAAAGATTATATTTGGTTTTTCTTTTTGCTGACGTTATCTGAATCTGGAAATTGTCCTAATAAGTGAGTAAAGGGTTATGAGATACGAATAGGAATGGTCTTTTCGAAATTTTCTCTCCATAAATCTAATAAATATTTTCCAATAAAAATGTTATATCTTTCTTCACTTTATGAAACTGAGAACTCTGGACAAGGCCACGAATGCCACGTGTGCTCATGTTTTTATTTTTAGCATTCCAAGCGTACGAGCTTTGTACTTCGTAGTGTAGTAAAGAAAGCTCGATGTTCATTTTAGACGCCTTATATTCGATCGATTAAAATGAAATTTCAAGCTTATCTAAAGTTTTACTAACAGAATCATGTACAGAATTTTAATAATTTAAAGTTATTACGCTTTTGAGCTATTGCATATGCATCCATGAGAAAATACGGATTGATCGGAGTCCGATACTTTGATGGATAGTTTTATTATAGTTTTATACTTTAGATATTAAATCTGTACCAAATTTTATATCTCTTGCTCTTTACAATTTTTAATTATCGCGTTCCTTGGTGGTCATAAAGTCTTATTTGACTGTCCCTTCTTTGTTTGGATTTGTTCAAACTTGAAATAAGTTTACAAAGTTGGAAACCATACCACATTTCAAATTTCATCCATGTAACTCAATAGCTATTGAGTTTACAGACATATATAAATTTAAAAATGTGTTTGTTTAGATTCGGTTTGAAAAATGGGGATTCGTTCAAGTTTCAAGTTTAAATTTTTGTCAATTACAATATTTCCTTTTTTGGTACCATTTATATAAGAAAAACTTTTGGTGTTTATAATTTAGTTTAAAGTATGGAGTGTCATTTAAAAAAAATATAACTAAAAAATTATTTACAAATTTGGAAAACATACCACATTTCAAATTTCATCCATGTAACTCAATAGCTATTGAGTTTACAGGATACATAAATTTAAAAATATGTTTGTTTAGATTCGGTTTGAAAAATGGAAATTCGTCCAAGTTTTAAGCTAAAATTTTTGTCGATTACAATATTTCCCTTTTTTGTACCATTTATATGAGAAAAACTTTTAGTGTTTATAGTTTAGTTTAAAGTATGGAGTGTCATTTAAAAAAATATAAATAAAAAATTATATTTGATAGAATTGTGTTGCCAAAGTATATTTTATTTTCCTTTCTCTAATGTAAAAGACTATTGTGTAAATTTTAATTATCTTTTAATATCTTTTATTCAAATATTTAAACAATAGAATAAGTAGGCATTACAAGTCACGTAGTGAAAGTAAGTTAAAGAAGAGTATTGAGGCGGCCACAGGCGTCATTTTTAGAGCGCTTCAAGGAGGCGAAGTATCCGTGTTTATTTATCATCAAGCTAGATATAAAGAGGGCTAAAATAATGCCATTCTCTAGATTCTATTTATCTCATTAATGACTAATAAAGGCGAAATAAATATTTTTGCCCTGGGCGCCAATTAACCTCACTACATCTTTGATTATTGCCCACTCGGGTAAGTCCCAATGGGAAGGAGGAAAAAAATGGTCTAGATTGAAATAATTTTGTTTTAAATTTTGGAATTTAGACTGATTTTTAATAAAATGCTCAAATGCGAAATATATTTTAATAATATTAATTCTGCCTGTTTCAGTTATCTTAGAATTTCTCAAAGTTTAGTAATTTTGATTATTATACAATACTTGATCTAATAGCGAATTGAATCCGTTTTGTATACATTTATTTCATGTCGTTCACATAACGAAATATCATATATTTAAAATTCCATTTGCTAAATATCCAAGAGTCAATACTTTAAAATAAACTGAGCATAATAAATAAACTCACTTTAAAATAAATAATAACTATATTTAAAATAAACTAAAGTAATAATAAATAAACTTATATTTTACAATAAACTAATAAACTAATAGCCAGAACACAAAAAGATACCTATATAATTGTAATTTTACTAGATAATTCAGATATTCAGAATTTTGTTTAATCCAAAATTTTATCGGCTGTATTTGTTTTATTTACAAAATGAGATTCATAAGTCTTTATTATGCCATAATTGTTTAGTTTTTCTGCTGTTAAAGGTGAAAATGACGTATATCAAAAAGCTGCAATTTTCAGGAGACCAAAAAAAATTATTTATTTTAATGATTGATTATATTATTGCATACTTTGGATTTTATTGTAAGAAACATCAAGGTAACTAAAAAATTAATCGAAACATGTTAGATTTTTTAAAATCAAATTTGGAGCCAATTTTCAACATGTAACATTTCACTCGAAGATTGTATGAATAATGCTTACAAGTAGATTTCCGCAATGAAATTTTAATATTCGACTAATAACGATACATACTTGGAACTTTATATTTATGAAAAAAGTTAAAACTTCTTTGCAGCTTATTGTTAACTTTCCTGTTAAACTCGAATTTCATTGTTATAGTTATACTTAACCAACCTACAATCTTTGTTATAGCTAAACTGAGCTTATGTAACCATCCTAAATGGATGTAATTCAGACCCTTCAAAGGCATTGTATTCTAGCGAACTTAAAAAACGTGATAGCCTACATTGCGACCCATTTCACTCTTATCGGAAATCATTCATATATGGGGTGAACTTGTCTGATCCTCTTGCACCACTTTCGAAACGCTCCCACTCGATGGTTCTATTTGATTAAAGTGGGGGGCCGAGCCTCTCCAATGCATCACGAAAGCACACAGTAGCGTATAGCACTCACCACTTTGGCAGGTCTTGACATTTCTGGGCCAGTCGCACATGCGAAGCTCGTCGTTGAAGTACAGCCCAGGCGTGCACTTATCGTGCAGGGCGTCTCCGAACACACATATGAAGTATTTGTTGCAGTCCGTGTCGTCACGGAAGTAGCCGAACTGTTGTGGGCATTTGAAGGCATCGGTAGCTTTTTGGCACTGGACGGACACTGAAAAAATAAAACATATCCAATTAATACGCTATTTTAACTATTGGTGTTTTAGGTCATTTTTTACCAGCATCCTAAATATTATTACGGTAAACCAAATGGATTGTGTAAAAAATAGTATTTCCGAAAATGTTAGTGACTAATCAAGACCCTTTAGCGTTCTTTGAAAGATATTATCAGCGAAGAAAATCGTGGAATAACTAGAGCATTAAATAATAAGATTCCAATATTGCTTGTTCTTACAGCATATTCCTGTTTTAGATTTTATAGAGTAGATTGATATTTGTCTTATCATGCTAATAAATTATTCAATGTTACTGAAAAATGTTAAACCGAATAATTATATTCTGTGCATGCTGGAAGGATAAAGAAACGGTATGCTTAAAAAGTACAATATTTTTTTCAAAATTTGGTTATATATTGATTTAAAATAAAAACAAACAAACTTGATAATATTAACTAGGAAATAAAAAAAATACAAAGACTACTCTTTATATGAAGCTTAATCATATGTCTACCTGAGATACAATGAGGATTTGAACCCTTTTATGTAAATAATCATAATATCAAACAAACCTTTCCATAGGAGTAAATATTGTCTAATTTTTTTATTATTCATTTATTTTGAGGAATATTTCTTTTCAGGTAGACTGCAAAAAAATTATCCATCATTACAAATTTCAAGCGTTCAGCTGACTCAGATCTACTTTGTAAATTTTGCTATGAGATTCATTAAGTAATGAACTCTACTTATTTGTAAAATGAAGGAAAGGGCATGGTTGGACAACTAAGACGTGAACGATACTTGCTTCGAGTGAATAATTAGATAGGATGTTAAATTGGAAAGTCTATCCGATGAAAATTAATTGACTAAAAAAGAAATTAAATAACCTGGAAAGAATATACTGAAATAGATACTTATTTTGAAAATTTGTAAATCAGGCACAATATATGCAATCAAACCATGCTAAATCAATTGCCTCCTTCTCCCTTTTTGTTAGAAGTAAGTGACAGTTCCATTGAAAGATAATGCTTTAAATTCATTGTTCCGACATTGAATTTGTAGACTTAAATATGCAATAAATAATATTTCACGTATAATGTTTAACCCAATTTTTTTAATTGGCAGTATGAATTTGAACTGAGGGAAAAGAGCCTTAATAAAATCTGTTGGTTTGAGAATATACGTTAGAGATTTCAACTTCAATTAATGGGTATTTCCTCTTGGAAGTGATGAGACGATTTTCAAAATAGCTCTGCTTGTAAATTCAAGTCCAGATAGACATTATGCCAAATATAATAATTTCAAATAAGCATTATGGGCTTTCACAACGAGCACGCAAGAAACATTCTTAATTACAAAATCCAGAAACCTAAATTGAGCGAGCGGAAGTGCTTGTTGATATATTCCATCTACGTAACGTGTTTTAGAAGAAAAAATGAATTAGCTCATTAGCGTCGAATTCATCACTACGCTGAACAGTCTGTAATTTACTGAAGTGGAAATAGAATTTTATTATTTTTTTATAGGAAAGCAATTATAGATTGTTAGTTAAAGTTAGTTATTTCAGTATGCACATTAACGAGAATTTAACTACATATGTTTAATGAACATTTGGATTCTAGTTTTCTTTGATAACCATGAGTTACATCATAATCACGATAACTTAACTGCAACTGTAAATCGATGCATATTAACGGTGGTAAATACTAGGCACCAATAAAAAAGTTAAATATAAGTTTTCTGAGAGAAATTTATTTTTATCCTGTTTTACATTTGAATTATGATTTTTGATATGAGCAGCAGCTTATCACTACGTTTATTTCTCATAAACAAATTATAATGATCATAATTGTTATGCCATTATATATTCATCTCATCTACTTCTTGCCTTCTTGCACACCTTACTTGTAAAAGGAAACTATTTCAGTCTTTGAAGACAGTGAAATTAAGATTATCTAATAAAGTGAAAGGTTAAATTTAGTTTCAATAAGACATTTTAGTTCCAATTTATGAAATTAAACAAAGCCCTTTTGGCGCAAATCTTGCAATTTTCAATTATTAATTACCTTTTATTGTCATTATTCTTGGTGATCAGCAGGTTAGCCAGGAATATTGACGATATGCAGTTTTAAATAAATCGTTTAAATATAATTTCATGTCCGCCGAATTGTCAGATATTAAAACTATGTTATTTTAAAAGTCACGCTTAAATTCTATTTATTGTATATTAGCCTCTCTCAAGGAGATCTCTCATAGATCGTCATAATGTTATTGAAAGTGTGAATGCCCAGTTCCTCTATCTTCTAAATTAAGTGGGATTGTAATATGATATATTTTTTCGTTTTATAAACTACTTTGATACAGAAAAAAATGTTTTTAAAAAATTTCACAATTATTAAATAAGCATAATTAAAAGGAATACTTTTTTTAAAAAATATAAAATGGTGTAAAATTAATTTTGGTTGCAATTTTTTTTTTCGAAATTTGTCTTCCGAATTTCCTCATCAGATCGGTAAAAGTTTCTTCGAATCCGATGCATTCGTAATGCATCAGGCCTTCGCACCAGTTACTTTTTTGGTAGAATTCAGCCTCGAGTTCATAACTCAAAATTGACAAAAGGGATATAAGAAAATATATGTTATGTTTTTAAAGTTATATTTTATAACTTATTGTCATTTATGTTATTTCGACCTTAACCCATAATCAGAAGATGCCATAGAGAGTAATTAACTATAATAAAACTGAAAAACAGATGTGATTTTTGAATTCATTTTTATTCCTTTCCCTTAAACTAAAAACTATTATTATGTGTAATATACGCAGAAAATTCTGATCCATCACGAAGTTATAGTATATGAGATTTTTATGAACCCTTTAAAAGCAGACCTACGCCATGCTTTCAATCATTATTAACGAAGATCGTCAATCAGTTAAGTAATGATGATTTCGTAAATTGGCATATTTCATCAATGTCCATTGTTTTTTGTGTCCAGCCTACACCATTTGCCATCATACGTGTTTGACATTGAGACTGTGAAGGCCGACGGGTAGAATCTTCTTTAATCAGAAGAATGGATGATTTTCTGATTGAAGATCGAAGGGAGGAAGAACCTGGTCATGTAATCCTCTGATTAACAAGAACCTTGGTCGGCGTCCACATGTGGGCAAGAATGTCCTTTCTTCATTTTTTCTTAGCTCCATATTAATGCGTTTATTGTTATGCATTTATTATAACGGTCCTTCGAAGGATCTTCTGGCGAAGGACACTTTGGTGTCTTGGACCGGCTTGTTTTCCTGATATTTTTTGTGAGCAGATTCGTGACTTAAATAAGAGGGACACGCCTTTTGGTGCTTTTGAAGTGGCCTTCGATGTGTGTTGGAGAACATAACAAATGTTTTGTTTGATTTTAAGGCGATACCTCGTACTTATTTCGGGTTTTGCTGCATACTTTCATACTTTAACAGCTTTTTCAATGTATGAAACCATGAATTTAATTGGAGGGAAAACCCAAAGATTTTGAAGAACTTGGAAAAGTATTGCAGTTGTTGAACCACATTCTGAATTTTAATTACGTTAGCATTTTTTTTTCAGATGACATTTCCAAAAACAACAATTGATGGATCGATTTCTTCCAGCACGCAATATTGTGTTTTAATTGATATTTTAGTGCCACTGTACATAATGAGTTATTATTATTAAATATTTCTTTTTTTGTGTGAAGTAAATTCATGGATTATTCTTTTAACTCTAGATACTGTAAGATATCTTCATTTTGCTGTTCAACATTCTGAGTGCCGCACAATATCACGTAGATATTGCTGGGATCTTTTTTTGCGAATTAGGGAATATATATAGAAATTTTCTTTTTTTAATATTACTAGACTGTATAATTTTCTCACTTTATCATTTGATATTCTTAAAATCGGTAAAATATTCAATATTAGCATATGTATATAATTATGAAATTAATATTACATTGATCACGCTACAAAATTGTTGAAATAAGGTAAGTCCACAAAAGTATGCTAGTTTCAAAATAATACTCCAAATGGTAAATATTAGGTTGTTCGGAAAGTAATTTCGTTTTTTCCTGACAAAGGATTTAATTGCATTTTTCGCACCCAATTTCATACTTAAACCACAAAATCATTTTATGTTTTAAGAGCTGATATAGCAAGGCTTGAGTGTGAAAAAGTGCAGCTGATTCTTCGCAGTAGTTTTTGGATGGTGCCCTTTTAAATATGGAGAGCAATAAACAGCATTTTCGTCATTTTTTTCTTTTTTGCTATAAAAGGTAAAAATGCTGTTCAAGCCAGAAATAAATTAGCCAATATGTGTGGAGAAGATGTGTTAACAGTACATCAGTACCAGAACTGATTTGCAAAATTTTTCCTTCAAATGAGGAGGCCAAAAACCACCTCGATCAGTTTTTTTTTTACAGCAAAGACCAAAACTTTTATGAGCGTGTAATCATGTTACTACCAAAAATATGGCAAAAGGTATTAGACCAGAATGGCAATTTTATAATTTAATAAATAATTTATTCATTAAACGAAAATTTCTTTTCATTTTGACAAAAAAATGCGAAATGACTTTCCGAACAACCCAATATAAATTTTAAAAATGTATTTATTTATTTAAAATATTTTTAAACTATGTATCAAATATTCATTTGCATTTTTCCAAAAAGGAAAAAAATTACAACTACAACAACGATTATTAGTTGCGGTATTCATCGTATGAGCTAAAGATGAAGTATTTTATTAACTTCTAATCCTGCCGTTTAAACGCTTATAGAGAAGATGGCATTTCTTAATTTAATGATAGGGCATAAAATAAGGATAGAAGAAGCATGTAATTTACTCACTTATTATATGAAAAAATTATATTTGATGTGTAACATTTAATTATCCAAGAACATATTTTTGAAATATTCAGTTGGATATTTTGAGAATGAAATTTATTGTAAATCCTTTCCACAGAATATAATGATACTGTTTTTAACTCTTAAATCAAACTCTAGCAAAATATCATTACTGAAGCTTGTAAAGGCAAATCGTATTATGTACGATCAAACAACTAGATACAACTTCTTGAAACGATCAAATTGAGAGAAAGATTCCCATAAGCCTTCTATAAAACGAATCGTGTCCATCAGTATAATGTGAGGACATTTTGAAAGATATTTCAAGAATTTCCTCACAAATAATCGAAATTCTAAAGTTCCCACCTAACACATTTTATTAAATAATTAATTTATTCACCTTTCTTAATAGAAACAATGTTAATTTTGTTAGTAATTTTTAAATGTTTTATAAATTACTTGGCGCTTTGGTGATCAACTAATTGATCGTAAATGTTGGTTGTGTTTAAATTAGAATTCCGTACGTATTATTTAATGTTCGTTATTATCTCAATATAGTATTTTTCAGATTCTGAAAGACATAAAAAGATATGCAATCTCAAAAGTATTGTATTACACTTATTTTGTTTAACGTGTACATGAATCTTCCCTAATGAATTCCAGACCAATTCCATCATAGTTATATTAAAGACTTAGATTATCAATTTTAAATTAAGCGCTGTCTTTTGCAGTAATATAATTTGATTTTCTAATCCATCATGTAACCTACACAGAGAATTAACAAATTTTTATTTTATTTTTCAACAACAATAAAATACAAATTTCCTTTGTTAGTCGTAGAGATAGAAATTAATTGCTTAAGAGGAAGTTAAAGAAATATATCACCAGGACATACTTAAATGCATATTATCCAAGAGGAAAAAGCAGTATCAGCGGTTTGTGAAATATATTATTTATTTAAAACTAATTAGTGTGATAATAAATTGCTCAACACCATAATTTTCAGAAAATCGTATATAGATTTCGATTACGCAGTACTTTTTTTTACGATGAATTATAAAAGATAGCGTTTAGTCATTCGAAATTAATAATTCGAGGTATGTGCAACCAAGTAAAAAAAAATCTCCACTATGGGAAATAGTTTACAATCAAATATCAGATAATTAAGGGGAGTTATATTTCTCATTGAGTTAATGTGATTTACAATCTAACCTTGAAATGACTCCAAGAATTTTCTGAGAGTCAAGCTCTGCTCGACTTCAAAAACAAATGGTACCGACACCAGAAGGGTCCATTATAGTTTATGCCACAAAAAATCTAGCCCTTGAAAACAATTAAACCACCACCAAAGAATAACATTCTCAACAACCTTAAACTTTTGGCTTCCTGCAAATGATTTTAGTTCGTTTCCACGTTATTTTCCGTAACGACTGAAGTACCTGGTGGCGATTTCGGTTCCGAAAGTGGGTCACCTTGGCGAAATAAAAGAATTCTCACTCAAAGTGGATCGAAGGCCTTCTAATCGCAGATGTAGACAGGACACAAATACAAAGAAATATCTTCTTTTACAGCTGAAGCCGTTATCTACTAATACGTCAGTTAAAATATAGGTTAGTCTAGAAGCGTCCGAAACGGAAAGTTTTGAAATTGAGATGTTTGTTGTTAACCAGATTGATTATAGTTTACAATTTCTTCGCATTATTTAATCAAATTGTTTTCACTTTTTCGTAAAATTATACATTTCCTTAATGGTAGCAATATTTTTCCTCATTGAGAAAAAAAATTTGTTTATATCGTTAAAAGAAACTTTTCTGTTTTAGATTTAAAAAATCACCCATAAAAACCCTTAAAATTAAAGACTAGCTTACATAAAGAAGTAAATATATTTGTTTGGAAAAGTAAAGACTCGAAATAATGAAGCAGCTATATTATTTTCTTTGAAATTTCATTTTTGTAACATCCTTTCTTCCTTTGTTATGACTTAATTGCATTTGCTAAAAATAACTTTTATTATTTAAACTTAAAATACCAGACATTTTATCAAAGTAAAACATTATTTTTATTATTGTATCGGTTTGTATCATATTATAGTGATGATTTTTAAAAATGTAAAATAAGTAAATCTTTCATAATATAGATAAGACATATTTTGCAAAATTTTCTGAAGTATTTTTATTTTCTAAAATCTCCGATCTGTTTCGAAAGTTTGTTTGCAAGAACTGTTGTTGAACTGTTACAATAATTTTTAAAAGATAAAAATGGTCCCAAAAAAGTGACAATTTGGATAGTTAAGATTCAAATGGCACAAAAATACAAAAAAAAAATAATATTTTATTACTACCGTTATTATCGATGATAAATAAAATTTGATAGAATCAAATCCATCATAATAGAAACAATTACAAATATTTTTTTAAAAATTATAAATCTGAAATTTTTTAATAATTTGATAATAAAAAACTGACTTAATGTAATAAAAGCAATATTTTAATAAATCTCAAGGGAACTTATAAATAAAAAACGAAAGAAAACAAATCTAGATAACATGTGCTTCGTAGAATATAAAATTTTTCATCTCTAGGTACTACAGAGAAGTATTTCTTTGCTATCCGTATAAAGTAATAAATAAAACTAAAAATAAATCCTTAAAATTTTAATCTATTTAAATACAAATCATCATCTTGGGAAGGGATAAAGAAAAGAAAGATTGATGACAAGGATTTGTTTCCAGACATTCATTTTCGAATCATATCATTCATTCAATTTGTTTCCAGAAATTAAAAATATGCTTCATGAAATAGTGATTGGAAACAAATCTGATTTTTAAATTACAACAAAGCATTGATAAAGTTAAATGATCTTTTAATAGGTTGATCAGATATCGTATTTAACTATGTGGTTCAAAATAAAATTTTGTACAACATTCCATTTATTCTTAAATAAAATGACATTTAATCAATCAAATTTAATTGTTTATCATGTTTTCTGAGCAAATTTATCTAAAGAAAAATTTGTTGTTGGTAAATAAACATCTGTGAACTTGCATATGAATTGATATTAATCGTATTACAAAGACAATCAACTTTCTTATCACTGTTGAGAATCTAATGTGAAATCTAGGTAGGTCAACGATAATTTATTTCAAAATAATTTCTTTGATCTGATTTATATTATTGCTCTGAATAATGCGCATGAGTAGATAAAATACCAATTATCCAAAAATTTTCAAAAAATTGAAAAATGCCACCATTTATAGCAATTAAAGTTGAATAAATGCATGTTTATGTGTATAATCAATAGCGAAATATTTTCCTACAACACTAATCTGTTATATATATATGAAAACTTTAATTTTTTATTTTTCTAGTTGTCAAGTAAATTTTTAGAGTTCATTAAAAAATACTTATTTTTTTCTAAATATCGACGCATGCATAATCTGCATAATCTCAAACCATTTTAAACCGGTTAGTGACTAAAATTAATCAAGACAATTCGTGAGAATTCAGAGGATGAATAATTTGAAAATCAAATTGTAACTTAAGTTGTCGATAAATCGCCAAATATAACAACCTTCTGCATTATTTTCTAATAACCCAAAAGCGAAAAAATGATGCTTCAAATGTGCTAAATCCCCAATTTGTTGCCTAAGCATTTTTTGGCTTCAAAAGCCTCAAACCAAAACAACATCATGCTTTCACATGATTACAAAAACTTTTATCAATAGACCAAATATTATAATTAAAACAAATTAAATAATGAAATTGAGATCTAATTCATTAAAGAAATTCTTTTTATTTACATAATAATTTAAAGTGAAAAAAAGTACATGAATATTAATGTACTTTGTTTTAGCAAAGGAAATGATAGTGTAAATAAGATATTTCTAATAATGAAAAGGTAAAATTAAACAGCACTTTATTAAAATCAAATGAATTCAGACTTAAAATGTTTTCTATTTAAATGAGAAATGAAGTGATTATAATAAATTTTAAAGGGCTCAGTGAGGTGAGAATACACGATTTTAACCTACTTTCGAAATTTCATACTAAATAATTCAAGGACTGAGTGTAATTTGCTGGCTGGCATTAAGTTTCAACAAATTAAAATTAATGAATCTTTTATTACTTAAATAAACAGTTTTCCTTGCATTGAATAAATTAATTTAACATCTGTTACTGAATTTGAAACCTTGGAAAAGTTCACAGATGATGAAAATCATTTTAGATTACCTCATGGAATGTATTCATTACAGTTTTTATTATAAATATACACTACTTGTTTTTAAACACGATAGTAAATCACAAGGGAAAAAATTATATGAATTCCAATACACTGAATAAACCTCAATGAATATATTACATACAATAGATAAGGATATATTTTTAAATTTATCGAAAGTTTCTTGTGCACGAATATTACCTTTGATTAAATTAATTCAGTGGAGCAAAAAGGGAAAAAAATATTCTTAATTGTTAATTATAACATATACGAATTTTTGCCCCAATTTTTATTTAAATTAACAATAATTTTTCTTACTTCACTCAAAATATTATTCTATGATTTCATTGTTATTTTAAAGCTTTTGTTTTATTTCATCATGAAATTTTAAAACCATATCGGATTATCAATGCATTTTTATTATATTGAAATATATTCGTAAAAAAGACACATGAATAGTTAATTTTAAATTAAATTATTTTACCTCCAATGTTTTAGGCATGGAATTTTCAGCACGAAATATAAATTCATTTTTGATATTTAAGTGAAAAATAAAACCGAATCAGTAGAAATAATAGTAGCTAGTCTTCTTGGGTGGTCAGCTGATTAGCCAGAATTATAAGAAAAAAAAATTAGAATCATTCATCTTAAAATCATAGGTATTTATAAAATACTTTTTCACAATTTGTAAAATAGTTCAGACTAATTATTGAGCTAAATATAATCATTCAATAATTGTCACTAATTATTCATTAAAAACTTTGATTGAACAAAAGCGCAAGAGTAAAAATGCAATTATCAAGTGACAAGAAGGATAGCACAATTTTATGTATCCTATAATATAAAAAATTAATGTTAAAAAAATCACTATTGTGAATTTAAACCTTAATTATAAGCGTTGTATATTATAAAACGTATATCAAGACATTTTATACATGAATCTATTCATTCTAGACAAATATGCAGTATTTTCCAATTTTTCATAATCAAAAATAGAAAAAAAGTTATAATGAAATTGTTGTAACTACAATGTAGAACAATTTGAGTTTCACTTCAAAGATTAAATATATTGTTGCAAAATATGGTTAAAGTATATTTTGAAAATTAATTAAAATTAAGGAAAAAAATTGTGCGTCAAACAAATTAAAATCAAGGAAAAGATTTTTTTTTATATTTAAAATGGGATGAAAACTATTTTTTGTTCTAGAATAGTTTCAAAAAGTATTAAAGAAAAAAATCCAATATTCAGTCAAAACTTAATTAAATTTCTAATTAAAATTTCATAAAATTGCTCCGAGATGCATTTTTTCTCGATTTTCTCCCTCTAAGTAGATATACGCCACGTTTGTAATTCTAGATCAAAAGATTTCTTCAGTAGATCGCTAAATTACGTACTAATTTTTATTATTATTAAAATGTCATCAAGTATTATCAATAAAAATTAAATCTGAAAAAGTCACTATTGTAAAAGTTTTTCGTTAAAGTTTTGTATAATGAAAGCTTATATGAAAAAGAGATTCTTGCATTTTGTGGACACATAAAAGCAAAATCAAGATTTCAAATCTGGTAAAAGCTCTATTACATTTCCTCTTTTAGTGTCATGTTCACAAAATGATTTTCTTTTACGTTTTTATTTTATTCTCCCAAAATTTCATCTACCTCATAATTAATTTTAATTTTACCGGAAATATTTTAGTAAGCTATTCATTTAAATTAGAAGCTAAGTTCGCTTCACCATAAAAGGACACCTGAATTCTTCTCATTCACAAGAGTGCAACCTTTGACTCACACTATTATTTTTCGCATGGCACAAAGCAATTAAACCCGAGCTTAATGCACGTTTCAGGTTAAGAAAATAGAAATCTGACCTGATTTTTTTGTATATCAAATTCTAAGTGAGACCGGAATTTGTGATAGGTAATCAAATAATGACTGCTAGAGAAAGTGATATTAAATTAAAAGTATGCGAGTGTAAACTTAATGTGATTTCTCACGCAAGGGGGTCATTTGAAAGAATCATCAAATGAAATCAAGAATTAATCATTTCTTTCTACTGAAGTGTGAATTTTGATAAACTTTCATTGGCCAGCAAACTACAAATTTTTCCTCAGGTTAACCACACCCCACTTCAAAAGTGAAATAATCTTATATTTATTAAAACTTTTTTCTTGATTTCATTTTCATGAATGATTTATTTGGTTATAAGAGCCAAATGTTTCTTGGGGTTACATTTGCATGAAGAGTTTCGCAATCTGTTTGGCATATTTTTAAAAAATTAAAAGAAAAGCAGAGGTTAATGGAATGATTCTTCATTATCAGTCTTGAGAAAAAAGTTCACGCCTCTTAAATTATTCTTAGTTTAATTATTAATTATCTTCGAACTTCATATTGCTGTTCTGTCAGTTTTTATAATTCTTCCTCCAATCTTTTCAAGTTAATTAAACATAAGTTCTTAATCTCTGTTCAGAATTATTTCTTCAAAGAAATCTACCTTCATACATTTAGCAAAAACAGAATACAAAAACAAAACAAAACAAAAACAATGTAATGGTCAGTTATACAAGAGTGAAAAATAAAATTCTATACATGTAACATTTCATCATGCTGGCCTATTGTTTTGTTTCGGCTGCAATTCTCTTTCATTTTACATTAATTAATAATTATCACCTTTAACCATCATTTTGATGAAAGCTAATTTGTTTCAAATCATACACTTCTTAATTTTGTTTTTAACATAAAATGACTAATTAATAGTTACAAGCCTGTTGCTTTTGTCTTCACATGAGTCTATATCCATTGTCTGATGCAGACAGCAAATGTCGTGCTGAAGAAATATGGGTTGATTTGATGGAAAAAAGAATCAGCATTTTCGTCTTGTAACAGTTCCTGAGATTAGTTTTGTGTAAAGAGAATAATGAATCAAAAACAACATAGCTTTTAATTTTTTTATTCTCCTCTTTTGCTTTATTCGTTCATTGACTTTTCATTCTGAACTCAAAAGAAAGTGTAACTGATAATGAAATAAGTGATTTTTCATTCTTACTTCCAAATATTAAAATTCAAATAATTTTGTAAAGAAACTTCAATGTAATGAATGCAGAATAAATTATTAAAGCAAAATATCTACGTTTCAGACTTATACCATCAAATTGTTTACAATAATATATAGACGTTTAAAATATTTATTTTAAACGTCTTTATATCTATCATCATTTTTTTACAGTAAATGTATTTCACACATTAATTGATTTATTGATTCAGATTTTCAATTAAATATTTTAAAAGATATTTTATAGTTGCTAAGTTTTTTAATGTTTAAATAGTTGTATTACTTGCATCTGAACGTACAAATTTTATTATATTAAATACAAATAAATTATTTTCAGTTTAATAAATTTGCCAACTGCAATGTTCACATATTAAATATAATAGCATAAAGTATGGAGAAGAAAACGTTTAAAAGCAAATGAACTAAAATATAACAGAAAATATTTATTTTAAACGTTTTAGGAATAAATTAAACTTTTATTACATATTCTAGAACATTTCTAGAAAAAGAATTATTCGATCTAAATATAAACATCTGTTAATTTCCGACTAGTTATTTTTAAATTAAAATTACAGTATAGAAATGGATAAGTTTTTTTTGTGTGTAGAAAAAATATTGCATTTTTGACAAGAAAAAGAAATTGAATTTTCATAAATCTTCATATCTTAAATGTCCCTAAATATCCCCCCCCCCCCAAAAAAAAGAAAATTATATTTGTGTGTATACAGTTCAAATACTCAATGAGTTTGAAAGAAGAAATTATGATCACACCAAAAATATAAATTTCTAATGAAATATGCTTGTCTGACTGAGCATGATGGTACAAAATTATTATGGGAGTGTTATTTAGCATATAATTTTACCACTAAGATTCTAAATATGAGTCAAATCCATCAAACGATTGACTATTTTGTGGATATGCTGAAGCATTAATTGGTCAATGGGAATGGCATGCTCAGAAGTTTCTGGCATAATCTTCAATAAACTTGCCATACGAGAGAGCATCTTAAATGGCACTGGCATACAATAGTTACGATATATTAACTTTTGGCCTGAATTTAGCAATTTTATTGAATTTACCGTGTCATCCTTAGTGACTGTTTTGGAGATAAATCTTTGTTATGCCGTTAATGGTGTCCGAAAATTGTATTTTAGATTTGTTTTCTATACTAACTGGAACAAATACTAACACAAAACTGCACTTGTAGTCACAAAATATTATACGAAATTTAGTATAATTAAGTCATTTTGTGTGTTTCAACTATCATATTTACATATCTTTGAAATGACAGACCAACTGACAATCGGCATGTTATTGTATTTGGCTCAAAATTTTATAGGTGTCTTCACTATGGATATTAAATATGTATACCGCATAATCTAGCTCTCTTCATTTTTAGTTATCATGTTAACTTATATTAGGACAGCTGAATAGAGATTCCTCTGAACAGGTATTATTCAAAATTTGTTAGAAATCTGGAAATTTGGTATCCATATAACGAATTTCAATTGTCTAAATTATAACGTTTTAGTTATCTTTGTCACAGACAGACAGACAGACAGATAAGCATTTTCTAAAATCTACTTTTTGAACTCAGGGAGGTCCAAAACATAAAGATTCGTCAAATTCTGAGTTTCAGATTTCGTGACGATTATTATACTTTCTACATTTCCGAAATTCTACATTTAAGAAAGTAAAAACCGGAACTTGAATGAAATTTGATATGTTGTTTTCACATTGAAATCACAATTCTATGCCATTTTTGAACTTAATTGGCAGAAAAAAAAAGACTCAGCCTTGTATTTGATTTTCTTCACAGTTGATGTCATCTTGTGAATGCGCACGAGAAATTTGAGGAGGAGGTACACTCCAAGTATTTACTTTCATAATAATTACGAAGATATCATGAGCCACAAATTACACCAGAATAAAGGAAAGGAACCAAACACTCTTTTTTTTTCTGATCTAGTGACCTTAATATTAACAATGACCTTGCGTAAATTCCCAACTGAAGACGGTAGGAGAGAGACGTGTCAAAATGAGAATCAGTGGTCTGTAGCACGAGCCGTCTGAAAACAATGAATTCAGGGGCATTCGAAACAATGGGGGGGCCTCCTTCGTATAGCTGAATGGTCAAAGGTAAAGGCTAAACGTGGGGCGTGCCGGACAGCGCCTTACCTTGCGGGGAAGGTGGGTGCACCTTTCCACATTGTTCTTTTGATGGTTCCTTTCCACCCTCGAAGGTAACCGTGTAACGCGTTGCGTGATAGAAATTTCAAAGGGTTTCACATTTCTCACTGTATCTAATAAATATTTTTCTTCTGAAGGCTGTCACTACTACAAACATAACCTTATATCATTTCTTGCCTTTTAGTAATTCCCAAAGCATGAGCGATGGCCATGGAGCGATTACATCCTCCAACCGTTTGCCAGAAGTATTATTACGGTAAAATGGTCCAAGACAATTGGATATTTTTCTGTGTTAATATGTTTTAATTGTTAAAATGAATAGATTTTATGCTATTCAGGTATCATTAAAAGTTTTTATCCTTTAAAAGCGGGCATTTAGTGTTTAGCTACGCTGAAATTTCCTAATCGATTAGACAAAAATTGCAATGCTTTACAAATACAATTGTGGTATAGAATAGTAATTAAATAAAACTTTTGTTATTTTTCTATGCTATTATTATAATAATTGTGTTCTGAATCAATAGTTGTTTAACAGTTACTTGCGAGCTTTCTGCTTTTTAACAAAAGATAATACAAAGTTACAAAAATATTGGCATAAATTATCCTTTCTTTCACAAGAGCATTATATTTGTAATTGCTGCCGTGTTGTTAAAAACTGTTTTTTTTTTCAGGCAAGTTATTCCAAAACTCGTGTCACCAGAATTTTAAAAATAATTTGTGTCGATCTATACGAATAACTTGATAGAGATTAAAAGAAATTCAGAAAAAATTTCCTGCATATCTTGATTCAATCTAAAATGTTTAAATTGAATAATTTCCATCGAAATTTTGGTTCGTGCTATAAATTAGAGTTGATTCAAAAAGCTGTGAGGTAAAAAATAACGATTGGGCATTAACTAAATCTCAAATAACAGAAATATTGAAGGACAGATTTTGGACCCAGCTGTACTTTTATGTACTGTGTTATAGTATCAAATAGAATTTATAATCATTTCAAATAACTTCATGTGAATGAACGAAAACTTCCTTGAATAAGAACTGTTGTAAGGTACTTTGTATTTTTATTTATTGAGTATTTAGTAAATTTTTAGAAATTTCCTTTCTATTTGCCGCAAAATTCTAAAATATTATGAAATACAATGATGTTACATGTACAAATACTTAAGTTTAACTTTATCACCATGTTGATCAATATTAAATTGAAATTACTGAAAATAATAGATATTTGCCATAATAAATTCTAGATAGCTTAAAAAATAACATTATTTTAATATAGTAGAAACTGTAAAATATAGACTTTTACGTATTTGACCAGCGTGGGGGGGGACACTTCCTTCATACTAGAAATCGCATCATCTAAGTACCATTTCAGGTTGTTGCACTTATCAAGAAAGATTTTCTTTGGGCTACTGAATCATATCAAATATAATACTGAAGGGCAGAATCCAAAAGTGGTTGTTGGATGAAGGGATTCTATCATGATTTCGCTTGTCCTACAGTCAATTTTTTCAGGCATCTAGCTATTCCTTAAAGAAAGGATTTCAAATAGAGTTTAACAGGAAGTTCTTTAAAGTTATTTGCAGGCTGTAATTTCTTTTCTGCTTTGCTATTTTACTAAAACAGAAAGTTTTAAAAAATTATTTGCATTCTGAAATGTTTTTTTTTATTCTTTACTATTTTGGAAGATAAGTCAAAAATGTGTTTTATTTTTCATGGGGTTATATATCACCGTCTATGTTGCGATGGGGATGCTAAAACAGATATTAAATACTTATTATCGATAGATAATCCGTTTATTAATAAATAGTATTTGTTTATATCAATAAGCTGAATCCTATCGAAAATAGGACCAGAGAGACAGTGACAACAATAATGCATATACAGTATTAAAGTTTTTAATTTATTATTTAATTTTTAAATTTATTAAATGAACGATTATAGAAACCATTTACCATCATAAAAAGGAGCAAGTCTATATTAAAAAAAGGCTTTCGATAAACATAAAAGAACATTTTAAGCCTTTTTAGATGAAATAAAAACTATTAAAATGCATAACGCTAAAACAATAAAATAAAATTGCTAATTTGGTTAGAGGTATATCTTATTTCTATATTACTAGAAACATATGTTTCAATTATGTAAATGTTTTATTCCCAAAATCATATTTCATTCAAACTAAGTTTCATTTAAACAATGTTTAACCAAGATTAAATCAAATTTCGGCCTATATTTTTCCCAGAGGCGATGGCGAAAAGATTTCTTTTCATTTCGTGAAATTTTAAACTAAATATTATTAAAGGGCTTATCTACAGGTCAAAGTTTTACACGAATTTAAGACTTATGAACTGATTTCAAGAAAGGCTGCACAAAAATATCAGGTGAAAGGGAAATTAGTTACAAGAAATTATTTCCTAGGAGGTTTTTGAAAGATATAAAAAAACAATCGAGCACGCAGCTTAAGGTTCACATAAGTTGTTTGTTCAATGACCACACCTAATATACTAGATCTGGAATAAAACCCAGATCTGACCCAGTTTTGAGGCACGCCCGTGGCTAATCGCATGCGTACTTGGGATTTTTTTATTTTAACAAAAATGTATATGAGAGAGAAATGCTCGATTTTCATTCTTAATTCGATTCCTTTCTTTTAATTCGGCCATGACCAGAAAAAGGTGCTGTACGGCAGGCAATCAGACTATAAAGGAGTGTCTGGTGGGGCCGGGGTTGTATATGAAAGGGAAGGTGCGGTCCACCTGGCAGACTGGGGTGTGAAAAATTTCAGCTATTTACTTCAGTTGTTAGTAACTTTTGAGCGGATAATCATTTTCTGTTCAGAAATCAACGCTTTGAGATTAAACAAACAATTCCATGGCATTAATTGACATTAGAAACAGAAATTGTGGGAACATTTATCGGATTTATTCACTAGAGCGATTTTTTTTTTGAAATATGAAATTATGAAAATTACAAGATAGATGTATTTATCTGCACCATTCAACTTATAACAAATTTGTTTTAAATAGTTTATAGTATATTTTATTACAAATTCCTTTTTAAAAATTAATTTCTCTTTAGAAGAAATTACTTCCGCAAACAATATATTATATAATTTATCAATCAATAAAAGATCTTATATACAAAGTTTAAAATTTAATTTATTAAAGAGAAAACTTATCTTTGGAAAAAAATGAGAAGGTATCTGATATTTTAGTTAACAAGGATTAAAACATTGATGAAGAAAAGTTTTGACCATATTCTTCCGAAAACTGATTATTTTAAGCTGACAGTTATGGTGAATGCAAATTATGGCATTGAAAATTATAAGGATTAGAACCTTTTCAAGATACTTAATCGGATTGTTTGTTAAAACTAAATCATATATGTAAAACATTAAGAAGTTACTTCACTTTATGATAATGTTTATAAACACAAGATAAATATCTTTTAGAATGGCACTGTTTGAGCAAAATGAAAGTAGATAACAAATTATCGGTTTATGTATTCTCAATGCTATTCACTCAGCATAAAAAATTATAAACAGATAAATAAATTGTTCTAAAAAGAAGGTTTGAGGTTAAATTTGGATAATAATTCTTTGTTACTACATTAATGACCAAAATATTCAGTCATCCATATCTTAAAGGTTTCGAAAATGAAATCTTTAATTATAGCTCAGACTTTCAATGAATAAGTTAGAAAACATTACTGTTTCTCTATTTTTCTATAAGGGTAATAAATATATCATATTGAGAAATGAAACAGTTTATTACATTTTTACGGATACAGACTAACAATGATATAGAAATCTTATTAATCGATCAATTTTTATTTCAAAACAAAATCAATGATGTATGAATTAGGAATAGCTTATTACCTCTAATTTATTTCTAATTCTTTTATCTAAAAATCAGGGGGCACATTTCTAAAGGAATTATTTATTCATTTAGTATGTAGTATTGACTCAAATTGATAATTCTAAGGGATTCATTTTAATATTTTTTTAAACAGGTTAACATTGCTAAAAATAATTTTCTTTCTCCATTTATTTTTTATATTATACTATAATATGCTCACATGACGAACCCAACTGCGCATTTAACTAGATGATTTCTTATGACTTGCGATGATATCATGTCATTTTTCCTTCTACGAAATTGGCATATGGATTCTAAATTTAAAATTTTCTCGTTGTATGAATGGACTTCATCTAAACATGCTGTTGTTGTTTATGGCACTTGCAAAAGACAAGCTTACTGACGAAGTCAGCGATTTAAGCCGACTTAGTGCAGTTGCTTCTGACAGTAAGCCTTGCGCTACCAAGGGTCGAAGTCTGACTTCTAGCTCATATGAAGATAACACTCACAGACTAGCTTACACAAACCCTTTTTGCAGAAGGGCTCATTCACCCACCTTCTAGGTTGAACACAGAGAGCAACCAAAGAAAAAAGGTAAAGAGCAACCAAAACCGAGCCAGGAAGCGAGTTTGGGACTTCCAGATCATTGGGAAGACCAGCTACCCCTTATCCAGGACTCCAGCATCTAATTATATTACATAATAATTTTCAGAAATGCATTTGCATTACTTTAGGAGTGTCTCTAATTCATTGGGGAACATTGCTGAAATAATCGATAACGAAATAACAATCGATGAAAAGTGAATTTTAGAACCGCATTATTTAAATGTTTAGTTATTAAGTTCCAGAATTTGTAAATACCACATCCTTCTTTAAAAAGTAAAAAAATAAAAACAAAAATTTATGCTATGTAAAATAAAGAAAATGATAATAACTAAAAACGATTACATAGAGTGATTTATCATTTTGTATAGAGTTACTTTTATTTTTCGTGCAGATTTTTATCAAGTATACTATAAAGCAAATAATGTTTATATAATAAAATTCTTCAATTTTTTTTCGTGATAAACAAACGAGAATTATAGTCAAAAATCAAATTAGATCACATTTCATGACTATTTATCATCTTATTTTCAATACAAATTTATTCGAAATGCAGTGGTGAAAAACGAAAACATCTTGTTGTGCAGGATAAAGCTGTTTGTTTATCGTCTTGTCAAAACATCAAATATCTGCTTTAAAAATAAAATAAAATAAACTTAAAACTGAGTATAAAGACTATTTATTATTTATCCAATGCCATTATTTCCGCAATATACGCATTTATATATTTTGCATTACCTGATATCGATATTAAAGAAAACCAACGGTCAGAATTGGACGATTTTTTTAGAATATCGCTTTCCTTCTTCATTTTGACAACATTGCCTTTGAGGAAGCTATGAAAGTGAAAGGTTCGCTGTTCATGTGTAATCGTCTGAGTCCGAAAATGACGGCTATTATATCTGGGTCACTCAATAACTTGCTATGTGTTCGGAAATCATTTTCAAAATCGCATTCGCCTTGTAGCTCCGAGTGACGAGATTCGGCCAAATTATAAAGTTGAGTTATTGAGTTCATATCAAATGAAAGCAGTTCCTACACCATGTGCTTACTAACCGCTGCTTCAATGCAGGCTCCCTGTTCAATAGACAGATCAATTGTAGTTAGGTTTGTTTATTTTCTTACAAACGATCACGATTTCAATTATAGACACGACTATTCCATTTTTCGGTGAAACCGTTTTAAATTGTAGTTTAACTTATTTAACTATTATATTTCCTTGAATGCAAATGCTTTCGCCCTTATTTTCGATTTAACGTGCTATAGTGTATCAGTCGGTATCTATTGTACCATGATTCAAGAAATATGCAAGTTTCACAATACCTGAATGTAAATGTGTTTAAGTAAATTGGGGCCATTTTTGTGCCTTCAATTTTACTTTTATAAAATGTATGTTATTTCACAAGCTATAGAAATATTTTAATGCGTGTAAATTTGAAAACCTGAACTATCATAAATTAACTATTAAAATGGATTGAGATACAGTTTTTTTTATTATTTTCTTTAAAATGTTCTTTTTTTCAATTTTCGGAATGCATATATAAAAAAAACTTTTATTGAAATCTTATGAAATCGCGAACTACAATATTTGCAAACATTGTGCATATGTTTAAATTATTTTAATTTATTTCATGTTGGAAATACATTTTTAAAGGCTATTTATAATAAATTACAAAAATTTACTAAGTACAAAAATATTATAATTTCTTTTAGCTTTTTAATTTACAATTGCAATTAACATTTCATTTTACGCACATTAAATTAAAAGTTTGTTTATTTTAATATTAAAACTACAATAAAATATTATGTTAATCTTGGAAGGATTTTATATAAAATCACATTTTTCCAGTTTGACGATTAGGGGTAATGAACTTAAAAATTATTGAATTACAGAACATATTTAATTTTGCATAAAAACATATGATATAAAAAACATATAAGTTTTTTTTCTTGTAATAAAAACAATTCATTTTCTCTCCCTCTGTGTATAATTATATATTATAATATTCCAGTTAGAGGAAGTTAAGGTCAGTTTATAAAAAAATAGATATATGTTAACAGGCAAGATTAAAATATATCACCTCATAAAATACCTACTTACTGATCTACAAGTCATGTATTTGAATTCAGCAAATTTTACATCTATAAAATTTGGGGAACAAAGTTTATTTATTCATTCTCTTTAGTATCAAACACTTCCCCAAAGTAAATTTTCTTTTATCAGCCAAATATACCCAAACATTAAAATAATAAAATAATATGCAAAAATTAGTTTCGTTGTAAAAATGCAGTAACATCTTGTATTCCAAGAAAAAAATTATCTCAATAATATTGCTTTTGAAGGTTTTTACAAACTTATTGCTTTAAATTGCTTATTGAGTCATCGTTCTTATTCTTAGGATGAAACTGTTTTGGAATGTCGTAAGCTGATTTCAATAATAAAAAACTTCCTTTTTTAAAGTTTGTCTTTCTTTTTTGGTCTTCAAAACCGTTGATAAAATCGATTGAAAAGTGTTTGTAAGAGAATATAAATGCTAGATCGCCCACTTTGATTGAACTTTGTGCAAAGGTCATCGACAACTTAACAGCTAATTCGTCCGCAGATAAGAGCACTCAAAGCCACATCTATTGTTTAAGAATACAATTGCACACAGCCTTTGCATGTCGGAAGTAGACGAAAGCAGGAGAAAAAGACATAAAGGAGAGCGTTTTTAAGTCGGTATGTGGGTTTTCGAAGAAACCAATAAAAAGCGGTACGTTAAAATACTGACCCACCTCCGCTGAAGAAATGAAAGGTGGATGTGGGCAGAACATTGTCAACAATTTTTTTCTTAGTTTCCTACAAAACGATTTCTTAATGGCCAAGGTAATGGGCAGATCCTTGTCTGGAAACTCATATCCAGCTGTTGAATGCAATTTTAAAGTAAAATGTAAATGCAATTTTAAATTTTTAAAAAATGATTTATAGTTTGAGAAATGATGAAGTTTAATATTCTCAGAGAAACCGTGGATTAATATATATTGACAATATAGTTTTACTTTCAGCCCAGCTTTATTATCTGAAAAGCTGTGCTTTTCAGATAATCGTATGTTTATCAGATATGCTTTAAAAGACCAACCAGTTCAAATCGGATTATAAAAACGGGTAATCTGCCTAGTTGTTACATCAAAGTAATTTCAAATTAAAATAAGGTATCGCATAGAATTCTCAAGTAATGTTTATATTTATATTTTATTTATTAGCATGTTATTGGAAGAAGAAGCAAGCAAAATTTGTGTTTAGCCTAATTAGCTGAATTAATTTAAAATTTTATGAAATATTTTAATCGAGTTGAAAAAATTATAAAATCGATCAAATTCACAATTTTATTCACCTTATTTAAATTCTTTTTGAAAAGTGTCGGCAGTTTTTGTCCTTCTGAAATGTCAAATAATTTATTATATGTGATAAAAAGTCTTTACCATGTAATTAAAGCAACTACGAAAAAGATCATACACTATAAAGCATTATACAATCTAAATACACTGTAAAATAAATAAGATTATAAAGAGATAAATAGTAAAGATTATACGAACGGAGAAACATTACAGATGAAAATGGTTAAGCAGGTAATACTATACAAAAGCTCAATCGTATATTTGATTGTTTATTTTTTTGTAAGTGGTTATGCAGGATTCTATTTATTGGCAAATATTTACAACATTTACAAATAATTTCAAACAACTTTTCATTTTGTTATCTCACTGTTGTTTTTCGCTCTTGAAACACTTTCTCGTCGATTATGTTTTCAGACAGAAAGTTAGGAGTATCAGCCTAAAGGTCATCTGTAACAAAGTGGTCAGCTAATTAAAAGAACTAGGGCGCAAAAGAGTAATCATTTCTATGAAAACTTCACCTATCTTCCTTGATGATGATAAATGCTTCCTCCAAGTAATCTACCATTTTTAAAATGTAAAAAAAAAAATTTAATTTGCATACATTGGGAAAGAGAAATGGCAATGATTCAAACATGTGGTCACTCTGGTCCGACAACAAATACATCTTTCTTTGATGGCTACTGACCGTAATTTCAGAAAGGAAGTTTTGGCCTATTAGGAAGAATTTAAAGTTCCAGACAAATCCGGCCGCCTAAAAGCGAAAAATCACTCCTTTTCACGAGAATCCTTGGTGGATGGAATGTTGCTGGTGAACATCGTTTAGTTTTAGTTTACCAATAGCACGAAACAAGGCGATTTCAATTATGCCTTCGGACACCTACTAAAATGACCTTTCGCCGGCTGACCTATATCCGGTGCTCGGAACACAAACTTGGGCGCATCGAGTCGGGCATACGGTACATTGTTTTGCACCTTGACGACCGGTAAGGGTGACAACAACGGGCGTTTACCATTGTAAATTTCATGAATATCTTTAATGAAAAAGTTTTCGGAGCTGCGTGGCAGCATTTTATACAATTCAGGCGGGAATTTTTTCTTTCGATTCATTTTCATTGACTTGCAAATAAAATGAAAACATGAATTCGAAGTGAAAAGAATGACTATGTTTTCAGCATGAGTCACATGCAATATCTTGTTTTTTACTCAGCTTTTTGACGTTTTTACCAGTGAAATGCATTTGTTAAGTTGAGAACAATGTCATTATAAACATTTATGGAAATTTTATAAACTGAATAATGCATTATCAACTTATAGTATAGAATTTCTGAACGCTGGTGAAAGTTTTCGTTTGAAATTTCACAGATCGTTGAATAGCAATAAGATAAAAATTTAAAATAAGATGTAGGAAGAGCAACGACAATAACAACAAATTATATGGTGAAAATGTTGAATTAATTTTAAATTTTTATTATTAAAACTTACAACTATTTTAAATTGCAGTAGAAAATTCTGAAAATTTTGAAAAACCCACTTCATTCCTTAATTTTTTTGAAAAATTCCGTTTTAAAGGGATTATTTAAAAACCATATATATTTCCCTAAAATTTCATTATAAATTTCGAATTTCTAGTACACCGAGAAAGAATTTTATACACATTAATAATTATTATTAATATTTTTGTATTCTTACAAAACTGTGTTAATTCCTTAAAAACACGAAGAAATTAAGAATTCATTTTCAAATTCCCTTTTTTATGATGTTAAATTCGTTTCATAAAGTGTTCCAAGAAAAATGATTTCGCTCAGTTTGAATGAATTTAAGTGATTAGGTAGATAGTTAATCAATTTTTAAATCACCTTAGAATTTAAATATGTCACACCAATCACTGCAGTTTTAATTCAACAAATAAAATTTCACATATGTTGGGCACAAAAGTAATCTTTTTTTAAAACATAGAAGTGGATGCTTATGAAATTCTTCTCAGAAAATTTAGATATTGTTTTCCTTATCTAAACGATCTCTTTGACTGAAACAAAATTATTAGGAGCCATTTCAAAATGTTTTATAAATTTCGTAACACCTATCTTTCGTTTCCTTACAGAGACATCATCCAGAAATAATTTTAAAGAAAGATTGGCTATGTTATTCCATTTTCAATAATTTCCATGTCTCATTTTTTATTCTCACGTTCTCCTTCATAAATGATACTGAGGGAAAAATAATGTATATAGGCATCAAATCTCTCCGTTAGATTGAAAATAAATGGTTAACTGAAAGCCACTGCGCTATCTATTTGATACGCTTCATCAAAAATAATGATACCCAAACGGAGAGAAAGTTATATATTCGCAATTTCAACGTAATGGTGAAAATGATGTCATCTGTGATCTATCAATCTGATGGAAATTTATGAAGTGACCGAAAAGAATAACGATTCCAGCAAATCTCTTCTCGAAAAGGAAAACAAATCGCTGGGAAATTTTTAAAATGAGATCGCATTTAACAATTTGCCTCTTGCTTTAAAATTATATCTATTTATTAGAACTTAGATTCATAATTTCAATTTAATGGTGAAAATAATATTATGTTGGATCTATCAATCTGAAAAAAATTTACAAAATGACGGCAAAAAATATTAATCCACAGTTAAAATTCTCTTCTAAAAAAGGGGGAGAAATTGTTCGGATATTTTAAAGTGGGACCGTTTACCTTCTTATTTTAGAAATATCTTCCATTTATCAACATTTAAAGAAAGGTTACAATGTTGAAAGTTTATCACAAGGAACTAATCATCGCTTAAAATAAGTTCAATATTGTAAAGACAGTTCAGGAAGGAAGTGATTGTTCTTTCCAGAAATCTATAAGAAAATCGATATTTCCTTCCTTCCTATAAAAACGAGATGACTTTCCTCTTCAATCTTGTTCTGTTAACCTTTATCATGAAATGATGTCTGCCTTTACACACAATTGTTCAAGATTTCTAGATGATGAGATCAACATTGTTTCAAAAATCAAGGCATATCAGATTATTTGACACACATAGGTGACTCTAGGTTTATTATCGATTATTTTTTTTATAAAACTTTTAAAAAATAATCGATATCAAACAATTAGGATGAAAATCCGAAAGTATATTTTAAAAAAGTGAAAATAACTTTTTTTTTACAAACAATAGATAATTTTTTCAAAAATGTGGATAAAGAATTATAAATATTAAATTTGAAAAATTAGAAATAAAGTTGTATGAATCTGAGTGATTTTATAAAAAAATGGACACACACACAAACACATGAGAAAAGGAATGTCATGAGCAAATTAAGAATTCTATTTTTACTGAAAATTGAGTGGTTCTTGAATAAAATGTATAACATTGTTGATTATATTAAACTATTCAATATAGTTACAGGGAAACATTTTAATAAATACCAAATTAAATCTGTTGGAAAGCGAAATAATAATAAGAATAAACCAATCCTCTCTTCCATGAAAAGCGAAATGAGAGCATTATGAAACGATTAAAAAGCGAAAAATAATCCAGAATATACATGCAATAAAGCATAAAGTAAAGAATCAGGTTGTAAAAACAGAGCTGAACTGTTAGGGAAAAAATGAAGCTATTGTGTTGTAGAGAATCATGTAAAAAGGAATAAATTGTCGCAAATAATATTTCTAGTCAGCTTTTTCAATCAAGTTTTTGAAACTATAGTTTATAGCAGATAGTACAAACGCATTAAGCAATTATTTGGCCTTATGAACCTGCAAATGACAACATAATTGCTTGAGAAATAAATAGGTAAAATATGAGAAATGTGTGGATGGTACTAGAAATAAATCTTTGATGGTAAACTCCAGATAAAGATGATATAAAGAAGAAGCCGAGATTTCTGAAACGATGTTTGTTTAGTGAGTACTTATCATCCGACAAAATAATATGAATATGTGAGTTTTCTTGCACAAATGTGTTCTACAGTCTTTTCACCATTTTGTCATAGTTTGTTTGGGTGATTTTTTGAATAAATCTAAAAGGAATAGGTTAAACTGAAGAGCAGTTTTATTATAAGATGAATGTCTCTCTCTTTTCCAAATGCAGGGTGAGAAGAGATAAAATCCCAGAATTATTCGCTGAAACTATTTACCTCATCTTAATAGTTTCTCATGGCGCTCCCAAAAACACAGCAAACTTTACCAAAAATTTACATTATTCGTATTATTTCTCTTGTCACGATTTTTGAACTTTTTTAAAAAACATAAAAAAGCAAACTAACCAAATTGAGAGATTGATGGTATGTTATATAATAAAATATATTACACTAAACTCAGTGGCACGACAGTCCACGTGGGCTAAATGTTACAATGCCCATTTCTGCTTTATTGACAGAGGGCGTGGGGTGCGTGGCATATGTCCCGGTTAGGTGGTCAGCCTAACGCGGAACCTTCAGTATTTAGTTCTCAAGCATGATTGGTCATCAGTTTATCGACCAACAAAAAAGATAGATAGCTGATAATATAATATAATTTAAAAAATAGTTTTTTCTTCTTATGCTAAAATATGGTTCCATTAATGTTGCTCTGATTTGAAAAAAATTGTAAGCCTACTGTTTATTTAATAATTCAGTTGCTATTAATAAAACCAATTTATTATTCGAGAATATGTTTGATGTTTAACTTCCTATGTGAACTTAGAATACTTATTTCAAACAATACATACATCATTGGAATTTCCAATAAAAAACAGATATCAAAAGAGAGACAAAAATATGCTTATAGGCTGCCAATTATTGTTGAAAATTTGTAAACCATAATCGTTTATTACACATAGAATCAATATAATCTATAAGATAAGATTTATGTGGAACACATCTAGATACCAGGAAACGAATTTTCTGTGAAACAATAGAATTTTCAATTTGGACAGAAACGGAAACTGATTTCTGTTAAAAAATGATCATTTGGAACAAATGTAATAAAGGCACTAGTTTTGAATCCTAAAATGGAAGTGAAAGGGCTTGGTCGGTTGCATTGGAACAATTCGTCTACTTTCAATAATTGCATTCTGCATGCGATGTTACAATAGATAGTATTTGTAGAGCAAAAAAAGTCGTTTACAGAAAAAATAGTCGAAAAAATTCCATCTGCCAGCGCAATTTTCTTTGTCTGATAGTGCACATTGTTTTCTAATTTTAATTTCATTTATGCCGAAGGAACAATGCGGCAATTTTAATAGCACGCGGAGAGAAATTTGAAGTATAAGGAATATCTTTGAGTTAAATTTTTTATACGTTTTAAATTCGATTGTTCCCACTAAGATTGAATGTTCCCTTTTTTGTTCCCCTTCTTGGATTCATTCTTTATTTAAGTTTCATTCCCTTACGTAACATTGAATATAGATACCGTTATTGATTTTAGAAAGAATGATTGTCAGAAAAGTCATTAATATAGATACTATTATCGATTTTAGATAGATCAGTCTACATATTCAATGCTAAACGCAAAAACTGAATACAGCTATGGTCATATTTCGTTACTTGATGGTATCGATTCGGTTGATTTTCAGTATAATATGTGATATTCCAGAAATTGCAAACTTGTTTTGTTAATTTATATGCATGCAATATATAGTCACGATGCACTTTTTATAAAAACGGTTGTTGAAAACTTATTTGAATGTCATTTTATGATGAAAAAACCAAAATAAATGTTCACCTTTCGTACATAATAAGAATAAATAATTATTATATACTGCACTTTTTGAGAAGTAGATAAAGCATTTGGATGAAATTGTATTACAATTATCAATACTTTGCAAATATCCAAAGTATGCCTATCTGTGTATTTGTAAAATATTTGAGAATTATGTAAAATTGTTATGTTGGAATATTATTCTAAAATTTAATTTTTGGTAGAAATTATGAATATTCTTAATTCATTCAAATTTGAGCTAATTATAAGCAAACTAAATGTCTTAACAAAATAAGTTTAAAAAATACAGTAACTACCTTTTTTGTTTTGAAATTTTTGTTGGCTAGTTCTCAATTTATTTGCTTTTTAGGTAGGTCTCATTTATATATCGTATTAATCCATTCATATAATATACTCACATACCATTCATGTATTTTGCGTGTTTTCTTAGGAAATTATTATATTTAAAAAGCAATAATTTAAAGTGGTCAAGCAAAAAAGCATACAAATGCCCGATAATTTACTTACACTCCATTAAATAAAAAGGAACAGTCAATTAAATTCAATAAACTGAATTGTTGAAAAGTAGTAAAGAAAATGAACTTCGAAACTTATAATTCTTTGCAGTGTTAAGGGAACTAGTTCACTCGGCAAAGAATCAAGTTTAAAAAAAAAGGGTCAGTTAAAAACTCGTTTGCAAGTAAATGATAAATGATTTTCAGGGTCTCAATCAATAAAAGCTGTGTAGTTAGACAACATCGATTTTAAGAAAAACATTTGAGAATGCATTATGATCGAAGATGAGAATATATATAGTATATTCTTTTATGATTTTGCCGATTACGTGGGGACAGCTGAATTTTTTGTTTGAAATAAATAAAATTGAATAGGTAGATGATTTAATTCCAAATATTATTCGTTGTAAAAAGTAAGAAAAATGTCAGACATGCTCATTGTAGTTTAATGCTTTTACTCAAAATATTAACATGATTATTCAACACCAATATATGTACTTACACATATATACAATTTTATGTATGCACATAATTCAGCATGTATAGCTAAATTATTGCCAAATTTGCATGTTGTTTTTTTATAATATCAATATATTCTATTTTATTTAGTGAAAAAATATATGCATAATTTAAAAATTTAAAAGTCGAAAGGATTTGACGAAAAAGGAAAACCTTACTACGAAAGGAACGAATAAATTCTTTTTTTAATTTGCCAGAATTAGAGCCATAATTTTCATTTTTCAATTTTATGTTATAAGGTATATAAAGATATTAAAAGAAGTAACGAATATGCGATGGATATATGTACATTCACCAGGTTTTAATACATCTTTTGATTATAGCTTTCGACATTTCAACAAATACACAAAAATTTTGGAATTTTCTTTGCTTAAATATAATTGATAATAAATGTTGTAAGTTGATTATTTTATTTTCTTTTTAGAAAAAAATCAATTTCTCAATTAAAAAATTATGTTCTGTTTTTCCATTATAGAGAAAAATGTCTACTCTTCCAAATGTAGAGAAATACTTGATGATAAATGAATTGTAGCAGATGTTACAGCATCCAGATTGCTTTTCGTAATATTCGAGTTCTTTGTCGTAGATCGAAATCAGTGACCTTCTGTAGGGCACACGTGCGGGTCATTTCAATGGTTGGGCGAAAACGTTACTTCTCAAGTATTTTTGTTCATTCCGGTATCTGGTAATTAGCTTCAAATTATTTTTCACATTGAGATTTTTGGAGGAAGAACATGAAGTAATGTTTTGAATAACTATAAGTGTCTATTTTTTCGAATATCGTTGAGAATTATGCAAAAATTAAAATTCACAGTATAGATGGCATGGTTTTTAATTCCTTCAGTCATATTTGTTTAATATAGCTGTTTTTCACCCTTCACAGAAAATACATTTCCAAAAGCAAAACCTCTTCAAAAATAAAAGCATTTCACTTTTTTAAAATTTTGAGCAAACTAAATGGCTAGTCGTATCTTCGTTTCCATCTGCTACACAAAAAGGCAAATGCAATTTTATTCATACATTTACAATCCAAGAAAGATTCAAATATGAAATCAAACGTTTTATTTATAAAAGGCATTGGAATAATACCTATTACATTTTGAAATTATAAATATTTCAAATCCGATCAAATTAAAATAGCTGAATAATTTGATTAGTAAATTTCGTGTTTTCTATATTTAAAGAAATTCATTAAGAGAAATAGCTGTAAATTTTTTCATAATTTTCAATTGAATTTTTTCAATGTCAGATGATAATAAGCTATCTAATTAAGATCTATTAACGTGAATTACATTAAAAAATATGAGAAAATAATACATTATTAAAAATTTGTTTAAAATACATAAACAATATTTTTTTTCAACCAGAGAAAATCTTCTCGGATTTTATGTTTGCAAAAAATGATTTCATATCCCCTGCAGCAAAACGGAGGCCAACATAATCGATCAAACTGAGTTTTAGGATCTCAAAAATTGCTACTTCATCAGCAAGTTGTCAAACAAGTGCTTTAAAACTGACCCAAATGAAATGGTTGAAGTCATTTTATGAAAAGCACTAGACATCGCAAACTCTACTTCAAAACTAGTTGATCGACTTAGTTTTCATTACTTCCAAAAACGCGATTCATTTGATATGCTGAATGAAAGTCGCGTAGGTTTTCCAGGCGGGTTTAAACCTAGACATTCTTTTTTCAGAAGCTGAAAGGATCTTGTAACCAGTTCCAATATTTGGTATTACTTTACGGAACAGTTCTAACGGATGAAAACAATGTTAAGTTAATACTTCCTTTTTCATAAAATCTATACGTTAATTTTCTTTTAAGCAATTGGAATACATTATTTACACATTCTAAAAATAGGTTTGCTGGAAACGAATTTAATTTTGAAAATTGCGCCTTGACAAATTTGACTTGAGAAAATGCCATTATATGATAAGAACACAAAATATTCTATATTCTTATACTATAATTACATAGAATTTAAATAATACCATGGAATAAAAAGTTATTCAAGACAGGACATAATAAGAAATTTCTAGGGTTTCGGTATTTATTTATATATTCATTTATTTTGTTTCAGTGTTAGTAATTAAGAGCTGTTTACTTAAAAACCCTCTATAACAATTGTTAAAATTATTTCAAAATCTATGCAGCTGACGCTTGCTATTGTTAAAATATATTTTTTCATTAATCATTCGTCTTTTAAATCTCTCTTTTAAATAATGAAAGTAATTACCTACAATATGCATAAGAATAGATAATTAAATTTGAAATTGACTTAACAAGTAAATTAGCGTAGAGAAATCTTGTAATTAAAAACAAATTCATATACATTAAATATGACAAGAAAATAATATGAAACGCCGTGTGAAGAATTTAAAATTAAGTTTAGGTTGAAGTTCATTTTTAGATGCATGCTCGTTAGATAGTTGCTTTATGTCTATCCATCTATTTTTTTTTTTTTTTTTTTTTGCTGAAAACATGGTAAGAAAAAAAAGAGGGAAAATTATTTGATTTTAGTACTATGAACATATCTATTTTCTTTATTCTTTTGAACACTCTAGAAAGAAGAGTGTCTTAAGCAATTAAATTTTGTTCCAAAATATCAATTCAATCAAAAATATTGAGTTGATTTTATTTCATACTAGCAACATACGGAACAAAGTAATTCACAGAAATCAATGATATTTAAATATTTCAATGAATTTTTTTTACGTAATGAATTTCATAGCAAAATATATTCAAATTTTTATTGACATACTCTACTTTAATAGTATGAAATCGTACACCGTTCTTCTAATCGCTCTTTGTACAACAGTTGGACAATTTTTTTAATATCATTTCTCCTAAAATTTTAGCTATAATTTGAAAATACAAGGACGGAAAATTGAATCGTTCATCACTGAAATAATGTATGTCCTGTTGAATATTTTTTGTAATTTATGTAACAATTTACGTAATTTATCTCAGAAAATAATTGAATGAAAATTTCTCTAATTCATTAAAAAATTTGGTCATCCCCAGGTTCGAATCAGCTTCTATGCTGACTCGATTTATTTATATTTAATATTTTGGCCTTTTATTAATATTTGATATAATATTTTAATATTTGGCCAAATATTTAATATTTTGTCTTGATATTAATATCTGTCCTGAAAATACGCGATTTTTCACACAAGACGCACACATTTTTTTATAACTATTAGAGGCCTTTTTGTCTACTTCCATATTGATAATGCCATACAACACCATCTCGGACCCGATTTCAGTATGGTAAAACTGAGTGTAAGTTTAAAAATATAAGCAAGTAATGATAGATAATCCGTAAAATGAATACTGTAATATAGCAGATTGTTTCGAATAAAACCTTAAACTAAGTGCAGGCTTGTTTTTTTAAAACTGAAATGACCAGTTCGTGTGTTGGTAAAATTGAAAAATATTCATGTGATTCTTATCTAAACAATTTTCTCCGAAAAATCAAAATTTTACAAAGAAAGAAATGCCTTGCGAACCTTGTTCTTCCAGATATTTAGATAAATGTTACACACTTTATAGCTCATTTCATTTCATAGTATTCAGAATTCAGAATTAATAGTATTTTCCTTACAACAGTCTATATTCTAGAAAATAATTTAATAGAATACAGATAAGTTTGATAATTTTTTTCATAGAATTTATATTTTTATTGAATTTTTTTGTTTTCTTAAATTTAACTTCTTCCTGCAATTTTCTATGGAGTAAACCACAGATTTGCGATCACTTCTTCCGAAAAACGATAAGTATCTACCACAGAATGTAAAGAGTAAATAGAATTCAGAACTCCTTGATTTGGGTCATAACGAGGTCTGAAAAAGATTTCAGTGGAATCCGAACTGTTTGCCAACAAAGTCTATTTTCCCATTCAATTCGAAGAAAGTGAACGCGTGCACGATTGGTGATATTTCCAATTATTCACTAGAAAAGAAAAGTAAGAATTTTGTTTTTCTTTTCAATTGTGCACCGATGTCGGCTGGCAAGCCTGGAAGTTCTTGGGCGTGGTGTTGAGAAACTCGTTTTGAATAACCTTCGATACTGTTGAGGATAAATATCAGAAACCCAAGAGAGTAAATAAACGTGTCGAAGTTTTTTGCTCTTGTTTGAATTGCCGTTAGAAGGCAGAGTTACAGGAAATGCCAATTGTTCTTAATTTGTGCCCGGAGTGTGTTTATACGTTTAAATTTCTGGTTCATTTGATCAGTTCGTGAAAGACTCATTATTTTCAAATAAATCTAACTCGAAGTGTATTTCGGTGTTACACTAACAAAGAAGGTCTTTCAGATCTTTGTAAAAACAAAAGCTGAGTGACTTGGTTTACTTGTAATTAATTAAAATATGCCTTGGATACAAAGTTAAATTAATATTATACGATGTCTGATTAATATTATCAGAAATGGACAGAAACAAGATTTCCTTATTATCATTTTTTGATGTTTAGGTATTCGTTCACGATAAAAAATGTTTAGTTACAATGAAAGTTATTAATTTTTTATTATTATTTATTCCTTAATCCGAAATGACAGAAAAGAAATGGAAATACTTTCAATGATGTTCTGTTCAATTTTTGAAAAAACATTCAGCGATTGTTCTTAATTCACGCTCTTTAGATTTCAGCATTGTCGATTGGAAACGCTGAAATTTATATTTCCTTTCAAAATTTATCATTTAAAAATTTTTTACAGAAGACAATTATTTTAAAAGATATTGTAAAGTATCATGGAGGACAAAATTTTTAAATTAAAGTAATACTAAATTTGTTAATAAATAAAATTACATAATAAAAGGACAATAAACAACTTTTTATTAAAATTTTAAATTGTATTAGAAATAGCAAAGTTGTTGTGGTTGTTGTCGTGTCCGTGTTTTTCACGGAAAGGGGGTGCAGTAGCTTCTGAGGTTAAAGACCCCTGAGAACCCAGAGGGCAGAAGTCCAACTTCTAGCTCACACACACGACACAACCCTTTTTAGGGGGTGGTCGAATTCATTTATACACTCATTCATCCATCAGCAAGTTGGAATTTAGATCCAAATCAGAGACCGACTCATCCCTGATTCAGTACCCCCAGAGGTATCGTTTTGTAAGAAAAGTATTTTACAGATTTGAATATTTCATAAAACAGATTTTTAAAAATCCACATTATCTATTTAATTATTTTTGAAAAATATTTTGTGTTTTATTTTTAAATTACTTCATTTAAAAATATTTAAATATGAAATTTGAATATAGTTTATGATTTAAGTAATAACAATAAGCTATATTATTATTTTAAAATATTTGAATTAGCTATATTAAATTCAAGCTATCAAGCATCACTTTATAATTTGGCAGCCTTTTAAAAGGGAAGTGAAATTGATGACCATTTTATTCAAAGTTTGTTGAAATTATGAAATTGAAATTTTTCTTTTATCAAGACAACTCGAGTTTAATATTTTTTTCTATTTTGTATCTATAGGTTGAGAAATAGATGATTATATTTAGTTGAGGAACAATTTAACGTGATAAAGTTTATATTATCTGTTAATCACGACATTCAAGGATGAAAATAATATAATAGGGAGTAAAAATAGACAACAGGGAAATCCATAACAACTAGAGCTATAAAATGTGACATGTTATTTTTAATATTATATATATTAATATTACATATTATTAAATATTTAAGAGTGAATGCCTTATATGAAAGGACTTTAAAATATTTCAAATATTTTAATTGAATATCTATGAAATTTTTTTCGTAATAATTTGAGGATATTGCTGCATGAAAACTGTTTTTACACCATTTTGAACTTTCAAAATTTAGTTTATTGATGATACCAGTTTTATATGCGCAAGAATTTTTCTTTGTTCATTCTATACTTTAAAAATATTTTTTCGTAGTAATAAGTAAAATAAAAATATTTTAATTACTATTTCATACACATGGAAGCTGCGATGGTATCAAATAGATTTTTCTACGTTACAACTGCGATATATTTAAAAACAAATTTTTAAAATAAAATGAAGATAAATTAATCAATTATAAAGTATTATCAAGCTTCGATGTTTTGGATTAAAAATCAATCTTCTTAATTTTTGAAAAAATATTTTCGAATTTTACTATTATCTTATACGTGCATTATCTTAACATTTTACTATTACTATAACGTGCTTTAAATTCAATTTCTTAAAATTAAATTAAATTTTAAATAAATGCACATTGCACCTTCCTCCTTCCAAATGAGATTGGTACTATCAATGTGCTAGTAGGTTGATTACCTTACATATTTTTTAATTTGCAAAGTAAATTATTATTAAGTAAGTGATAATAGAACAGAATATCATGTTCATAAACAAAAATTAGTGTGTTTGCCACAAAAATAAACAGACAAAAAACACCACCAATTAGGGAGAATCGCATGAATTTAAAAGTTCTCTCAAAATAATTTATAAAGACTATTTTCAAATTCTATTCTGAATAAAAATTTCAGTCAAGATAATTCATCTTAGATCTACAAGATTAGGATTAAACTTAGTTTTGTTCCATTATCCCAGAATTAATGCGGGCAACAAAATTTGCAAAATACAAAAGAATAATAGATATGTAATATAGTTTTTAAAATACCATGCACTACCATGACATAAACTTTAAAATGAGGGAACAGTTAGTTCTGGGAATATATTTTATTTATAATATGTAGTGGGAGTGGTATAATGATTCTGTCATCGTTACAGTTACGAGCATATAAAAAACATCGGAAACTTTCTAAAATCTCGGATAACAATGAGGTTCTGAAGTTCCGCATGTTTTTGCTTTGAAAGGAATTTTTTTTCTTCTTCTCTTCTGGTTCCTTCTATCGGTGTAATGAACTCGAAGGTTGTGTTTCTTTTCGATATAAGTACCTCAGATGCTTCCAGTTAAAGAGTTTGTTGAAGATATGGTTGATATTAAATAGGATGTTGTAACCACGTGTTTATTTAAAGGAGGGAATTGTGCTCTAATTTCTGAAAATAACTAAATGTGAACTAATTTCAAAACTTTGATTGTGTAACATTATATTATGAAGTTTTTTCTTTCTTTCTTTTTTTTTTGTTAAATGCAGGCCATTTAATCACGTGTATATTTTCTAAGAATGACATTCGTTAAATATGAAATAAATAAATAAAACATGCACTTTAAAAATGCGGTACTTGTCCATTATAACGACGTCCAAAAAGCGCCAAGAAAAATTTTTTCTAATTTTTCTACCGGCAGCATATGATTCACATGTGATTTTATCTATAAATTTATATTTATCAACTTGAGTATATTTTTTATAATTTAGCAAACTATTTTCTCGGCGCTTTTTGGTCACTGATAAAAAAAACAAATAACAAAAATGCAAATAAACATCTCACATTAATGTCTATTCACGCCAAACCTTTTAGAAAGCTATAGTATAATTTTGGTTTATAAATTTAAAATAAGAATTGTAATATTATATTACAGCTAAAATTTCTTTTTATGGAACTTCAGCAATGCTCTGATAAAATGAAATTTAAATACTAAACATTGTTCTTCAGAAATACTTAATTTGAATGGAGCTCTGTAGTAATTTTTATATTCAGCCTAATTCATGTTCTCAAAAGTAGCAGATCGAAATCAGATTTAACTGCAATAATTTTTAAGCCATTAGAACCAAACACTATTTTTGTGAATAAATAGGTAAGTCATTTCCATAAGATTTTCAAATGGTTACCTCAAGTAAAGAACGGAATAATGTCATAATCTTATTAATAGCATCATTAAAAGAAATCATTTAAAAACATTCACACAATTTCGCAATATTATGATACAAATATAACACTTTCACAATTTTATTGCCTCTCTGGAGTAACTACCAGATCATTAACCCAATGAAATGGATCAGACATTTCTCCCGCAGCTATAAAACGATTTTTGCCACTAAACTGATTTCCATTCCTTCGCTTATGATAATCTTCAGATACCAACATCAAATACCCTCTCATCTTCAATTAAAAAAAATCGCAAAAGTAATTGCTCTACCTGCAGTGACGAACGCCAGAGGCAATGTTGCAGTTGGGTGTCCTCAAATAATTCCATTGCGAAAAAAACATTTTTCTCAAAGGCGTTTCACCGGCCCTTTAAAAATTTTCCTCCTTAAGAGGCATTACACAACCACTTTGATAAGAAGACGTAACACGGAAAGAAGCACTTTTAGAACTACTTTTAAGTTTACAAAGAAGATCTTTCAGAAGAGAACAAATGTAACTTTCTGGGTTTTTTACTAATTAAAAACATCGGTACTCGTTTTATTATCTACGATGCAAAAGAATCAGAATTTACAAAAGTGTTGATGAAAAAATAGTGCCTTGTTGGCTGATTATTTATTTATCTCAGATTCTGAGAATTTTAGCAAAATTAATTTTTGCTGAACATAATTTTTACTATCTATTTGTTATTTGTAATATTAATTTTTATTTTCGATATGTTGCATTTTTCTATTTATGCAACATCAACCGAAACATAATTTTAAATATCAGTAGCATGCTGTTCAATGGATAGATTGAAGTAAAAAAGGCAATATAATTAAATTTCTTGAAGGTTATTTGGAATCTCTTTTTTAAATATTAAATTTATAGTATAAATGATATCATTAAATTAGAACTATCAGATATTTTTTAAGGTACTATTAAAGCATCGATATCTAAATCAATCAAATTAAAGAGAAAAAAATCCAGGCAAAATAAGCAATAGAAAAATATAAATCACATTTTTATAAATTTAGTAAAAGCAAGCCGTCGTCCTGGCACAGGGGTAGCGTATCTTCCCCGTGATCTGGGTGTCCCGGTTCGGGCATGGTTGTTATTCTGTACTGTGGATAGTGTGAATGTGCCCCATCTCCTGTAAAAAGGGGTTGTGCAAGCGAATGTGAAACAAGAAATAGCTAATTCGCACTCTTGGCCCTAGTTGGCATTACTGAAAAATAAGGGACGTTAAATTAAGCTTAAATCGCTGACTACAGGTCGGCGGGCTTGTAAAGTGCCATTGGTAAAAACAGCAACAGTAAAAAAAAGTTAATAATAGTTTACCGAGGTCAAAGAGTTTTAGAACTGAATTTAATTAAAATTTATTAAGCAATGTTACTGTTATCGACTCAAGTAAACACATGTTAAAATTATATATTTAGAATAAAAGAAGAGTGTTTCAGTAGTAATGCAGAGTAAGATGAAAAGAAATTCTTTTACTGTATGTAATCTATTTCTGATATAAGATGCCTTTTATAACTTTAAATTAAATTATATTCTTCTTATGATGCATTTAAGGAATTTAATGAAAGCATTTTAAATATAAGCGAAAATATTATTACCAAAGAAATGAAGATTCACACCAAAAATTTAATTAATAAACAAGCTGTATTTAAAAAATATTTTTGCATTTTCAATTTATTTTTTCAATATGGATCTCAGGTATGTATTTAAATGCAAATTATTGAACTTCATAGTTATTTTTAGAATTGATTTATAAGGATTTGCTTTCACTAAAGATTTAAGTATTTGAGATTATCTATAAATAAATGTAAAGTTCTATGCTCAAAAGAAAGCTACAACCATGCTCATGGTTCACCGATAAACGAAGGCCTTTGAAGTCAGAGGTCACTTGACCCAATGCATCAAAGCTGATCTAGGGACGATATCCTAATCAAAAGAAAGACTCTACAAGTAAATGAGTGAAATCGGAATGTGTTGCATTTCCCTATGTAAAAGAGGTATCAAAATCTTTTAAAAACAAGTTCACACTAACTATTGGATCGAAATATATTCAGTTTCAATCAATATATGGGGAATTTTCTTTTAAAAGCTTCTTGTCTTATTTATAATTTACGATCAAAAATTATTTTCCTTAGGTGTAAGATATCTCTAGATATATCCAAAAGTAGATTGATCAGTATTACTGATTGTTTTTTAATTGTATCTACAATTTGCTACGCTATTTTCAAAATTTAACGTTTGAACGTAAGAGTCAAAGTAAGGAAAAAAAAGTTTGCCATCTGGAGATGTAAAGGATTATGAATTCAACGGGACAAAATTGATTGACGCAATATTTTTCACTGTAATCAGTAATATAAAATATGATTACACATTTTTATTCTAGCTTCATTAACCAGTGCACAAATAAACATATTTGATGTTTTTGCCTCATGGAATGACAAAAAATATGTAAATAATTTCATCCGCAATAATTTCAAATTTTTTTTAATTAATTGCCGTTTTTTAATTCTTGAAAGAAATTATCCATGTGTAAGCAAACAAATAAAATATTTACAAACATATAAAATATTTTCATTCATTGTGAATGGCAACAAGTATAAAAAGCTTGAATAGAATTTATTTTTGAAACGTTTTTTTAAGTATCAAAGAAAATCAAGTAAATGCTATTTAATAGCTTCTTGCTAAGATATAGGCCCAAAACTTTAACATGCAATAAAGATGGTATTTTAAAATTTGGAGCCTCTTCCTCATCTATATCATTGCATTTTCAGGTTATCATTGACGTATACTTCTGGACATATAAAGATAATATCAAAAATTATTTTTGGGAAGATTAAGAAATGTTTGTAACATAAAAATTCATTAATATCTGAAACTTAAAATTCTGTGGCAATTATAATAAATTTTCTATACATGTTTCACGCATAAAAGAATAAAAATAAATGATATATTTCATGATGACATAAAGATCGAAAAATATCGAAAGAAGAGCGATGATTTACCCTTTAATTTTCAAATATCAAATCTGCACAAAATCGAATTCCGATTTCTGAAAGAACTCTTTCAGAGCATAACCGAATGATAATCGCTAAAACTATAAGTGTTGCCAATTAAGAGTTCCTTCTGTTTCTAGGTCAAGAACCTATATTTGGTGTATAAAAGGGCAGAAAAAAATCCTCTCACAAAAGCCACAGTTGAAAAATACAATTTAACGGATGGTTTACATAATACAGTAACAGGAAAACAATTTTAGTTTCGTTTAATAAAGTTCCCGAATCAAGTATAGTAACGGAATACAAGAGTCCTGCAACGTCAAAGAAGCGGAACCCTGATAATGTTTTTACTGAGAGATAGGTCATTCCTTCAAAAGCGTCAAGAATTTCTTTTATTTTTTCAATTTCATTAAAAAAATTCCTTTACATTCGAATTTAGAAAAGTTATCAAGACTTTAATGAACACTTTACTTTAAATAGGGACACAAAGATTGATTTTTGAAAAAGATTTGCACTAAATACAGTTTTAAATAAAAATCGTAAAATTTATTTTTGCAACATGACATTTAATGTTAAAATTAAAATATTCACTTTATTTCTGAAATTAATAGCACACTATATTAGATTCTCAGTTCTAGGTACCAAATTAAAATTTCCATTGATTTTTTTTAAAAAAAGGTGCTAACAATTTTTAACAAAATTTCTAGAAATGTCCAGATTTTAAATCTTTTCAAGATTTTATACCATTTTTGTTATAAATGTAACTAATCAAAGTGTTACAGAATTTTTAAACATAAAAAGCAGAAACATTCGGAAAACAGTTTTATATGTTTTGTTAACATATAATAAAAGTTAAGAATGTTAATGAAATGGAAAATATTTTTTTTTATTTAATATAAATTTTTATTTACAGTTTAATTTTCGTTTTGAATTTAACGAATACACGAATCATAAAGTAAAATATTATTGAGTTTATCCAGCTGGCTTGCTTTGTATTTAAGGTTGCTGATGCCAGGTTTATTTCTAAAAAATAACACAAATAAAGAATTACTGCATTTGAAAATCGATCTAAAAGAGTTCAATTTACATGGACGATAAAAAAAATTCAAAGGAATGGAAATCACGTATATATACGAAACATTACTTTTACATTAGTCAAAACTAAAAATTACGAACACATTCTTCTTTAGATAACCATAACGTGATGTTAAACGTGGCTAAATACTGCACAGAAAATTAGGTCTTATTATTCGTATCCATTTTACGATCACGCAGTGTCTCTCATTTGTCCTTTTTTTTTCTTCATAATTATTCCACTGCAAATGATAGTTAGGATAATTTATGCTCTCGAAATATTTTTTTAAATCTTAGAACACACGCATATATACACGTTTCAGAAAAACAAATCGGCGATCTACATCGTTAATACATTTGAACAATGCTTTACTATTGTTTCAGTCAATAAGGCTTCTTAATGTTATCAACAATTTTTTCTTCATTCGAAAAACATTTTGTACGAAGGAAAGTCCATTTTATTTCAACTTTTGTGCGAGTTGCTTTTTGTTTCATTTCAAATAATAAGTCTGAGTAAATTAACAGAGAAGATAACTCTACCGAGAAAGAAAATCTCTTTATAATATACATGGTGGCAGAGAATTTTTGAAAAAGACCTTGAGAAACATTACATGGTGTGGGCTAACATTAGCGACTAATGGCTATCTAAAGAAAGCAAAAAAAAAAAAAAAAAAGGAATGTAATAATATTTTACTAAAAGCTTGTCCTTCAAGCTCGAAAGCACTCATGCCTCATTTGGTGGTTCTCAAAAACTGTAAGAAAAATTATGCCTTTTCTACATGTTTTTTCAAAATATGCTGATAATAGTTAAGAAATTGCAACAAATTCAGGTTAGTGTTGAAAGCGAAAACAATTGTAGTAAGAAGTGTTTCGTATTCAAATTTAAATAATTTTAATGCAAAATGTACCAGGAGTTCTCATAAAATGAATTCAAACGAAATGTTCTTTTTATTATTCTATTCGCTGTCAGTATTTTATATTAAGAAATTCATCTACACAACAAAATAAGTTTCATATTCTAGATACAATGCAAGTGTTCAGTAATTTTTTCAGCTAGTATTTTAATGTTGCACAACTCTTTATCATAAACGAGTGTAATTTATGATTTTATTTTCATACATACTAGTGATATATGAGTTTGATATCAGCGAGGACCAGGAAGGAAATAAACAAATCGGTTTTTAACAAGTTTTAATATACGTATATTTGTAATAAAGGATTTTTTAGTTAATAGAAAGCGCCTTTTATTTTTCAAATCACCTTTGAAATTTCAACCTCAACATTGCAAGGAACCCCTTAGGAATTTACTTATGTGAATGGTTCGAGATTTGGAAAGCAAAAACTGTTTCTAAGTTCAGTAAAACGAAATAATTTCTTCTTTTCCACTCTAATGCCCATCGTTAAAATTTAATTTAATATTTAAATAAATTTCATAAAGTTAATATTAGACAAGCAACGTGATATAATAAGGACAATTTAAGCTGAAAAAAATATGTATGATTACATCGAATTATAAATATCCTAATTCACTTAAAAAAAAACAATACCTTAAATAATGTAAAACTGCTAATTAAATTTGAAAGTAAACTGATATCAATAATGTAATTGAAGTTAAATAAGAGTTTTATTATGTAACCATTTAAAATCCATTTTATACAATTTGTTAATACTACATTTTATTAGATAATTTATCAGAAGTTTATTTTTATAATTTATTTTTAGATATTTTTTATATTTGATGAATATTAAGAAGCTTAGAATAAAAATTTGCATAACACTTCGTCAAAATTTTCTATCCTCACGGATTAGGAATGGAAATAAGCTTTAACCAATTTCGTATCGCAATAACAAACTTATTAACGATAAGAGAATTATTTTGTACCTATTTAATGCATCAAGTGATTTGTTAACGGTAAAGTCACGTTTCAAAATCTTAAGGCTATTACCTAGAATTATTTATAACAATAGAGTATTCGCTAAGCATGCTTTTAGTTGGTCATAATGGGGTAATTTAGAAAAGAATTAATTTTATTATGGCCTTCAACAGCATCCATTTTGACCTGGAGTAAATTGCTTTCAGTGCACTCACGATGTTTTGTCAAAAGTAAAAACGGAAGCAATTCTGTTTACCATTACGTAAAAACAGCATTTATAAAGATTGGGCTATTTTAACGGTTAATGTGCTCTAAATACGTTCTCACCTCCTGTCTCAAATCGTCATTATGCTTTATGATGAGAGAGAACTGACGAATTGTCAAAAGTGGTAACCTAGAAACACTCGCGAAATGGCAGGACTTTTCGGAATTGGTACGTCACATCATGCAAAACATGGAAAATACTATATCGTTTTTCGTAAGTGTTAACAGTGATTTGAGGTAACTGGAGTATAAAAAGTTTTCAGGAAATTTCGGCAAACAGCTCATAATATTTTCGGATACATGCCAGAAAAGGAAGTCATTGCCATTTCCCAAGTATTCAGTTTTACGAATTTCAAAGCACATATCTAAATTATGAGCTCTAAAAATATATCTATGGATCTGTTTTATGCTTATAAGATAACAAATATGTAATTAACAAAATAAATTTTAATCTTAAAAAAGAAATAAATAAATGAAGTTATTATTTCCAGTTTTATATCAAAAAAGTATGTTCAATCAAAGAACGTTTTGATAGGTCTAGTAAAAAGAGGAGCATATCATATTTTAAGAATTCTTGAAAACAGCATCAGAACGTTGTAGGGAATTAAATGAATTACATGAATATATTTGAAAATCAGTATCAGAACAAGAATTTCTTTTTACTTGCATTATAGACTTTTTCCTCATAATTTATGTGAGTTAACTTCAAGGTTTCAAATATAAGCTATATGAAATATATACAAGAAAATTTTGAAGGTCGATGTTTGTCGAAATTCCGAAAATTTAGAAGAAAATCCACCGAGATACATTAATAGAAATAAAAAATATATTTTAATACGTATATGCTGACAGTCCATAACGGATAGCTTTTGTATTTTGAAATGTCCTAAATTTAATAAATAGCTTCCATTGTATTTTACAAAAGAAAACGTTCCATTTTGAAGGTCAGAAGTAGAATCACAACAGAAAAAAAAAACTGCCGCTGAAGCATAAAGAAATATTAGATAGGAATCTCTTCGGACTTGTTTTGGTGAACAAATAAATAATGAATAATAGTAAATAATGAAAAAAAGAAAAATAAAGTTGTCGGAAGAATTCTTTCATGGTAACTTTTCCCAATAAAAAATGTTCCAATATTGCAGTATAAAGCACATTTGTGAAAGGGGATATATCTTTGAAAAAATAAATGGGGATACGCTGCAGAATGTCCGCTATTATCTCCGTATCTGTTAAATGTGTGTCAGATAATGAGGGATTGTCTGTATTGAGCACGTGCTACTCACGTTTGCCTCCTGTCATTCATAAATAACAATGTGAGCCACCTTTAATCATTCTTTCACCCAACTACTAAGTCTTCCAGCACAGCGTAACATCAAACATGGTGCTGTTGATCGATAATAAGAGTATTGTATAACAGTACAAGGAGAAGAAAAAATATCTCATTGTATTCAAACGTTCTTCTTCATTACACAAAAAGGAGTTTAACGATGTTTTATTAATTGCTATGGTTCTGTTCCGTGTTTACACGCGGTTGGTAACTTCGTTATCGATGAGGTCTGTGCATCGATAGCTTCTCTCTTTGTTGGCAGGCGTGTTTAGTGACCGTCAAGATTACAGTTGTGGCTAATAAGGAACGCGGCAATGAAGAATCTGGGTCTAAGAGACAGGGCATTGTTATACGCGATTTGAATAAGATCATCCATGCTAGAATCATCATTGAAAATTACGTTAATTTTAAAAATATAGGTTAGTTCTTTCTTCATACTAAGATACATGAAAGGCTATTGGAGAAAAAATTTTAATTGTTTGACTCCATTGGTGCTTCTTAGTTGTCTTCCTGATTGAAATTTTAGTTAGAGAAGCTTTGAAATATATGCCAGTGGTGTTAAATAGTAAGTTATAAATGTAAAACTGAATGTTATGATTCTTGCTAGCATAGCTTACGTGTTTTAAGAAAACCAAAATTTTAAAGTTTATTTGTTATTCCTTGGGGTTTTTTCTCTACCGAACTCGGTATGTTGAGGTCGAATATTTAATTATACTCAACAAGTTTCGCTCCCCAAAACAATAGTAGTTTAAGAATAAAACTATGCAAATTAAGAATTCGAATAATTTTTTAAAAACTCTAGCATTTTTTAAAAATTACAAATGGAGTTACTTACTAGTTAATTTCAAACGCAAAAAAATAAAGTAGAGTATCATTTTCTAATAAGAAATTCTCAATATAGATCGATTCAATGTTTTTGAATCAATCGGCGTTCATTACAATTTTTTTCATACTTTTAATGTCATTTCAATGTACAAAATTAAAAGGCAACAGAAAATTTCAATCCTTATTAAGAAATTCGTCCTTATAAAAAGTAAAATTATGATTTAAAAACAGCAAATTTAAAATTATGATTTATAAAAATTCTTTTCACACTAAAATACGAAACAACAGTTTAAAAAATTTATGTAGCTGACTAAAAGCTACCAAAAGAATATTTATAGATGATAACCACTTATTGAAAGTGACAGTCGCATTTTGTTTAATTTATTCCAAAAGAAAGTCAGTGAGCTCTTTAAATAACACAAAAATTGTACTTATACATGGAGGATCAGTTTTCAGGAAGATAAACAAATTATTATTAATGAATATCAATATCATTTTAAAGTACTTTCACCTAAAGAAAAGATTTTCGAAAATGCAGAATTAATATACGTTGATTAAAAAAATAAACACGCTTTATTATTTATAAATATGATGATAAATCATGTAACTGTATGTTAATAAAGGAACATAATGAAATGTTTCGCATGAACTATTAATTGTTTATGATTAAATTGTTTAGAATAATTGATTTATAATTTTCCCTTTTAAATGTTATTGATGCAACATTACCATCATTTATTGTCTCTCGTTTTCAATATTAATACATCTTTTAACAGATTACAACAGCTGTAATTTAGCATAATCAAAGGCAATAAAACTGAAATATTGATAAATGCACTGCAATATTCAATTTTGCAACATATAAAATATTTAAACCAATAAAGGGATCGAAAATTCAAATATAGAAAGAAAATAATTTTTTAAAAGAAATATTCTGAAGCAACTTGAAATCAAATATGTTTGCTCAGATTTTCATGAAAAATTCCTTAAAAAAATCAATGTAGTAATTAAATGAGCAAATTAGAAATAAAAAATAAGATTGCAATTTAATTAAACCTAAAATGTAATTAATTAGATGGAAATTAACTTATATAAGAATATCTTTTCTAGTTAGAATAATTAAACTTCTGTTTTCAAAAAATGCTTGTAAACACCAAAAACTTTTTCAAAAATAAAACAAATTTAGCTTTATTTATATGGATTTTTAATTTTTTTCTATATTGCCTCATAGTAGGACATTGACTTTTCAAAAACAGGATATTTTTAAATGTTTGGATAATATATTACTTCTAAAAAAGGGAAAAAAATGTTAATCGCAATTAAATTACCGTATGTGTATATAATTTCATTTAAAGCTATTTATTATACTATACTAACTTCAGACTATCCACATTAAAAAACCACTTATTGAAAATGACAATCACATAAAATTTGAAAAAAGTGAAAAGTTTATTTGAAAAATGGAAAAAAAAAATATATATATTTCTGAGAAAATGCTATATCTTTTATACTACGAAAACTTTTTATGTTTTCAGCGAAGTATTCTGTACAAGAAAAACAATCTTATTTTGAGAGAATTTTTTTAATGTTCTTTGAAGGAGTTTAAAGTCGTAAAAAATAATAAAGCATTGTCTTTTTTTTTTCTCAAATAAATATGTAAGAGGTTAGTAAAGAAGATTTAATACCTATTATAGTCAAAAACTAGTTTCGTAAAAAATAGGTACTGTTAAATTTAAAGAATACTTATAGGCCAATTCCTCATTTCTTTAATCTTCTTTCAACTCTTGGGTATTTTACAAAGCATAAGCCTCTCCAAAATTTACAATGAAGGTTATAAAACTGAAATTGCGGGTACATGGATGTTTCAGTGGATTTACAAAATAGTGTAAAAAGGCTTAAAGAGTCAGTTACATTGTTTATCTAAAATGAATTTAAATGCAGATAATTTTTTAAAAAACAAATACCTTGTTTTTAATATAAGTAGATTGTTCTCTAACAGAATAATAGATTGTAACAGTTTACTTCGATAAATATTATCATATAAGTACAGAATAAAAAAATGTGTATGCAAATGAATATAACAAGATGCAATGGATAGTTATAAAATTATATTGTTCTCCGAAACTGAGTAAAAGAAAGGAGTTTTTTTCATTTCATTTAGTGTATATGAATGTATATAATAATTTCAAATAATGCATGTTCTAAAAAATCCTTTTAAATCGTTTTTCTCTGGTTTCATTGTAACTTTAACTTCTAATTTGCATCAGACATACATGTTTAAGGAACCATTCAGTTAACAGTCTTTATGCTTTTTGCCTTCCAATTAGCTTATATATTCTGTTTTCACAGTGGCTGGGACCAAGATCTCTTGACAAAAACTTAAAATTTGATTATTTCATTGAAAGCATGTGGGATAAAATTTTTAAAGAACTCTGCACTTTCTTTTTATTCTTCTCTATTCACATCAATTTATAGCCAATATATTACAGAATGGAATGACAAGAATGGCGAAATCACTGCTTGGTGTAAAAATGTACCGATAATGATATACGCTTGTGAAGGACCTAAGTAGTAGAAAGAACTCAATAAATTCCAATATGTGGCAACAAAACATAAAATATTGATAGGGCATATATTTTTACTCGCTTTTCAAACACACAAGAACACAAATGAGGCTCCTTCAGATTCTTTTATCAGTGCAACAATGAATTGTATTGATAAATCCCTTGTTCATTGATAAAAATCTAATAGATCTTTGTTTTCTATTGAAGCGTGTTCTTGTTAAGCAAGCTTCGATATACGAGTCAGTACTTTGAAAAGATGGTCGAATAAACAGGAGTGATTTAGTGCCATGATATGAAAAAGCCGCATACGAACCTCAATAAACAGGAAACGATCGTAAATATGTTTCGCTCAAGTGTTAATTATTCACCTTCGTTGTAGATACAATATACGTTTCTGTGGACTTCCACTCTAGCCAGCATTATGCTCTAAGGACACACACCGTTAAGTCCTGTCAAATACTAATGGACATCAAGACAAGGTTACTTCCGGGAGTGGACACCAAGCAATAGTGAAACTAGATTGACAAGTATTGATTTTTTTATTGGTTTTAATGAAGGTGCCAGAGGCAGATTCGCTTTCAAGTAATCTAGGACAACTCTCTGAAGTGTCTGTAACATCATTTGGCCAATTATGGAATAAAAACGAGATGACCTTCTGTTTTGCATGCAGTAAGTTGTTTGCAGAAGAATACAAAGCCTCAGTTAGGAGAAAGAATAGATTTTGTTTCTTACATAATGTTCACTCATGTTTTTGGACAAAGGGATTTCTCAGTGTTTTAATTTTCAGATTTAATTAAAGACAATTATTATTGAAATGGAATGTAGATTTTCTACTGGCTGCGGTATAATTAAGAACATCTTTTATGTATTTGAACCCTAAGAAAGCTCTAGTTTTTACAGTGGAGGGATTCCTTTCTCAACACGTTTTTGTCACTATGCTCAAATTAAAAGTATAAAATGTAAGATTTTTTTTATTATAATATATTACAAAAAATTATTAATTTCGTTATAAATGTTATTTTTTTTCAAACTTTGTTAATATTCGAGGAAATTTTCACGTTAGAAATTTCTTCATCAGCGGGATTAAACAGAAAATTCTAAGTAAAATTATATTTAAACGCAGTATTTAATTCTTCAAAAGTTGATATCTATATAAACATATATCTTATTTAAAAATCTAATAAAATTCTATAATACATCGAAAAATTCTTCTCCAAAGTAAGTTTTCATCCTTTACATTTTTTAGATTTTTAATTATGGAAACTTTAAAAATTTAGATATATTATGTTCTTTCATTAATATGGCTTTCATAAGTAGGAAAGTCATATTAATATACGATTTTCTTTGATAAATCTTTCACTTCATATTTTCCTATCTCTTATTAATTCTCTAAATACTTTAAAATGTAATCTTCAGATAAATATCGAAGAAAATCATAATGTCTTGTAGAATAAGTGTGGTTTCTATATTGCAGCCTTTAGTAACCAGTTGGTTCTCCATAGATATTAGTTATATTTAATATAATTGTCAGTTGTGGTCATATTATTTTAATTGCATTTGCTCTGTTCCCTGTATAAGGAATATTTCTAATATAGATCAATTCCATAACACCATATTGCTATTAAAAACTTAAATAAGAAGTTCATCTGTCTTTCAAACTTCGGGAGATTGTAACTTTACTTTTTTGTTATCTTCTAAACTATACACATATTAAGCATATATATTTTTTCTCAGCTTTCAACTGGCATACTGTCTGTCACAATTGAATATTCTTTCTCAGCTTTATGCGATTAAATATTGATTAAACAATGAAAACGGTTTGGATTTCTAAACTATTTCAAGTAATCTATTGTTGGAAATCAAGCATAAAATATTTTTTAAAATAATTGTCGAAATTCAATAATAATTCGCGCGATTTTTAATTTAACAATTATGATTACATTTTTAAAATTTTAAAATATGTAGAACTTATTTTTGTTCAGTATTGTCTTCGGAAATTATCACTTAAAAGACTCCAAAATTCGAATTCTAATTAAAATATCAACAAAATCACTCCGAGGTACAAAATTTTAACCTCCAAGATAACATGTGGGTCAACTTTGGTAGCTACAAATCAAATAGCCTGGCATATAAAATGCTAACACATTCATCTTCAGTATCAGTAGGGATAGAGTTCCATAGATATGTAAAAAAGAATAAGTACTAAGTTGGAAATATTTATTCAGTAAGTAATAGTTACATTTTGGAAAAAAAAAAAGAATTAATTTTATGTGCTATTGAGAATCTCAATCCAAAAATCTGATACCCTCTTCCCAAGATGAGAACAATGATAATGTAGATAAGTAACATTTCACACTCACGCATCAGGTAGCAGTTACTTATTCTCTTAGGAAAGGTGAAAAGGAAAGTCGATGTAATCTTTGTAATCCACTTGTCCCAAACCACATCATTCAGTCTTAAATGCCAATTAATAGATTTGAGAAACTATTTGAAATCCGCGAAGGGACAGATGTTCACAGGAAGTACCTACCACCGAATAATACCCGAAATCTTCGTGAGAAATTTGGAAGATGGGAACCGGTACCTCATACTTTCTTATTCCAAGATAAGCTGAGCACACGAACTTTGGAAGCAACACTCAATTAATTTCCGTTTTCCTGTTGTTTTGGAATTGAAAATTTTATTTCGGATAGTGCTATTGCAAAGTTTAGTTACGTCATGCTTCATCGCCTATCATTACCGAATTTTTTGTTACGGAATGGAGTAATTATGTTCGGATACACAAGACACTTCGAGCTTTATACAAAAGGAACATTCTCGATAGCATCTCAATAAATCGAATGGCTCTACCTATCGCCTTGATTGTATCTTAGACATTTGTTAGTTAAACAAGACATGATTTATTTCAACAATAGGTTTTGTATTTAGCAACCAAAATCAGTAGCACACATGTACATGCAGAAAGTACAAATTGTTAGTCTTTGCAAAGAGGAGGAAAATAGAGAACTAGCGAAAAGCCTCATTTTACAGAAATTTCGCATAAATCGTTAGTTTAAATACCAAAGCAAATCATGTGGTAGACATATTCATATACATTATTTTTGTTGCTATTGAAGGAAAACACGTCATTTCCCAAAATGCCTTTTAACTATAAGAATTACAAAATAATGAAAATAAAATTATTTTCTATCTTTAAATTTTTAAATTTTAAATTAGAAATTCTCATTTTCTTGTAATTTTCAGTTGATTTCTAAGTTACAACAGACTTTCCCGAACACATTGAAAAATATTAGAGACACAAAATTTGAATTTTTTGTTTCATGTTTCAGTTTTTTTTATAATGGTAGGCAAGAGTGATTTTAAAAGTTCATTGAAAAAGCAAATTCAAATTTTTCAAATGACTATTTTTATGAAATTTAACTGCCATTATTTTAAGGATTCTCCAATTTCTAATTTACGTTTGAACCTTGGTATTCTGTTGAAAATGGGGTTAATAACAGATTTTATCATATTTAAAAAATGTTGCTTGTATTTGGAGATATACTGCATTGTACATACTTATACATGCACATACCAGTCACATACTTCCATTCTTCACAACCCATACAAATTGATTCATGCATTGTTAGAATGATTTATCGCATAAAAATATATACTGTAAAACATAATTACGACGATAAGTAAGCATCATTTTCACTGATTTTTATTTTATTTTAATGCATATATCTGACATTTTAAATCTGATCTTTCAAAAATTAGATTCTCAAAAGTGTTGATGTGGTCTCTTCTTATTCATTTCATTCTTTTTTTTTAATTCAATTTGTTAACGCAATGATAAAACAATTGAAAACACATTTAATTTACAATAAAATTTGTTTACTAGTTTTTACATCAATTTCATTACTCATTATTTAATATTTAATTTAATTATGATGGAAATTAGTTCAAAAAAATTGATGAGTATTTGACGCTTTCTTACTAGCAGGTTTTTTTTTTATATATATGAAGAACGATTAAATTAAGAACACTCAGATTATAAATGTTAGAAAATTTTGACGAGGTCGAATGTTTGCGAAAGCGTTAAGCATATATCGAGTAATAAAAGGTTAATTTTTTACAGACCTTTGTGCTAATTACATCTTTAAGGCTTCTTCAAACATCTCTTTGATAAAAATTGCTTTTAAATATTTCATTTCTGTCATGTTCTCTATTTGTTTAAATAAAATGAAAAGCTATGATGATCTCGAATGAAACTTTCGGCATGACTTATTCAGAGAATTTTGATGAACAATGAATTTAAATTCGTTCATCAGTTATTGATGAATTCAGAGTCTAGCATGAATAATTCAGTTGAATTACGTATTCTAGTTATCGCTCTCATATGATGACCTAAAAATGCATCATTGTTTACGTGCGAATTTTGAAATAGAAAACTATTACCCAGATTTCTGTATAAAATATGGTGCATTTTCTTCAGTTTATTTTCCCAACACGCGAATTAAATTCACATATCGGTGAAAATAATCATAATAAACAAAAAGATTAAGTAAATATATCATATTTGATATCTAAGATTCGCTATATTTTTAGGTCAAAAGAACAGGTTTTAGAGCCGAACCATACCGATTTCGATTTTCCAAAGTTCCTTTAATTTGAATTTTTATCCATAATGAATAAAATTTAATGATAATTCATTTAAGTTGGAAAACAAATCTAACGTTGATATAATTTTAAATAATAAATTATTAGGTGGGTTCCAAAATTATAAATATAATACCTGTTTATATTTGAAAATTATGCTATCATACTCTTATTTTGTGTATTTATAAAATCTTCTAAAAAGAATATTATTGCAAATATTACTCTACTATTATTAATTATTTATTACCTTCTATACTGTATCTGGCTTTTCGATTTTCTTAAATTTTGTTGCGATCATAATGACTATTAATTTGAACTGCATTCATACATAAAAAAGTTAGAACTTCAATCTAAAATATACAATGTAATTTGACACAAAAATATTTAAGGAATAATTATTTGAGGTGTTTAATTTTATTTCACAATCGATTTTAAAAGAAATTTTGTTGTTTTGGCCGAATAAGTTCAAATGATTCATGTTCAAATGATAACAGTTTCAAGTTACCAAAGCAAACCATAGAAATTTTTAAGAACAATAGCTAAAAAATCTTATTGTTATTATTATGGATTTTTTTTGGATGAAAGGTCAATGCAGTTTATGAAAAGAAAAGTACTTACAGTTAAGCTAGTTCGGTCGTTTGCTATAATAAAAAGTTAGAACTTCAATCTAAAATATACAATGTAATTTGACACAAAAATATTTAAGGAATAATTATTTGAGGTGTTTAATTTTATTTCACAATCGATTTTAAAAGAAATTTTGTTGTTTTGGCCGAATAAGTTCAAATGATTCATGTTCAAATGATAACAGTTTCAAGTTACCAAAGCAAACCATAGAAAATTTTAAGAACAATAGCTAAAAAATCTTATTGTTATTATTATGGATTTTTTTTGGATGAAAGGTCAGTGCAGTTTATGAAAAGAAAAGTACTTACAGTTAAGCTAGTTCGGTCGTTTGCTATAATAAAATGCCGTCAGAAAATTGAGAATGCTATTCGAAATTTCTATTGCAAATTAGATAATATAGGTCTTTCTGGGTTCATTCTGTAGGAGGTCACTGGCACTACCATGAGTTTGCAGTTCAGCTCACCGTATTTTGATTTTTAAAAAGATCTAAATTCTCTTTATGTTTCAAATAGGTTCCGATTTTTAACAATGATAAAGTTTACATACAGTTAACAACAAAATTATATATATATATATATATATATATATATATATATATATATATATATATATATACATACATACTGGAAGTTAACACTGATCTAATGCCTATTCTGTGATAACATTTAGAAATAATATGCTAATTTTCCGACGAATAGCAGAACACTTTATAGTAGGCCGTAGGAATTACTGTTCTTTTATAATTTAAAACAGATTAAATAAAAAAACAGTCGAATTGGATAGAAAAATATTAGAATTATGTATAAATTCTTTTCAAGAAATTAAGAGCAGCAAAATAAGACACCATTGGTATAAAAATATTCCATTATTTTTCTTCATTACTTCATCTACTTTCGAAACCTGTTTCCCATTTAAGCTCTGAATGAAACTAAAGTATTTCTTATAAAGTTGCAAAACTGCACGATTTACCTTGAAAAATCTCACCCACATTTTGATCCAATTTGTATGTTCTTTTTGTAATATTTTATCTAAGGCTAAAAAAATTGTTACCTTGCTTTGTAATGCCTATATTTCCATAAAAATTTAAAATTCAATTTTTTCCATTTATATATTGCTTTTAGTTTTTACACCCACATGAATTCGACTACAGTTCTTAAGTTGCTTAAACCGGGATCTTTCTTCTCGTATAGCTTATATGCCCATTTCTTGAGTCACTTTCATGTATTTTTGTCATGAGCCACCTAGGAAAAAATTCGTTTTCAATTGCACTTTTGACATCCATGTTAAACATATATTTTCTATCTTTATCCTGGAATCTATTACAACAAACATAAGTATGATACGAGAAACGTCAGAAAATGCATTTCTGTTAAACCCAACATTAATCAATATTCTCGTCATTTGTTTTGCCAATTACACCCAGTGAGTTAAAGGTCAGTTCTAAAAATATTTCACTTTCTTTCCTTCCTGTTGTTTTCCACACATTATCGAGACCATCATTCATAACCTTTACCTTCCTGTAATATGTTATCAAATCTTGATCTAAGCATTCTTAGGTGGTAGGTAGATCCTCATGAACAGTGAAGTTCCGAAATTAGTTAAACGATTCCGGTCTTCCTCTGGATGACCCATTAAGTAATATCCGTGCTAAAAGTGCTTGAATTTTGACCTTTTGGGTGGTATGGACTTATTTCGACATGTTAAAAATGAGAGAGTTTTAATTTAACTGTTTATTTTTCAAAGAAATTGACCCACAATTTCAAATAAAAGTTTTTTTTATTATTAATGGCTAATAAATCCGTATTCAAATATGAGATAGATAGATATGAAACAATTCCATATTTAAAAAATCAATTCATAAATTTATGCCATAGCTCTTTCTTATTCACAATTTTATTTTCAATACTCTAATATCTGAGACCCTCATTTATGCTTACCATTAACATTCATAATATGAATACTGAATCCGAATTTTTGTGATTCTTGAGTCAAAAAATATTATGAAATTAAAACACACGCCCTTTACAGCATTAATGTGAAGTCCTGTAGGTCAACTACCTTGTGTGAAATTAGTGTGAAGAATGACATAACTATATCGTGCTCTAATTAATTTAGATATGAGAAGATCTTTTTTGATTATCGCAATTTTAAAACCTTTATCATTTAATTGCTTAGATAAAGAATCATTCAGTCAACCAGACATCAGTTAATCTGATTTTTCCTTTTGTTTGACAAACAAAATAAAAATTAGAAAGTGTCATCAATAGACCAGATGTCTTTGAAATCATTGAGTAAACGAAACCATTCATCACTTACGTAAAATACATTTTTTTAAAAAACTGTAGGTAGTTACTGCTATTGCTCTAATTATTAATACTTGGTCTTTCAGATTAATAATTACATTTCCAGCTTCTTATAATTAGCCAAAATTCTTTGGCACTCCAAAATCATAAAAGTACTTGAAAATAAATGGTGCGATGAACTTTCTCCAACCCACATTAAATGACTGACATTCGTTGATATCGCCTAATCGAATTCCATGAACTTGATATTGTAACGTCCAGGTCACCACACCAATTTGGGGAATGGAATTTGTTCAAACCACATTCGAGGACTCACTCTCCGCTTCTTAACTCGCCTACAGATAAGCATTAATTTGTTGTGTAGGGCGGAAACAGTATTCATCGACTGTCCATGAAGTCCTTTCATGGCACTGTGTTTTTTTAGACATATATGTATAATATTGTGCCCACTTTGAAACAATTGCTATACAACTGTAATGAGATTAAGCATTAATCCGGAAATGACAATACGAGCAATTACCTTTATAAGCAATACACCAATTGAGTTTACAATTTTTTCAATGCTTTTAACTAAATAATGCAGAATTCATCACTGGATGTAAAATATTAATATTACATAAACAGAAAAAATAATAAAATACATAAAGATTCAATAATAAAATTTATTTCGTTTATACAAAATTATTTTAGCATATTTTTTATTAAAATTTAAAAGATTGAAAATATAGTATGATGTGAAAATTCATGCTGAAAGATTATTTTACTTCAATTTTAATGATGTGAATGATGAATTATCTATGAACATCACAGCATTTAAGAAAAAATTTATCTCATAAATGAAATATTAAACAAAAAGCTAGAAAGAAAATTCAAATTAGTTATATTTCGTCTTTTAAACAGGCAATTATTAATAAAAAACTGTCTTTTTCCAAATAGTTTTTAAAATTATATGAACATTTATTAATCAGTTATATACTGACTATTAATTATTCAGTATAGTTATAATTATTTTTAATATTTCATCTTAAACAACAAAAATCTTTTTTATGGAGTTAATATCTAATCAGGAAGTAACTTGATATTTTCTTCAGGAACAAATTTCGATTTCCTTAAAACGTTAGTGTCGCCACAAAAATTTTTTTTGAAGCAAAATGTCGTTCTACCAACGTCAAGAAGTAACAAGATTTTGTTTTGTTGCGTAGTAGTAGCTCATTATGTATTCAAACAGGCGTCCATCCATAAAGTAAATGCTTCAGAATGTCATTAAAATATTCAATGTCTTTTTGCTTATATTCGTATTTTCTCTCGTCTATTTAAATTACTTATTCCCTCTTTATTTTGCACTTCTATTACCGACTTTTAATCAACGCACTGGATGTTAAAAATCCTTTGATTCAAAATGAATTGCCCAAGAACCGCAGTCAGATCCAGTTTTGTAGGAGTAATTTTATGAAAATTTCACGTTCGCAAGACCATAACATGGATTTGGCAAGTAAACTTGAACCTCATCAACCTGCGCCAACGCCGACGAATCTCATCAGCCCACTGGTGGCCTTCAAAAAACCAAATCCAGATAATATTTTTTAGTTATTATTATAGGTGGAATAATAAATGACCACAATTCGTATACCGTTAGCCAAACAAGTCCATGAAAATACTTGTTTGGTGCGATTTCGATACATGAGTTATTATTTTTTTTCAAGCAAACGCAAATATCACATCCAAATAAGTAAAGATTTTGAAACTAACAAAAGGTGAAGCTTGAACCATTGGTTAATCTCAACAACAACAAAAAAGATATATCCTGTCACGTTTTGGTTTAGCAAGATTTGAAATGATCTTCATTGTGCCCAAGAATTAAGATGTCCTGTTGCTGTTGTCGCTTTCTATGGATAGTAAAAAATTCATATGTGTCCAAAAGTCTTTAGGACGTTCAGTTGATTGCACTATCCATAGAAGAATGGTTGCCATAACGATGTCCTTGTTGTTATATTTAACTAAACTTGATGTTACAAAACGTGAATTTATGAAGACATTAATAATAAATTATTACATTACTTTTATTATTTAACGAATTATTTCATATTAATAAAGATTTGGTTATAAAAATTGAATAAGGCTACTATAACCTGGTGGTTAGGTCTCGGATTCGAGTTTGGGTTGGCTTCAGATTTGAAGCCTGATTTAAAAAAAAAATGTGCATGTAACCGTGACAAGTCCACCAGGGGACAAACGGCATAAATCCACCCGAGGTTAAATATCCCACTCTTAAACATCAGCCTTATGCCGAAGTTCGGAGAGTGGTACGCCTGCTCAGGTTCATTTTCATCATCCTCTCACTATCCAAATCACAAGATCCATCCCATACTAATCTGAGTGTCGTTTCTAAATAGACAATTAGGAGAATAAAACTAAATTAATTCTGATTTTAAAATTCATGCATGATTTTATTCGATGACAATGCATTATTTTAATATATTTGAAACTTAATTATTAATTCAACATTTTATAATTAGATTCTGTACGCGGCACCACATATATAAATAAAAATGATTTCCAGACTTCTTAATTTTTTTTTGTTAATGAATCTCATATTAAAGACTAAATCTGGAAAATAATTAAAAACTTCAATAATCTGCTTTTTAGTGCACTATTAAAAGTGCATTTTCAAAGGCAGGTTTATAATATATTTTTTAAAATGTCACAGTTTTAATTTAGAAGATTGTTACGAGATATGGAAGGAATAAAAGCATATTATTGCAGGAAAACAATTTTTTGCAGGGTTTTCTTTCTATAATAAAAAAAATTTAAAATCCTTGTGGGATTTTTATTTCACAGAAAATCCCATTTGTTTTTGTTATAATAATAAAATAATACGTCTCTTTGATTCAATTATATAAGTATCAAGCACTTTTTTCGTAAACTCATTAGATGTAGGAATTACACCTTGCTATTTA
>JAPMOQ010059643.1:0-18250 GCA_026543055.1 Argiope trifasciata
AAGAATCGTTTTAAAAGAAGGTTATTGGGTCAGAGTTTTTTTTTTTTCCTTTATCAGCAACTATAAATCTTTATAATAAATACATCTTTTTCAGTCTAGGATTAAAATTACTTCAAGTTCTCCAATTACTTCAAATTTTGTATTTAACTACTTCTACCACATAAAAAAGTTACTCATTTTCTCATTTAATATTGCATAATAATTGCTGTACGTGTCTGTTTTCTGCATATTCTTATTTTAAAATTTTTGTTAATATCTAGGTTTTTCCCCAGGCCAACTCTATATGAAAAAGAAATTCTGTGATTTAAATAATATAAAGCAAAATTATGTTAAAACTTACTAGGCGAAACAGGCAGGAAAAAAAGTTTAATCATAGTTTCAAGAACAAACTAATACTCTAATAAAAAGAGAATGTGAGTCATAATATAGCCAACATTATATGAACTTTAAAAACAGTTTTCCTAGATTTAATTAATATAAGTTATTTTTAATTTTTTTATCTATCTTACTAGAAGTAACAGAAAGTAAATATTCGTGTTAATTTCACATCTTGATTAGGCATCCTGCATATTCAAGTTTTGTTAGATTACTTTCTTTCTTTAAAGTTCAACATTAGTTAAATTTTTCAAAGGAACTTTTTCTTTAACTTTTCAACATAGAAATTTATCATAATATTTACTTTTAAGCTTTTTATAATGTAAGTTGATAGTCCATTTGCCACGCTGATGTTTGTAGTTTCTAAATTCTTGAGAGTAGTTAACAAATGCAAGACAAAAAACTTTCAAGGAATAAAAGCTGCTTTATTTGTTATGACGGGATTTCTCCTCTATCACGTTTAATTTTTATACATATTAATTTCCCTCATTAGGAGCTGTTTAAAAATATAAAATCCATAATTCATCAGAGCTTTTATTGAAATATCATCGTTTGGAACACTCTTCCTGTTAGAATTATAACCTTTTGCTTAGATATTGAGTGTCAGGATCTAATATCATATACATGATTTACCTTTTAAATTAAGGTATTAGTTAGTTATTAATATATTTATTATAAAAGCCATATTCATTCTTAATTTTCTAGAGAATACTATGTTTATATTTGTTTTATACAGTTGCAGTTGTTTTTAAATGCATTTGCCATAGACAAACTCGCTGACGAAGTCAGTGACTTAAGCCAAAAATGAGTAAAATTAACATTTGTATGCATCCTTTTACCCAAAGATAAACATAACATAATAAGATGAAGTAAAAATAACTGAACCAGGATTAGCAATTTCCAGTATTAACAGACGATAGAAACCTTCATTTATTTATTTGAAAGTTGAAATGTCAAGAATATTTCGAAGAATATGATTCCTTAGAACTAAAAGATGTATGAAATTTAGACTTAATGATTTTTAATTATGTTTATAGACCAAAATAAAATAAAATATTACTATTCTACTCATTAAATCCTTTTGAAAGTAAAGATAAAACCTGAATTTTACTGAGAATCTAAGAAATTTTGTTGAATAATACTTGAAATATTACATAAATTATTGAAATTATTCAGTAGTACACTTAAGGATTCTCTTTTACTTATATTTTTTAAAGGCTTGGTTTCGGTAAAAAAATGTTTTATATCAATTTGCTGTTTAATAATTTCGACTTTAATTTAATAATGAAATTCTGCGAGAGCTGACAGATAATTAGAGATACATATAGTACATTATGACCTTAAAGCCTTTATACCTGCATGAGTGAATTATATGACTATCAAAATTTAAACCTTAAAAATAATTTGTTTAAGTAGCTATTAAAAGACAAGCTACATAAAATATTAAACTGACAATGACAAGTCACATAAAGTATTTAATTGACAATGGCGTTTCATAAAATATTTAACTGATAATTTTAAATAGCAGTAAGATACTGATAGCCAAAGGCGGCTAGTAATTAATATATCAAATAATCACACAGTAAAATGTCATATAATTTATTCAGCAGTGCAATATTTAATTCAATAGTTTCTCTCACCAAATTAGCGATTTGAAGTTTTAAGAGAAAATAATTAAAAAAGAGCTGAGATAGAAGAGGCCCTTTGTTTAAGTTTATTAAAAGATTAAAACCGCAAAGGTGCAATGTTCATGCCCCGGAAAATTTAGATGATGCACTAACATTGTTAGGTAAGTGAAGTCAGAGAGAATATTTTCAACTCTCTTGAAAGAAGGGAAACGTTTCTTTTAGTCTTTCTCTTTAAGGGACCGCATTATACAAATATTTTGAATTTAGAATTCCCGACTCTAAAAGATTAACACATACACTTTATTGAATTTAAAAATAGACTGAAGTGTAGGGAAGGGAAGAGATACTTATATTAAAACTAGAAGGTAAACTATGGTTATGCCTACTACTGATCAGATGGACCACTCTTTAAAGCAATACTTAAATATTAATCGATTCACTGGAGCCAAGATAGATTTTTTTGAAAAAAGATATTGCAAAACTTATGTATTAAAGATTTTTAAAAATTTCGATTTCAAATTTTCTTAAAAAAGTATATTGCGAATTTTTTAGTTAGTAATGCGTAATGTAGTGGATTCTTAGCCAATGTATTAGCAAAACGACTGAATACACCGAATACAAATTTAACTGTATGGTCTTGTCGATCGCACATCTTCGCAGTTGTATGAGTACTAAAATGCGAAAAGAAAATTATTTCAGGGGCCCAGTGAGTATTTATTTTATATACTTTAAATTTTACGTTGGTTCTATGCTCCTTTTGTATTGTATGTTCGGTGGTGTTTGGCCTACAAAATACACTTTTCTAAACATTTGTATGAATGTACTGCTGTGAAGTTTTAAATTCTTATATCTTTGTATCGTATACTTGTCAAAGGAATAATTTTAGAAAGCTCATTGAAAAATGGCCCCTTAACTATCGCTATAAAAGAATCCTTTTTTCGACAGCACGATTTATAGCAAAAATAACAGTTTCTGTTTGCCTGAAATGCTTTATAAATTATTTAATTCCTCCAGTAAAAATAGAGAAGGTGACAAATTTTTGGAATTTTAATGGAAGCAAGAGACGGAAATTGTTAGGAATTGTAATTGATAGTTTAAACCTTTTTATTTGAATATTTTTCATGCTGCTCTAATATTTCTTTTTTTTTTCTTTTTTTTATCGTTCATGACATTAAATATTCATTTTATGATACCTAACTAACTATCTTTCTCCTTACTCCGGCATATAAAAATAATGTTCTAATCTATTGTAAGGTAAGAGAGGATTTTATTTTACTATTTTGTTTTATATTCAAATGAAGCATGTCTAAATTTTTTGCCAGTAATTTAAAGAAAAATAGGTGATATAAAGTCGAAATGGGTAAAATCAGTCGATCTTACATTCTAAAAGCATATAGAATAGAAAGAAACTCCTTTATCTCACTAAAAATTCCCCGTTTACATTTCTGTGAATGGAGAAGAGATAATATAGTAATCATCAAAAAACTTCCCTCGTGATTTGGATGTATAACCGTATTTCATATTTGAGAATTCGTTATTTGAAAATAATGGTTAGATAGAGAAAATAAATACTTGTCTTTCAATCGCACCGATCTTGTTGATTTCTCTCAGATTTTTAGCCAAATAGGACGTCTGCTTTTTTTTTATATTCTCTATTATATGAATATGTCAATGTAAATATTAGGAACACTGATGAAATCTTTCAAGTTGCGAGTCTTGGGATGAAAAAAAGCATACTAGTATGGAAATTTTAAACATAGAGTCAACCAGAAACAAAATTTCCGATATATATTTGTGTTCGGCTTTCTCGCAAATATATACAGTGAGAATCAAAAGAAAATAAACACCCATTATTGATTGATAAAATTTAAATTTCAAATTATTTCAAATATATTATTGACTTATAATATATTGTAGATGTATAAATTTATTATTATTAAAATTATTATGTATAAAATTATTTCAGTAAAATTAAACAGCTTGTAAACATTTAATTAAAATAAAATGCATAAAGAAATAATTCTTGAACGTAACATCATTCAATTTTATTTGTCAAAAAGTAAACACTCATGATTCTTTCTCTTTCAAATGTTTTAACTTTATGGCTATCACCCCTTTTTTTCTTAGGCTAGAGGATCTTGGGGCAAGTTAAATTCCAATAATCTGCCTGAATTTCTAAAAATTCCTAGAAAAGTCTGAGATATTTTGCTACTGAAAAAACAATACTAGAAACAAGAAAACTGATAATAAACTTGTAGAAAAACATTAATTTCTATACTCTGCTTGAGTGAAATCACTACAGAGTATAGAAAATACTTAACAAATATTCCAAATACAGACGTATTGGGATGAGACTGATGAATGAGAACAGTAGTACGAGACGTCAAAGCTAATGTAGCTGCAAGTGTAGTTAAAATATCTCAAAGCATCTCGTAAGGATCAATGGAGACAGTAAGTGCAAACACTATAAGGACTCTGCATGAACATGGGTTACATGGCAGGATTTCACGTAAGAAATCATTAAGCAGAAATTGGAAACCTAACAGGAAAAATCATCTGCTGCTTGTCAAAAAATACCTTAATAAGAATTCAGATTTTTGGGATAGTAGTTTATTCATTGATGAGAAGAAAATGCATTGTTTGACGCAAAAGCTTGCAAAAATGTGGTGGTTAACGGTTTAAGAATCCTGTAATAACACACTGAAGAAACATGAGAAGTGGGTCTATAAGGCTATGGGGGTCTATGAGGGCAGCAGGAATCCATGATTTAGCATTTATAGAATCTACAATGAGCAAAATGCTCTGCGTAAATATTTTAAAAGATAATTTTGCCCCTAATGTTGTTAATTTGGGATTATCATAAAGTTGGATCTTCCGATTTGATAAAAATTAGACACACACACCAAAGATTGGAAAAGAATGGTTACTCAATAGTGTTTCTAAGACTTTAAATCATTTTTCCCAGTCACCAGATCTAAATCCCATTGATAATTTATGGCATATCTTGAGAAAAGTGTACACCAAAAAATCATTTCTAATAAGGAAGTATTTTAATAAGTTGTCAGAGTAAAATGGAAAAAAATTCCACCCGAACGAACAAAACACAGGCTACTTGTATGCCTAGAAGATCAAAGATAGTAATAAAATCTAAATAACTACAGATAAAATATTAATATAGCAGCTTTCATTGCTTTTGCCTAATTTGTTTAGTATAACAGTGCTCTCTCTTTTTACTTCCTTGGCGCATGAAACTTGATGTTTCTTCTCTTTTAGTTGATTTATCTCTTTTCTCATTTTCTTTCGCAGTCGAAAGAAAATATTCCTTTTGTTGATATTGAGTTCCACGTGCCTCTCAAATCCCTCCTGCAAGCCAATGACTTGCAGGATTTAAAGTACAGTAAAAGCTCTTTATTCGCGGGGTATATGTTCTATAAATATGCCGCGAATACAGAAACCGTGAATACGGAATGGTAATTTATATGGGATTATAGGGGATAGGTTCCTAGGTGACAAAATAAAAAAAAAAATACATAAAAAAATCAATTTAACTGAAATTTTTGAACATTTTGATTAAATATCTTAAGGCTTAAGCAATGGTTCGAAGAATTTTGTAATTTTCTCTGGCTTGGCAGTTTTTAAAATCTTCTTCCATTCAAACTAATACGCAGCAGTCGCAGTAGCAATTTACCTCTTAAAAAAAAGACTTCGTTCCATAGACTGATCAATGTTCATAAAGAAATCGCAAAGCTCATTTTCCATTCTTAAACCTTCACTAAGATTTTTCAAATTGAATGTCACGTTTCCAGTGCTTGTTGAAACCTCTTCTTCAATGGGCTGTGAATTTAACTTTTTCTCCAAGTCGGTTTCAGACAGATTTTCCTTTTGCCATTCAAGCAATTCCTGAATGTCACTTGATTCTATCTGTTCGAACCCATCTCGTCCTATTCCATTCGCGATTTCGGCTATGTTTGCATTTAACAACATACTTCAGGCTAAGTTGTAATAAGATCAATTTTCCTGTTTTTATTAGTCCGTTTGACGGCATTTGCAAAGGATATTGGGTTGGATACCAATTGAAATCCTTTCATTATTATGTATATACTTATTAGGACCACGAATAAAGAAATTTTTAGCCGCGAATATAGGAATTGGGTCGCATTTTTTAAATCCGCGAATAGTGAAAGCGCGAATAAGGAGCTTTTACTGTACTTTATGCTATATATAAAATAGATGCCTATTTAGAATTTAACAGAGTTAGCATTTTTTTAATATACAAATAATGCCACGGAAACATTTTTGCTCCCTAAAATGCTGCTTTCAGACCTTATGCATCAATAATTTAAGGAAACAAAGTATTTTTCTTGTTTTTATTTCAGGAATTACAAACATGCTTCCAGTCAATAAAGAATAATTATTTCGATTATAAAAGTGATAGTATTCCTGGTGCAATAAAAGAATTATGCCATTTTGATGATGCCAAAAGGGTTAGTTCTCTCTTTATCATTATTAAAGAATATATCTCTTAAGAATGTATCTAAGCTAAGCACGGTGTAAGTTTTGATTAATAACATGATGTGTTAATATAATATGGTTTTGATAACTTATAAAATATTACTTTTTTCTTGAATTGTAAAGAAAACATAAATCTTTTTTTCTTGAAGCCTAAAGCACTAATAAGAATATATTCTTAGTACAACATTAAGGTGAATTATACGGCTCAGTGCTGAAACAATTAGTATTGGTCACGTTTGTTATATTTTACAAGTATTAACATAATACAAAGTAATGCAATAAATTTGACAACAAAAATAAGGTAATGTTTGATTTTAAAAGATTCAGGTTACCTTAATCTAAATTTAGCATAGGTGCACAGTGCTATTGAATTTGTTTCAAGGTTACGATATGGAATTCGACTATTTCTGAAATGCAACAAAGTAAGTTATATCACTGCAGCTTCAGTGTATCAAATTCTTTACCATGCGTCAAACATTCATTCTTTATTTTAAATCACAAAATGAATATATTTCTTATTAATAAAGATTCTGGGGAAAATCTATAGTTTTAAAGAAAAACTTCTTTCAAGATTTTTAATTAGTATTATTGTATTAGAAAAGTTGAAATTCAAAAATTAAAAATGGATGAGTGTATCTGTCCTTGCGGAAGGGAAGCAAACATAGAGTTCATTGAACTCCATAAATAGCATTTTCCACATTTTCTATCAATAAAATGTAGAATATATCATGACTTATTTATTCAATCCAGTCATGAAACCTTTACACAAGACTTGATTGATTTTCCTCTTTGTGATTTGCTATTGATTAACTGAATTCCCATATTTAATTTGATCCATTCGAATTTCAGAAAATCTAATATAGTTTTATAGATTTATTTATAAACTCAGTAAAATTATGTCCAATAAAAAAGTAAATAATTTTATTTCATTACGAATCGTTGTAATAGGATATGAAAATTATTATTTTTATAAAATATTCTAAATAATCGTTTATATTTTTTAAAAAAAATAAAATTCTTTGTATAATATCTCTAGAAATAGAATAAATCTTTAGAGGTGAAAATTACAATAATTTAAAGAGCATTTAAAGAAACCAATCAATAAACCAACTTACTTTGATTTAAGTTACCACTGATATATTTTACAGAAGTCCTAAAGAAACCTTAACTATTAAGAATGTTTTGTGAGAATTCTTTATTGTTGAATTATTATTAATTCTCATTCTTGTAATTGCTAACAAAAGATTTTGTTACAATGTGATTCCGATTTTTCATGACCTTCTTATAAATAAATCATTCTGAAACAGAGAACAAGGAATAGAATAAGGAATATTAAAAATGTATCATTAAATAGTTTTGAGCTACAAAAATATTTTTAATATGAGAAGCTATTTCTAGTCATACTAATTCATAAGCGAGTTATTCAGTAACATACTACTTCATAAGCCAGTAATAGCAAGACTCTTCTTGTGAGTAATGAAGAATCACTAAATATCACACTTTTATCATTATTATTATTATTTGCTTAGAAAAGATGCCTTTGAAATACTAATAAACAACTGGTTGAAAAAGTAGCTGAAATAAAAGACAGTTTTCACTTTTACTTTTTTGTACCTTTTTAAATAATAGGTAAAAATTTGCTGTTATAAATTTAATTTCCCTCATATACTAATTACTAATATTGCATCTATATTGTTAAAAAAGCATTTTTGACGTGTTTTTTTTTAATTTTTTTATTTACAGCAATACGCCTATAACCAAACAATTGATGGTATAATTAACAATATGCAGGTAAGAAGCAGTAATATATAGGTTCTTATTACCTAATTAGTGTTTTGTTAAAAACTAGCATATAAGTCAATCAAGTTTTATTCAAACCGATTATCTAGTGTTTCCTAGTGTCAGTGCCTAGTGATAATACTTCAAATTATGATCCATAGTAAATTTCGCTCTGATTTGGTTTTATTTTTATTATTTTAAAGTTTAATTTTTTAATGTTTTATTTTTGGTCCTAAAAATACTGCTTATTTAAAATTAATAATAATTAATTAACTATTCATATTTAGTTTATTCTGTTTCTCTAACTATGCTTTACTACACAATGAAATTATTTATCAGAACTTTTTTGATTTTTTTGGATATTTAAAGGCAAAGAATTTTTCAACATTCTTTATTTTTCCGAAAAGTATCAGGAATATCTTAAGAAAAAAAATTTTGAATTTCTTTTAAATCAAGTGGTATTGAATATTTAATTTTTATAAGAATTGTAATCTTTTTACATTTTAGAAACATTTGCACATATACTGGTGGGAGGAAAATCCCAATAGAGTAATGAAATTTCTATAATGCGCTTGTTAAGTTAACATGTTTGATTGATTAAATTTTCGTCACAGGTTAGCTTAAGTAAATGCATTTAAAATCGTAAATGCTGTTACATTATAGCCTGTGTATCCACCAGAATTTCGAATGCAAACGCGTATGCATTGTGTCAAAGAGGTGCCGAATGTCACTTTGTACTATGGAATTCCATGGTTGTACTTGTTCTTCAATACTGGGGTGCCAGCACTGACTGTGGATGACTTTGGAGTTGTCGTCCTATGGCATTCCATACGTGCTCAATTGGGGACAGATATGGTGATCTAGCAGGTCAAGGTAACAAGTCGACCCTCTGTAGAATACATTGCGTTTCAACGGCGGGGTGAGGGTAAGCTTTCTGTTGGAAAACACCCTTGAATACTGTTCATGAATGGTAAAACTACTGATTGAATTACCAAAATGACATACAAATTTGCAGTCAGTGTATTTGGTATAACCATGAGAATGCTTCAACTGTCTTAGAAAATTGCTACTCAGACAACGACTCCAGGGGTAAGTCCAGTGTGTCTAGGTCACTGAGAGTTTGGTTGCAGGTATTTCCCTGGCCTCTTTGAGGCAACACACTTCCGTCACTGGCCTCAAGGCAGAACCTGCTTTACTCAGAAAACACATCAGGTCTCTACTCCGTCCTACAATGAGCTCTGGCTTGATACCACTGGTATCTCAAAAAACTCTAGCTTGGAGTCAGTGAAAAGCAAGCTACAGGGCATTTGGAAGTAACCGATTTCAAACAGTTCTTTGCGTCACTGTGGTACCAACTACAGTTAAAATTTGTGCCCCAGACGCGGTAGATGTGCCACAATCAGACAACGAATACTAAGGTTTTTTCTCTCAGTAGTGTCATATGGTAGTCCGAAACCGGTCTTCTTAAGACATCCTTAACATCCTACCATCCCTTGACCATTGCACTAACAATTATGCACAGTGGATACATTCTGGCCAAGTCTGCAAAATGGTGGAAATCAACTTTCAATATCCTATTACACGATCTCGTTCAAAATTGGTGAGCTGTTGATAATGGTTGTTTCATTTTCATAAAGTCTTTCATAGCTAACATCAATTCAATACGTCAAATTTTAAAGATAAATAACCTTCTCTAACTTTACACCAAGCATTTAAATCAAACCTGATATGCAAATTCTGAGTGGCACTACTATCGCCACACATAGGCTCAAAGCACAAAATTTGAATTGATGTCATCTTTCAGATGCATAAACATGCTTAACAAAATTTGTTTATTTAACGCAAGTCTTTCTTTGGATTTTTTTCCCACCAGTGTATACTGTGCATTTAAAAAAGATTGAACATTTAAAATATTTTATTCAATAGTTAAAAGAACAGAAGAATTTTAATGCATCTTGACTTATCCCCAAGAGGATTTAACTCTATTGTTTCTCGTTTACATCCCTAATATTTTAAAGGGTAGGAGTAAATTATATCTAGTATTGTTAGTTTAGCTAAAAAAATGCTTACTCATTGAGTTTTAAATCAGCACAGAAAGAATCCCTTAGACAATGATATTTTTGCTGCAAGTAAAATTTAATTCTTTATTCAACATGAAATTATCATTCAATTTACATTATCCGCATCAATATACAAAATTGCATTCGAGTTATAAATTTTTTCAAAAAATTGTATGGTTTTTTTAAAAAGCTCAGAATAAAAAAGTGTATGGTTATATTTTAAAAAATCTCAGAAACTTGAAGAAAATATTTCTGATTACATAATTTTTTCGTAAAATTAATATTTAAATACATATTATGAATGCTTAATTGACACTTCTGAAAGAAAAATTAGGAATTTTCCTATCAGCTATTCTTTAAATGGTAAAAATTAAGCTGTCCTCAATTCAATAATTCTAATTTTTTGATTTGAATATTTTTAGAAAAATATTGATAATGATTAATTCTGTTTATCTCTATCAAATATTCCTTTTTTATAAATTGTATTAAAAATTCTAGCTTAAAAAATAACTTAACAAAACCTTTATTAAAAATATAATGAAGGATCCCACAAAAAGATGAAACACACACAAAAAAAATAATCTTTTTTTAACATTTAGAGATGTTTCTTTAAATACATTTCTTTGTAAACTGAGAGACTTAGGCATCAAATAATTTCATTTCTGAAATTTAAAAAAAGTAATGATGTTTTTCTATGTATTGTAACTTTCTGTTATGCTGATATACATAATATAAATTGATACAAAATATTAGTAGTAGACAAAAATAACGCCAAAATTTTCCCATTTAAACATGTAAAAGTAAATTGGTCACCATCCGATTATCGGCATGATTTTATATTTTACAGATGGTCTGTGATGATACAAACAAAGCAGACGAATATTCGAGAAGAAAGGACTTCGTTGTAAGATACTTTTTAACTATTAAAAACAGTTGTAGATTTAGTAAAAATTAAGTTAATAACTTATTTATTTATTAATAAATTCCTTATCTTTACATATATAATCAAGGATTTCCATTTTTAAGTACATATGTATGACAAAAGTAAATTTATCTAAACAATAAATTTTTACGCAATCATTCACGAATGACGAAAATTTGATATTTATCTCTCTTGTGATTATGTATATTAATTTCTAATTTCATCTTCTTTCAATAAAAGCTAAATACTAAAATTTAAACGTTTTTAAGGAGATTATGATTTTCTTAAAGTTAACTTTTATGAAATACAGAAATACAAACGATGGTTATTAAGTAAAATTTTTTGATAACTTCAACTTGAAATTATTTTCAGCTAAGATACAACAATTTTATATGATTATTTATCCCTATTTTCGAAAGCCTATATTTTCACAGGATATTGCATATTAAATAATTATGTTCAACAGCTGTGTATTTCTTGGAGTTTTATTAAAGTGTATCTTGCTTAGTAAAATGCAAAGTGTCTCTTTAAATTATACGAAAAATATGAATGAACAGAATCAAAGGTAAGAACAGAATAAGGAAAATCAATATTTTCCTTTATTGTGTCTCATGAAATTATTACTAGGATTATTCCCGTCATACAACTATTTTGTTCGAAGTTTTCAATAAAGAAATCAATTCCGTATTCTTTAGTTATCTCATTATGTGTTTTCTCCATTTATAAATAAAGATAAGAATATAAGAATATATAACGCCTATTCTCTTTAATGCTAATGTTTCGTTTAGAGATGATATTTGAGATTCTGTCGCATAAAAAAGAGGAATTATATATATAAATAAATATATAAGGCTAGAGAGAGAGAGAGGGACGAAAACAAGCTGAAGCTTTTGTTAAACCTTTAGAACGTTTTCTAAATGCAGCCTTAGGAATGCTGACAGAAAACTTTTAACAGCATAAGCAAGCAAAGACATAATTATCGAAATAAATAATCTCTTAATTGTTGATGTTAACTGGAAAGTATTTTTGAAAAAACGATAACATTAGCCATAAAGTAAGCCAATTTCATAGTACTCTTACTTTCGAGCAGAAATTACTAGATTACATTTCAAGAGAATATTCTAAGAAAAATAAGCAATTAATTTCATCTCCTTTAAGTTAAAGTTGCAATTGATGAAATGTGAATTCAAATTCTAAGTAATGAAAAAATCTCTTTTCATTTTAAAGACATATAAAAAGATCATTAAATTATTTTTTTTTATTTCAAATCGGTAGAGTAATTTATGACAACAATAGAGTTTTAACACGTCATTCTTCAAATTTTATTTATTTCTTTCAATAGATATGGATTATCAATCTGCAGTTAAACTGTCGGTTTGTTATCAGGCAAAATGTATACTATACGACATGAATGTGCCCATTTTGCATGATTACAGACACCGCATATATTTATATGCATACTATAAAATATTTTTACAAATTTGAATATATTAAAAAAACGATATTTTTATTTAGAAATAATGAATGCAATTTTATTTATGTGTTTGATTATTTATATATAAATTACTTTGTACTGTATCATAAATGCGATAAATCTTGAATAATTCGTTTTTTTTTTTATTCTTACAGACCTGCCTTTATGATAATTTAAGTCAACAGAAGGAAATGGGAAAATGCTAATGATGTAGATCTGTCAAAAAGTATCATTTAATGCATAATGAAACAAATATAATATTTCAAACAGTCATTATCAATTTATTATCTTTGAATTAATTGCTCTTCAGAAAAAAGAATTGAAAGTATATGTAAGCATTGAAATATTGAAATAAAAGGTTTAAAAATGCAAATTCACTCTTTTTTATATTTTACATTGACTGAAATATAAATAATTACAAATTTTTTGTAGCATTTTTGGTATTAGATTTCGTAAGTTATATCCGTATTGAAAATGACACTTAAGAATAGTACACATTATTACATGATGCAAGAAATATATGTAAAAAATATGCTTATAATCCAGATTTAAAAAATGAATCCTGTCGCGAACGAAATTTGTTATATATCAACAAAATATTACAAATAAAACTTCTCTAATTGCCGAAATGCTAGAACATTAGATTCTTTGATTACGTATTCATCAGATAATTCTATAGAAATAAAAAAAATGTGCTTGTGTGACAAAATAATGATCACGGCTGTAAGAAAAGAATTTTAACTAAACAAATATTTACGAATAAACGAGTTCTGAAACAATTTACTTAAATTATCATTTGCGGTTTTTTTTTTGTTTTTTTTTTTGAAATTATAAAGTTGAGAAGTTTAAATTAAATCGAGCATGCGACAAACATCACTTAAACATGCATAATTCATTAATCAGGCTAGGAAAATAACATAAATATTTGCTTTGCTCTATTTTTAATAACTTAATCTTATTTAGTTAAAATACTTTGAAGTATCTTTTAAGTAACCTCAATCCATTAAATCAATAAAAACTGCTTTCATGTCTCAGACATAAATTTTTGTACATTAAATATGAAAAATTCCCCCTAGTCATTTTATTGAGATCATTAGAATATTATTTGGTCCATAGAACTCGCAAAAAATTTTCCAGTGATCTTTGTTCGTATCTTAAAATAAATTTCTACTTTGGATTATATTAATTTCTTATTTATTCTTCATTTGCAACAAGCCACCTTTGGCGACCAGCCGGTTCTTAATGTTCTTTAAAATTGTCTTAATTCAATGAATATGAAGTATTTAACTGAAAATTTTAAAGAGCATTAATATTTTAATGCTCTTTAAAATCTTACTGCTTTTTAAAGTTGTCAGTTAAATACTTTATGTAACGTCATTCTCAATTAAATAATATATGTAGTCTTTTAATTGCTACTTCATCAAAATATTTTTAAGATTCAAATTTTGATAGTCATTTAATACACTTATGTTGTTATAAAGACCTTAAGCCCGTAATGTAATATATGCCTTTCTCATTAACTGTCAGCTCCTGCAAAATGTCACTTTAAATTAAATGGGGGAATGATTAAATTGCAGTTAATATTTTTTTTAATTTACTGATAATTAAAGCCTTTTTTAAATACGAGTACTGAAAAGAGAATCGTTATGGGTACTACAGTATTATTTCCTTAATTTATGTAATATTTCAAGAATTATTCAACAAAAATTCAGTTTTAAGATTTACTTTCAAAAGGATTTAAATGATGCGAATAATAATGTTTCGTTTTGTTTTGTTATATAAAAAAAATTCAAAAAATTATTAAATCCAAATTTTATACAGTCTTTTAGTTCTATGGAAGCATATTTTAAGAAATATTCTTGACACTTCAATTTTCGAATAAATAATTGAAGATTTCTATGTTCTGCTATCAAATTTGATCGACTTATGAAGTTTTGAATAGAATAGTTTAAAACAAGTAATATTTTCATTCTTAGTCCAGTTAGTCTTGAAAACCCATGGGCGCTATTCATCTTGGGAATGAAATGGTTTCAAACTGCCCGTTTTTATTGAATAGTGATACATATTTTGTTAAATATGTATCACAGAGCAAAAGATCCATATGAAAGCTAAAAAAAATTTTATCAGAGCTTTTTTTTCAATCAAGTGACATAATATATAATTATCTACTACATTTAGACCCTGTTTATACATGTGTTTCTATTATTAAAGTTTTGAAAATTAGCCATTGGGTCTTAAATTGAAAAAATATGTATATTATATCCTCCTGGTCTTATAGCTGATTTATTAAATTAATAATTCAGATATTGTAAAAGTCATAAAAAGTTAGCTTTTTACTTTCATTCCAGTATTTCATTCCAAACAGATACGCACTGAAAATTACTTTTGCATAGGTTTAATTTACAATAATAGTTTTTTTGAGTTTTGGTCAGTATGATGGCAACATATTGATAAAAGATAATTTTTCCCTTTGACTCATAAGGTGAATGTGTGAAGGTTTTATTTTTATCTCATACAAAAAAAATTAATTAAAATGTTATTTTTATTATGTACGAAATATATAGTCGAAAAATATGTCTAAAATATTTCTTTAAAAATTCATTAAAACTCGAAACTTTAATTTATGTATTAACATACTGGTACCATTGGAAAAATTATTATAATAGCTTTAACTTGATGAAAAATCGTTTTTGTATTATAATATTTGCGGAAGTTATGGCAAAAAAGTCCGAAATTTCACTTAATTTTTAATACATAAAACTTCTAATTAAAAATTTGAAAAAATGACTCCTAAGTGTACATCAACGACCTCCAAGGTATGCACGTGCCAAATTTGGTAACTATAGGTCTAACGGTCTGGTCTGTAGAGTCCCAACACACACACATATATTGAGCTTTATTACAAGTCCAAATATCAGTAAAATAGATCACAACATAATGATTAGTTACAAAAACTATAAATTTGGAAAGTCTCGACAATTTGGTGGTTTCAAACTTTGTAAAAGCTAATTAAATCTGATTTTTTAAAATTAAATTAGAACTTTCAACTGAGAGCAGTAATATCACTATTACCCGAGAACATTGATAGTGGGGATGACAGCGATCCTAAAATGAAACTGAACTTCATTATCAATGTCATATTTTGGTATCTTTGAGAAACAAATTGTAAATAAAATGTGAATGGGACTAAATGCACTAATTATTTTGTGTCAATGAATCTCGCAAGAGAAAGAAAACCAAATAGAGAAATTTGAAACAGATTCTTCTGTGTAATAAGTACAACTATTCTTCAACTCAAATCCCCGCCAGAGTAATAACAAATTGTCTTTGAAGGTTGCATTCATCTCCTTGAGATTTGTGAAAATCAAATTATTTTCAGCAAGGAAAGAATATCTGCCATCATCATTGAATTTTGATAAATAATTCACCAGTATAGATAGATAAAAGGAATTTTGGCAACATTTCGAAAGTTAAAGTTTTTTCCTTCCGGTCCAGTAATGGGCAAAATTTTGATCTCTCTACAAATCTACACTATTCTATAGAAATTCATTTATAATTTTATATTTTGAAATTAGCAATGTAATAGTTAACTTATACTTATTCAATATTTTATTTAATATCCAAGATGTTAGAGGAATACAGACTCCTGAAGAAGCAAAATATGTACCTTTTCAAAATCAATATATATTTCCTCAGATATAGCTTTTCTTATTCACATTAGGATGGTTTAGTTATATCACATCACATTTCAAAGCAACACTAGGGTTATTTGGAGACAGACCTTATGATTTTGAACCATGGTCAGATGATGAGCTGGACATTTGAGCCAGCAGCCCCCTCCATGCATCCATACCACACCAGCGGGAGGACTGTTAGCCCAGCAAATTTAAACGTTATAGACCCACTTACATGACGGTTCTTCGTCGGAATCGGGTTTCAAATTTGAAACCTCCGCTTCTGAAGCCGAAACTTTACCACTAGAGCAATTGTAGGAACAAGAACAGATACTAGATTTCTATTACCAAAAAAGTTGCAATTTTAAACTATAGCGTTTACACACATTAGATCAAAGTGGCCAATTTTTTTAAAGATTTCATTCAAAATTTAATAAAATCTGTACATTAGATGCTTTAATTGCCCACGGAATTTTATTCTTCCAACTGATCACATTTTCCAGTTACCACTTTCACATGCACACGAAACTACAGATCGACAAATGGTCAGTCTTTCAAAGGATTTATTCCGAAATTGATACGTATATACATTTTAAATACTTAAATTGTATACCAGACTTCATTTTTATAAACCGTTGTATTTTGGGAATATTTCGAAAGTACACATCAACAAATGGCCAACTCTTTGATGCATATTATTAAAAAATTGAAACGCATATACACTTTAGATACTAGATGCGAGTATCGAATTATATTCCTTATCCATTTATGTTTTGAAATTATCATATTCCCTTGAAGTCGGATAACCAAGAGGAGTTTTTGAGGGTATTTTTCGTTCAAAATTTGATACAAATCTATAAATTTAGTTCAGAGTCCATATACTAAATTAATTTCATACAACTTAAAATGTTTTTGAGACATCGTATTCACAGACAAATAAACAAAATAAATACGTAATAAATAATATACGTAATAATGTACGTATAAATAACATCCAAAAATACGTATTTTTAACTCATGGGGGTCTAAAATAAATCATTTAAATATTGTTACGAATAACCAGGTTCATTCATAGTAGATATATGTTGTGAAAACACTATAAGCAGACCTCAGTAGAAAATAACTACAATTTTTATTAACACAAGAATGACAAATACATAGACGATAACTATTATAGTCGAGACGAACACAGAACAACACACCACAAAATACAGTATCCCACAAGTAGTAATAGGCACACAGATAATTTCAGCAGTTGCTTGGGTTCCACACCACACTGGGACTCCACAGTGGTTTCGTTATCCTCTCGAAGACGACTACTATTCCGATCTGGGTCATGCAGCCTGAGACTACCGACCTTTCATTGTTCCCGTGAAGCATATCGAGAAGGTTTTTGGAGTATCTCTGTTCCTATTGGATGGATCATTAATTTTCTCTAAGTTTCCAGTATTCTCTATTTTGCTCTGGGCTCATTGACTCGGCATTTTCGAGCAACATTTAATACAGATGATTGTAAATCAAACTTTCCAGTGATAGAAATAACCATTCTGAAAAGCAAATTTACAAGCTTGTAACAATATTTATATATGATTTTTTTACTATTTGATTTTCTCTGTGTATTTCTTGTGCAAGAGAAAATGAAAGTGTGTAAATTAAACAATGTGAAAATACCAAAGAATAGTTTTGAAGGCAAGTGTTGATTTCTTCATCTAGAGGCCAAATTGTCAAACAAATTCATTTAGACTCCTTAACGGCTTTTTTGCTTCCTTTTCAAGATAGTGTAACTCCCCTTGTTTAAAGAAAATGATTGTATTCCCCTTGTTGTA
>JAPMOQ010059646.1:0-13417 GCA_026543055.1 Argiope trifasciata
ACTTTTAATGTAATTAAGTATGCGTTTTGATTGTTCTCTGAAATAGTCTATTTAAAAAGCAATAGTTTAATGTCGATTATTTCGTATCATCAAAATCCCTGTCTGTCCTTATAACAGATCAGCTAAAACTTTTATTTCTCTTTTTAAATAAATAAAAAATTCAGTAGCATTTTAAATCCAACAATTTTCTATCTATTAGTAATTTTTTTCCCATTTAATTACTGTTTTCACCATGCATTATGAGCGCTCTTATTTCTCTAGTGTGGGAGACGGGCGGTATTGAAATATTCACTAGAAAAGGAGACACCAGTTATAAAAAGGCTGGGAACCTCTGCTTTAGATGAACTGAAATGCTCCTGATTGGAGAAAACTGTTCACTGTTGTCTTATCGTGTTTGATTTCTCCAATACATCTTTAATTTTTTGCTAAAGATATATGTTTTAAAATGATATTATTGCCGCATCGAAGCGAAACATTGCCGAGTCTGCATAGCTGGATAGTTATGACGCTGGACTCATAGTCAGAAGATCATGTGTTCGAATCCCAGTAGACTTAAAATGTGTTTTTCCTTGATTTCGCGTTCCAGATGACTCTGGACTTTTCTTGCTGTCTCCAGAAAGGCATCCTGGAATTTTTGCTACTTGCATAAAAGCTGAAGATCTCTCAGTCACAGCGTTCAGAGTTGAGTTAATAAATTGATTTCACTCTACTTCCTGTGTCTTCTTGAGTTCTATCTGCGTGGCAATAATTTTCGGGTATGCAGAAATCACGATGCTTGATTTCTGCAAGGACGTGATTGCCAACTTGCGCAACATGTCACACATTTCTAATTGGATAATAAGTTGAATGCCGAAGGTCAATAAATCAAAAACCATTATGATAGAACCAACTGTTGCTTCGGGCATTTGTTTTCCTTCGGAGTTAGTCGTTTCACTGCAACTGTACCGAACACGAAAGGTGATGACATTCACCTCTTATTTTAATTGACTGAAATCATGACGAGCTGCTTGAATGAGACCACGGGAAATAAGGCGCTTTGGCGATGATGGAATTATTCGCCATTGCGTGTTTAATAGTGAGAAGATCGCTTTTCTCTATTAAACACGCAATAGAGAATAATTCCATTATCGCCAAAGCACCTCATCTTGTAAAAGCACGAGTTCTAGGAAGGTGGTACTGAAGAAACATTTAATATAAGCTATGCTTAATAGTTGAAAAACGTGAAACACAGATGACTGAATTAGATCCTAATCTTTTACGATCTTGTTATCTTTTATTTAGTTTGTAACATGTTAACATAAAATTTATAAAACAGTTATTAAATTAAATTTCTATACTTCTTATGTACATAGATATGATTGCAAACAATAAAATCGATCAAAAATTGGAAGAAGAAAAAAATTAACATTTCATTGTCAGATTCTCAGACTTTCTGTTTGTATACTATCTTCTTCACTTGTATATGATTTTACAGATTCTTGATTTCCATTTCGTTGCGTGGTTTTTTTCTCCTTCGTTCACTCTTTTTTCTCATCATTGTATTAAAACTTCCAGTTATATGATAGGTATGTGAGCTCTTTCAATGTCAAACCATTCCTTTTTTTTCTTTCTTTGAAAATGTCAAAAGTTCTTTCTGCCTCAACAGATGTAACAGGTGTGTTGAAAATGCGCAAATTCCACTGAAATATGCTGGTGTGCAAGCTCTTATGCCGAAAGAGTGGGCTTATATTCCTTCTAGCAGTCTGTAATTTGCTACTTTGTTTTGTAAATGAAAATTAAACCATCGAGTGGATTGAAATCAAAAGATTGGAATACACTATTTGTTGCAGAATGTTTTGAACAACGGTAAATTTTTTCTTTCGTTTAAAGTATCCGACTAAGTAAAAAGGAATTTTTTAAACTGGATTTTTAAAAAAAAGCTATTTAAAACTATGATTTTTTCGATCTATTGTCAATTATGATACAAAATACTATAAATGCAAAAAATAAAAAACAAATGGAAATAGAATATATTTTGTGAAAGAGGAACATTTATGGTGAAATTTAACCACACTCTACACAAAATGGTAATGCAGCAATCCTATTTGTCTTTTTACACAATTTATAGAATATAATGAGGAATAAAAGGAACCAAAATCTAAGAAAAATGTTGAAATCCAAAGAAGTTATAGATAAAAATATACATGCATATGCATTTTTCCCATAAATTCATAATATAATTTTTATAAAATATAGTCAAAACGGTTAACACACTACAAATTGAAATGCAGCAATCCCATTTTTCTTTGTACTCAAGTGATAGAATACAATGATAATGAAATGAACCAACATCTAAGAAACATGTTGAGATGCAAAGAAATTATGGATAAAAGTATATGTATATATGCATTTTCCTCATAAATTCACTGCTTTATTTTTCTAAAAACACCTATAAATGAAAAAGTATTTCATCAACAATGAAACTTTGGGTTCATTTCATTGCCCATGTTATTTAAAACACAGGCTGACTTTTTTTTATGTAAATACTTATTTTAGTTTTTGAAATATCATCTTAGCGGTGGAGAATTTTTATGTAAATTATTTTTAGATAATTGAAGTTTAGGACAAATTTTAGCTGAAAAACAGAATTTATTTAAAATTCCTCTGGATGTTAGGTCAGGCCTTCCTTTACTTAGAAAAAGCAAACTGTTTTTTAAATTGGAAAGTCTGAACTACTAGAAATAACAATGAAAAAGTAATTCGCCATTGTGGTCGATAATCAGCGTTATTAAAGTAGTCGAATACTTTAAAGATATCGGGATTAAATATGTCTTCAGATTTATTTCATATATGAAAGTAACATTAGAATATGCATTATTCAGAGGCGTTTAAAAGCTGTTAAATTAACCATGGATCAGATGAATTAGTGAGTATTTCGATTCAGTGTACAGTAAAAGCTCCTTATTCGCGCTTCCTTCATTCGCGTTTTCACTATTCGCGGATTTAAAAAATGCGACCCAATTCCTATATTCGCGGCTAAAAATTTCTTTATTCGCGGATCTAATAAATACATACATAGTAATAAAAGGATTCCAATAGGGATCCAACCCAATATCCTTTGTAAATGCCGTCAAATGGACTAATAAAAAAAGTAAAATAGATCTTATTACAACTTTGTCTAAAGTATGTTAACTGCAAACATGGCCGAAATCGCGAATGGAATAAGACGAGATGGATTCAAACAGATAGAATCAAGTGGCATTCAGGAACTGCTTGAATCGCAAGATGAAGATTTGACTGAAACCGACTTGGAAAAAATGTTAATTTCACAGCCCACTGAAGAAGATGCTTCAACAAGCACTGGAAACGTAACATTTCATTTGAAAAATCTTAGTGAAGGTTTAAGAATGGCAAATGAGCTTTGGGATTTCTTTATGAACATTGATCCGTCTATGGAACGAAGTCTTATTTTTAAGAGGCAAAATGCTAATACGATTGCTGCGTATCAGTCTGAATTGAAAGAGCTTTTAAAAACTGCCAAGAGAAAATTACAAAATTCTTCAAACCATTGCCTAAGCCTTTACATAATGAATCAAAATGTTCAAAAACTTCAATTAAATTGATTTTTTAATTATTTTGTCACCTTGGAACGTATCCCCTATAATCCCATATAAATTACCATTCCGTATTCACGGTTTCTGTATTCGCGGCATATTTATGGAACATATACCCCGCGAATAAAGAGCTTTTACTGTATATAAATTATTTTACAACTGATTTCAAAATACAAACTTACCGACATACATAATATGTTTAATATTTTACGGTAAGTTCTATTGCTTCAAATCAGAAAAAGTCATTATTTTGATTAAGTTGTTTTATTGTTACTATATTATCCTTTTAGGATATAAGTTAAGTAATATTAAATTTATTTTATCCATTTCAGTTATTTTGTTTTACATTCTGTTAACAGCTGTGTTTTTTATTCTTTAGTCATAATGTTATATCTGTGTGTGAGTATTCATATTTTATGATTTTTAAAAGAATATTCTAAGAAGTGTACAAGAATTTCCTTGAAACGTTTGATTATTTCTAAAAAATATTTGAAATTTTTTTTCCGAGTACAAGCACATTTCTTTACAAGAAATATTGCGATAAGTTTTTTTAAAAGTGATTTTTAATTTTATTCTTTGACCATACCAGGTGTGTATATATATATATATATATATATATATATATATATATATATATGACATCTGACAGGCTACTACGTGTTTACGATATAAATACATCGAAATTAGAACTTTATTGAAGTAATTAATCAAATTGAGGGAGTTAGAAAAGTTTTTATTAAATATTTTTAGATATATTTTCCCCCAGTTTTGATCATATTTTTAAAAAATCTGTTTTTCAAAAGTGTATTCACGCTATAGTATTTTGTTAAACTGCAATTTATTAGAAGTTATGATTCATATTTTGTATACTGTTTGATTATGTTTATTACTCATTTTCTGTTGTCTTAATTTGTTTCCTTCTTTTGCAGTCAAATTTATTGCGAGTAATGATTCACTTTTTGTATAATGTTTGATTATGTTTATTACTCATTTTCTGTTCGCTTGATTTTTTTCTTTTTCTTTTGTAATCAAATTTATTACAAGTTGTGATTCACAATTTGTATACTTTTTGGTTATGTTTTCTACTCACTTTCTGTTCCCCCAATTTTTTCTCCTTTTTTGTAGTCAAATTTATTACAAATTATGACTCACATTTGGTATACTGTTTATTATGTTTATTACTCATTTTCTGTTCTCTTATTTTTCTTCTTCTTTTGCAGTCAAAACAGATGACAACGATGTGCCACTCATCGTTGAACTGGTGCATTTGTGCATACCCGCCAACACAGCGGCCCACCACACCAACGATTTCCATGTGGTTCACGGCGAGAGTCCCCGACTTGTCCTGAGGAGAGGATCTCCTTTTAAAATAAATGTCGACTTGAACAGAGCTTTCGATTCCTTGAAGGACATCCTGTGCCTAGTGTTCACTTTAAAAGGTGAGTCTTCTCAACGACTTTTTCTGTCCTGCGTACCACAATGGTCTGCAGCCACAGAAATCAAAGTTTTCGAATATTGTATGTCAGGGATTGCTGGACAACAGTATGATAATGAAAGTTGCAATAGAATTCTAGTTTTCAAAATTTCAACTGAAATATTCTCTATAACATAATTACACATAATATAATACATTAATGGATGTAATACATTAATACATAATTACATAAAATGTGATGCACTAATACATAATTACATATAATGTAATACATTAATGCATAATTACATATAATGTGATACATTAATATATAATTACATATAATGGGATGCATTAATACATAATTGCATATCATGTGATACATTAATAAATAATTACATATAATGTAATACATTAATACATAATTACATATCATGTGATACATTAATACATAATTATATATAATGTGATACATTAATACATAATTATATATAATGTGATACATTAATGCATAATTACATATAATGTATCACATTAATGCATAATTACATATAATGTATCACATTAATACGTAATTACATATAATGTGATACATTAATACATAATTACATATAATGTGATGCATTAATACATAATTACATATAATGTAATACATACATTACATATAATGTAATACATACCTTTCATATAATGTAATACATACCTTTCATATAATGTAATACATACATTACATATAATGTGTTTTTCTACTGCGCTTTGTTTTTGAGACATTTATGATATACTAGCTATTACCTGCGATTCTGTTCGCGTGGAAATTTTGAATTATATGTACGAAAAACTATCAAATAATGACAAATAAAAATTAAATCTAACCTAAAAACGATACATTAAAAAGTACAAGCATATACGAAAAAGATATAACATAAATGCAATTTAATAACAGAAACACACAACTGACGTAAAAACAATTTTATTTACATTGTATACTCAAAATAAAACAAAACAGCTAATCAAGTCCGGTCAAATCCATTTTATTTATGAATCGAGATGGAAATAGCCATAACAGCCAGTATTATACACATCATTTTTAAACTTTTCATTTAAATGAAAACACAGTTGTTAACAATCATGTGAGAGCTTTCCACGCCAGTTGGGGTAACGCAATGCAAATTAGACATTTTTCCATTTCCTTCATTCTGTTTTTTTTTTCCATTTAAAAGTGCTTCAGAATGAAAGTGAAAGATCGATTCATTAACAACATTTGATTTTAATACATCAGACACTAAGAAAGTGAACAGAATCGTTTGAAATAATCGGTAGAAATCATGCTCTGATCTGATTACTGTTGGACAAAAAAACGGAGCCTTACTCCTCTTTGGCGTGATTTGGCCTCGTCTTTTTGGCGTGAAAATTAGTTTTTAAGGAATAAAAAATGAACCGCTCAATGAACAGGCATAAAAAGTAGCCTCTGTTCTATTCCTGACTCTAATCCATCTCTGTGCTAAATTTCATCCAATCCCGTTCAACCGTTCTGTCGTGATTGAGTCACAAACGTCCATCCATCCATCTATCCAAACTTTCACATTTATATATGAACTCATGATTCCATAAGAATCTTTTTGTTTCGTAGATTCTTCATTTGCTGCTTCTCAAACGTATCTTTAATCTCAGAAATTCATTGCGCATCTTACGTCGCAAAGCAGAATAAAAATGACCTCGCAATAATGGATGGACTCATGGATAACAATGCAAATCATGATTTGATTTGATTTAATGGAGTTTTATGGCGCAAAAACAATTTTTGATAATGCTGCGCCAAACGTATGGTATGAATTAAAACCTTATATTTATGAACATATATATAAAATCTTATCTATTGACATGACTTGTCAATGTTTATGGTGTGCGGTAAAATACAGTAAGAAAACTTTAAATAATTGAACCATTTTTAATTAAATTAAATGGTAAAAACCAATCATTTTTAGGGAAGTAAAAATATGTGGATGATAAACTCTGTGAAGAATGTCCTTTAAATTGGTAGAGGATGACAGAAAGTATCGCATGCGTTGAGAAGTAACTCTTGGGCAATCAATCAGAATGTGTTGAACTGATCATTGGCATTGGCACACATAAATCATGAATTAAAATGTTGAACTGTTGGGAATAAGTCGGAAATTCTCCTATCTATATCGGCAGCATCCGCAATCGGATTCAAATTGTTTCGAATCCAGCTCATTCGTTGCAGTCACACAACGATACGCTAATAAGATGACTCTTATTCGCATATCATTAATTTTAAAATTAATTTATCGATTAATTTTTGTTAATCGCCGTACATGTAAATAAGAAGTCAAATGTTGGATGGATCGACTGGATTTTTGAGATGTTGGTTGTCGTTGTGTGTATTTCAAGTAGATGTGCGTCCTTCGATAAGTATGTTTTTATTGTTTGTTCTGGTTTCGAGATGTAAGAACGTTTAAATAAAATTTCAAGTCACTCTTTAATTGTCATTGCGTTCGACCAAATTTATCTCAAGAATATGCTAATACAATATATTTTTCAGATTGTTTTCTGATGTTGATGAGAACTGCAAAAACTTCTGTACAAACATAGGACAATTTCTTATAAGTCAATATTTTAAGAGAAATATTAGCGTGATTCTGGTTAAGAGATGCAATCACGTTTAAATAAATTTCAAGTTATTCTTTAATCGTCATTGCGTCGATCTCTTTCTAAATAGATAAATGCAATTTACTAATTAGGCCAAATTTATCTCAAGATGAACTCAACAGACCTAGTTCAAACATGAGCCTCTTCTTATGAAAAAATAAATGATTTAATCATTAGAATTTTCATCTTCTATCGTTTGTTTCCTCCTACAGGTGCCAGTTCCCCTTCCTACTCTCAGAATACTGAAATTCTGATTCCCGTGGTGCTGGACGATGAAAAAGAAAAAGTGCCCGCCTCTTGGGAAGCCAAAGTACTCCAAGCGGATGCGAAGACATTGACTTTGGAGGTAAAATAAAAAATAATCTGTGTAAATAGAAATGCATGTTTGTCTGCTTGTCTCTTATGGGCTGCCGTGCCGCTCATACAATTGAGATAAAACTTCCGACAACATATTGCTTGCGGTTACGGCATAGTTAAAGGCATAGTACACTTATCAAATATGAAAAAAAATATTTTCGGACCTATTTACTGCATCTATTAACCATTGATTAACCTCCAAATAACTCGCCGAGGAGACAACAGATTTTGTTAGGATGCTAAATTAAAGCAAGTCGCTAATATTTCGTAGCTATTGTACGGAAATGTAATGCAATTCTTTCTCTGTGGTAATTGTTTTATTAGAGAGTGTACGAGAAAGCAATCCTATAAGTTTGAAATTTTAACTAAACATTTATAAAATGCTAGCGTTTTTTACAGTCACTTCCGAAAATATTAGTTTACAACTAATTTTGCATCATCTTAGTTTTCAAAAACTTATCTTTTCAACTATATTAAACATTTTATGGTATAAATATATTTTCTATGTTTAATCCATTTTAAAAGAAAATATTTTAATCCCATTTTTTAATATTAAACTTGAGAATTCTGAACGAATATGAAACGAATCACGAGATACAATAAGTGGTTTCTTTCATTACTATTCTGAAAGAACACCGAGTTTTACAATTCTAAGAAAATACACAAATCTAATATATAAAATATGAATATTTGTTTGCAGAATAGAGTAATAAAAATAGAATAAATACTACTTATGATTCTCCTTTATATGTGCTTCCATTTCAATAAATGTATTCATTGCCGACAAGAAAATAAATATTCCAAATTAAACTATAAATTTATTTCAAATTCCAAACGATGTTTCCAAGATAATTTCTTCTGCGGCAGCAACGCACTTTGTAACAGCTAGTGGTTAAACAAAAGGCATTCTGTATCAAAACGAACATTTTTTGAGCTGCATTCGCTTTGAAGAAGTGCTGTGCTGCAGGCTTGCAAAGCTTTTTACATTGTTTGACAAACATATTTATAACTTGTTTCATGATATCTACCGATTTCTTTTTTTTGTTAATGGGTGAGGGTGAATGGAATGCGCATGCAATCGTTCGTTGCATATTTCAATCACAGTTTTGGCGCCAACAAACCTCTCTCGTCTTCATTGGACCACGCGGAGTTAGGCTTGATTGCAGGAATTTTGTATTGAAATGGTCTTCTCAGCTGTGTCTGACCGTTGAAGAAATTGTTGAAGTGGCTTCCTTTAAAATTAATGCTCCCTAACAAGAGTTATGACCCCCCCCCTCCAGGAAAAATTGTGAATATGGGGTGAGGCACAGAACGCCTTGCTGACCATTGGCGTTTAATAGTCACGATATATTGACCTTTGGAGTGCATTTTGTATTTTTGCTGAATAAATCGTAGGATTATAGTGTAAGCTTTATAATCCAGATAACATCCTCAAGACTGAATGATCATTTTTAGTCTCGTGGTCATATTATCTGGCTATCATTCATAAGGTCCCCAGTTCGATCCTATATATCACCAATAGCAACAGGGTCATCGGTGGAAGTTTTGAGTCTCTGACGTGTCGTATTCAAAAATCGAATTTGTATTTTAGATTTCCTTATACAAACATCCACAGAGAAATTGAAGCACTGCTAAAAGTGGACAATGTATATAAGAAAAAAATTGCAAAAAGAACTCTTTGTCTCGCCTCTTGTTCCAGATAATGAACCCTAACTTAGGCTGAGTCAATGTATTCTTTATTGTTCATGCATATTCATTTATATTTTATTTATATTTATTTATATTTTATTTATATTTATTTATATTTTATTTATTTACGTATTATTTATTTACATTTTATTTTTCCATTTATTTATTTTCTTATCCTTTTATGTATCCTTATCTATATGATTTAATTTTTATCTCACTTTTATTTTTCTGTCTTCAAAGTGAAACTGCCTCTTTTTGACACATTTTATTATTGACTAATCATGCTTCCATGATACTTTTACTATGGAATATTATGTAGGCTCTTCCGCTTGAACCATTTAAATATCCTTCGCTTTCTCTATTGACTGCAGCCTCTTTATTTTATTTCAATGTTATTTTTGGCTCTGCCTTTAGCTTCTTTTGCATCTTGTACATATGCACGGGAAAGTTATGTTTGACTAATGAGTCTTTGGATAGCTATTTAAATTCTGTTTTTTTATATTTTTACTATAAATTTTCCACCGGTGTCATGCCACTTTCGACACACACACCTCATCATCATCAGAAAATCGAACTATTAATACAAAAATTTAACTCGGAACTACAAGTGCGATCACAAAATCATACTCTAAATTTGATGTCTTTAAGTCATTGTGTTTTTGAGGAACCCTATTTACATTCTTTTGAAGGTACAGACCGGCAGGCGCTCAACCCCTTGATGGTTCGAACTCAAAAATAGGCTTAACTGTTGTCAGACAGGTAATCGCTATGATTTAGTTATGGATACTAATGTTTATACTTTCCAAAGCAATTATTTTGCAAAAAATGATCTTCTCATTATCATAAGATTTATTTTAATAATGTTTCTTAATTCAGTTTGATACACTACGAATAATGAATTTAAGTACTATGATTGAATTTAAAACCATCCAGTTAAGCTTTCAATTGCATTGCTTTTGCAAATTATTGGTTCTGCTGTTGCATTTTCACTTCTGCTTTTATTTCTTACGGGCACTTTTTAATTGGTGGCAAACTGATTCAATTCTACAATGATTCAGTTAAATCTACAATGATTTAATTGATCTAGAATGATTCAATTCGTACAAGGATTCAACTCATCTGCAATGATTCAATTGATCTACAGTGATTCAGTTGATCTTCAATGATTCAATTGATCTAGAATGATTTAATTCTGCAATGATACAACTGATCTGCAATTATTCATTGAATATACAATGATTCAATTCCTACAATTATTCTATTGATCTACAACGATTCAACTGATCTGCAATTATTTTATTGATCTACAATGATTCAACTGATTTGCAATGATTCAATTGACCAACAGTGATTCAGCTAATCTACAATAATTCAACTGATCTGCAATGACTCAATTGATATATAGTGATCCAATTGAATCTACAATGATTCGACTAATCTACAATGATTCAATTGATCTAGAATGATTTAATTCCTACAATGATTCAATTGAATCTTGAATGCTTTTCGATTATTTTAAATAACGAGTTGAATTCATTGAAAAATGCAAGTCCATTCTAAATGAATCATTTGACAGCCTAAAAAAAACCAATAATTTGGTCCAGGGATGGCGTACTAGTGGCACGCGTGCCATTGATGACAAGCCACACAATATTTTAGGCTCGCTACCAATCCAAACTGTTTGCATTGACTTAATTTGGTAAACTGAACGTTTCTCTATTAAGTTGATTGGAAATTCAATAATATGAAATGCAACTGATTGATTTCTAGTCTGGTTCAATATGGATTCGAAAATTTATTGAAATAAGGAAAAAGTTGGAATGGATTGAAACAGAAAGATTAACAAGGTATACAAGTAAAAATGCCAGGAACGAAATTTCGGTAACATGGAATTCGATTCCAGATCCATTTAACTGTTTGAAGAAGCTGGGCACATATTATTTTTACCATATTTCATCTACCTATGCCTGCGTGTCATTCATTATCTTTAGAAATGCTTTGATGATTTTAGATGCTTTGAAAGACTCTCTTAGAAACTGTTTGGCAAATGACTCCAATTCAACATGTATTCTGCTAAATGTAACATCTTACAATTATAATATTTGTCATCTAGTCTGCAACAACAGAAGTCTTATTAATGTTATTTTAATTTGAATTACACACATAATTAAAGCATCTACTACTATGCAGTAAAAAATGCATTTTTTTTCATGGTAAATAAAGGGTATTTAGTTGTTAGTATTTAATTTTATTATTTTCCTAATTACCACAAGCCCAAATGTTTTGACTGCATGTCTATACCTCATTAAACATTTCCTCCGAAAAAATGGCTCTTTTATCCATAAAAGTTCGCTACCCTTGAATGGGGCGAGCAAACTGGTCGCCGAAGGCGACTAGTTTTGAATAACGAACGGTAAATTTAGGTTAGTAGTTGCTCTCAATATAGAATAAATGTATCCTAAAGCGAGCAAATAATGAATTATTTCTTATTTATTTCTGAGTGGTATGTTTTAAGCATGGATCCGTTACCGGTTATTCAAAAAATGACCGATGGATTTTAAAAACAATAAAAAGAGATGGAATGCTATAGAAAGGTGTGGTTTGTGGCCTTGCGCTTTAGAAATCTGGGAATTTTATCCCATTAAATTGTTTATTTAGCTGAAATTATCTACTATTCTATAGAGAACTCTGCAGGAATATAGATATCTGGTGTTGTGGCTTACATCACCTGGTTGACAGTAACATCAAACCAGGTCCATGAGCCTGAGCGCCTTCATACAATGGAACACTACCTCAGGGCTCGAGAAGAGTGGGCCTGCATTGAGTCGGATGCAGGCCAAAATGTGGGCAGAGTCGCATTGCAAGTGGGACACGGGGGATAAACTTTGTGGCCCGTCACATGACGTTATGCACAAGTCTGTGCACTTTGAAATCTAGCGAGAGTTGTCTGATCGCGCCTGTTGCCCGCCCCAACTGAAACAGCTTCAGGGCGACTTTCCGCATACCACTCATGCACGGGGGCCTGCCTCCAAGAAGAACAGATGTCTTGCCAGACCCGGGTGGCGACTTTTGAAAAAGCAAGGCAGCCACCAATGAGCAATATCCTTATGGCCGCCCTCTCTAGCCAGAGCATCAGCCATTTCATTTCCGTGTATATTCACATGCGACGGAACCCACTGAAAGGTGATCTTAACCTTGTCCACTAGGAGATTCAAAAGTTGGACGATGTTCCCAGTCCCATGCCTTCACCATTCACATGAATGCTGAATGGAACTTCTGCTGCCACTCAGTATTTCAAATCTCGGTGCAAACACTCTCAGTGATGGAAAATCTCAAAGCCTCCTTGATAACTATTTGTTCTGCACGGAACACAGAGCAGTTGTCAGGGTTTCCTACACAGATCCCAATGCCGTTTTCCTTTTTAACAAAAAATCCACTACCCTAAGTAGCGAATTCCCCCATGCTACCGTTAGTATACTGTCCTACCGTCACAAGAAAACCCCCGACCATGGTTGTCGTCAATAGACGAGTCTAAGTAAGGAGAGAAGTAGGCATGAAAGCAGATCACAACATTTGGCTAACTAAGCACGCTTCATTAGGCGAGAAATTCTTTTCGCTTTCGTTTATACAGATGTATTTATACGAGGATTAAATAAACTTAGAAATTGCTTGTTATTTAAGCTTTAAAATAGTG
>JAPMOQ010059647.1:0-10900 GCA_026543055.1 Argiope trifasciata
TGTGATATCAGTGTTTTAATGTATAACTCAAGCTTCTATTTTTAACGAATTTTTAAAGAAATATTTTAATCATGTTTTTTTGAGCACGTGACGGGATAAAATAAAATAAAACAATGCCGGAAGTTCAAATAAAAAAAAAACTATCATCGCAAATCAAATCTAAAGAAATATAACTTTCAGCATGTGACTGGATAAAATAACATAAATATAAAATGAAATATCTTCTAAAAAAATAAATGCAAGGCAATGGATTCTATGATCGTTTGCAATAGATATAGAATTAATTCCATAAATTATCTTTATTTACTGTAAACCTGGTTGAATTTAGACAGGATATGCATTGAAATCCCGACTTAATGGCATATTTCTATAATCGTTTGTAATATCTGTATCATTAATTCAATAATTTTTCCGCTTTCTTTAAAAAACATATTTAACATTTTGGCAACATCACCGAAAAAAACATTTTTAATATTTTGGAAGCATAATCGATAAATTGTTAGAGCATTAAACTCAAAAAGTTTTTTCGAATAAAGTTACCGACTCTTTAACTACTAATAACTGAATCTTTTAACTTTAACTATTTCTTAAATTTTGGCTAATGAATATGTGATTTAATTGAAAATTTTAGAACGCATTACTCATGGCGAACCAGCTGGTCGCCAAAGGCGGCTAGTAATAAATAAGTTACACATCAACTTAATTTTCTTTAGTTTTTTAACTTTTTTGTGCCCCTGTTATTTTTATTTTAATTTAAAAATTAAGTTTGTATACTATAAAGTATAATTTTTTTAATGCATTTATTTTTCATATGCTTTGACATTCACCTTGTGTGATAGTCAAATATAAATATATATTTATCTTCTCAGATTCTCTAACTCATTTTGAAAACAATTCAACAACCCATTTAACCTTGGTTTGCATAGTTCAAACCTTGCTCTGTCTCATTTTCCTACTTTTTCGGTTCTTTTTCTCTGAAGAAGTTAATTCTGTTTTGGTTAAGAGTTCTGTGAAACAATTTGAGATTATCATAAAAAGTAGCTTTGTTTATTAATAATAGAATACGTAATATATTGCTTCATTCTTCTTTGAAACTACTGGCAATGATGTTAAAATGTATTCTAAAATCTGTACCTCAATAAACTACGATAACTAATATTTACTAACTTAGATTTATCTATTTTATTTAATATATTAGCAATCTAAGAATCAAATTTTGTCTTATTACATTTTATCTTTTAATTGGCTAGTGGAATTTATTTTCTGGGTATCTTAGATAATATTCTCTGCAATACTGATATTTTTGCAAAAACAATGCATCCTTTGTGTAATTGATTGAATATTCCTCGATTATTCACGAATACCAATAACACTTTTCATTTTTATTACAGGAGCTTTTATAATTTCCGTCTTGTTGTTCTTTAAGTCTATATATTATTTTACAATGAAGACTAGTAGCATTGAAGGACCAGTGTGAAATGATACAAGTTACTTTTGTTGCTGTGCGAAATCTGAATTTCACAAAACATTTTAAAATATAATGGAATATGTAACCATTTGTTGTAAATCCTATGTAGGGCACTTGTTTTATCATGATGTAATAATTTTGGACTACTTGATGTATCATTCAAGCATTCTGTGTCATTAGTGTTGTGCATTATTATTTTCATTTGTCGATTACAGTTTTGGAAAATTTAATACAGTAAATATAATTAATTTACTAAATTGATAAATCCCTTTATATATAAAAAAAAACAAAAAATCACAGGTTTCATATTGGTCTTGGATTTCTTCCTTTTTGATGTCATGTACCTCATTTATTGGAAAAACATAATTCTTAATTACTAATATTTCATTAAAATTTGATTGAAGAAATTTGTTTTGCATATATTTTGTATTTTATATCAAAATCTTGCAGCTTTTTTAAATATTACATGTATTTATATGAAAATGTGTATTAATATTAAAATCAGTGACTATTATCCAAGACTTTATACAGACTTTTTCTACATAAAAAAAATAACCATATAAAAATCATATTGATTTTTTAGAGAAAAAAAAGTGTTATTTTGTATTGTTTTGTTATCCATCCTTAAACTATAATGTCAAATAAAGATTTACTTGAGATACGAATCATTTCTTGTATTAATGTCATATTTATGTATCTAGGTAACAGCAGGCATGTCAAATTCAAAATTAATTATTTAATCATTGATCACTATAATAGCCCATGAGCTTAAGCTTAATTAAAATATTTAATAAAGGAGAAATTACTCTTAACCTTTGAAAATAACATTTATAGTTGTATTAAAGTGCAGCTCTATTAAGACTTCAAATGAGTTGATCAAAATCTTCAGCATTTCTTATTACCTTGTAATTCAATGCTTAAACAAGTAGACTATGTGCTGGTATTTTTTTTGTTTGTTTGTTTTGCTTTATTAATAAATTTCCCTTACAAGTTTATTTTGCTAATAACTTGATTAAGAATATCAAAAATTAATTATCAATTTACTTTTTAAAATTTTTTTTTTTTTTTTTTTTTTTTTTTTTTTTTTTGAGAATAAAAAGTATCATGCCTATTTTAATTGACTGTGATAATGTTCATTTCTTAACAAGGATAAGTTAACTTTGTTTATCATTTTATCTAATTCAAGTTCTAGTCTTCTTTAGCTTTATCCAATTTTTAATATTTTTGATGTTCAACATAAAAATATTGTGATTTGTTTAGATATGTTTTGTTAGAACATCTGGTATGGAACATTATCTGAAGTTATATGAATGAAATTTAGACTACTGATTTAGTTTAGACATCTATTTTCAGAATTATGAAACTTCTATAGCTGTTGATTGTTTGAATAATGTATTGTGTAAAAACGATCATTATATGATTATCGTTATTTCTTATTGCATTTTCCAGTGTAAAGATTAAGCAGGGGAAAAGTATTTGTTATTAAAATTATGCATTTTAGTAGCCTAGAAAGAAGTTTTAAATTTGAGTACTCTTAATTTGTTGCAAAAATTAGATATAGGATGGTATTTATAAGATCTTAATTATTTTGTATACCAACACTTATTTTTTTTTTTTATTTGATGTTGGCATGCGTTAAATATGAATTTTTCTTTGTATGAAATAAAAGAATTAATTTTAGAAATATTTTATTATTCATATTTAACTCAAATATTTAATTTTTTTATTCATTATTAATAAAAGAATTGAGTATAATCTTTCAGATAAATTTAACTAGTAATCTAATTTTGTTAAAATAAAAACTTGAAAAGAATGTCATGCTTTTTTAAAAATAAAAAACACAATAAGTATTTGGCTATGTGCACCCGTTAGATGATTAGATTTTTTTTAATAGCAGATAACATAAAAAATGTGCCCTACATTAAGTTAACATTCCTTATTTTTAATTGATAATTATAAGCTTTATTTTCATAGTTAAAATTTTTAAGTTCTGTTTCATGAAGCAAATTTCATTAGAAATCATATTGTAGCTATTAAGTCTTTAGATGTTAAATTTTTAAAAAAACTTATTTAATTGGTTATATGTTTTAATTACAAGTTCATAATAGAAAGATTGTTTTTGATTTCAATTAAGTTGACTTTATATATATATCTATTTATAGTTTATAATAATAATTTACATTAAACGAAATATATATTGAAATGTAGTCTTTTGTGTGTGAAGTGTATGTTGACTTAGTGTAAAATAATGTACAGAAAAAAAATGTGATTGTATGTTGTTTTTTTAATGTGTAGAACTTATTCATGCATACATACTAATGCACTGCTGATGCTTCTGTGGCAGTTTAGCATTAAAAAAAAGTGAGACTGTAAATTGTAAAAAAATCTCCTGTAATGGTCACTCTTTGCTTTTGTTTCTAAATATTTGAAAAGAATTTTATGAAATATAAATCTTTATGCTTAAATTGCTATTAGAGATGCCTATACCTACGAAATACAAATATTATTCAAATTATATACTCTTGATATGTATTTTTTAATTTTATTTTAGAATAATTTTTCTATGTATTTCATATGAAATTCTTCCTTTGTAAACTATAGCTTTCAACTGTTGCCATAAAGTTTGTTTAAAATTAAAGGTGATCAAAATTTCTCTTGTGTACTTGGAAAATAAAGCTAGTTAAAAAAATTGTGTGCATTATGTTTATGATTTTTTTTTCTCTCCTTCATTGAAGAATGAATGTTCTTTTAGTTACTTTATGTGTCTTTGTGTATTTTTATGTTTTGTCTGAATATTCATGTTTATTTTAAATAATTTTTATAAGATTCACATTAAATCTTTGTTAGAGAAGCATGATTCTCCTGAAGATAAATTAGTTTTGTAATAATTTATGTTAAGACATTTTAAACTATGCAAGTATTTTCTGAAATTGAACAATGTAATTTGTATTTTAAATAAAACATGTTGAAAAAATTTGTAACTCTTTTTTTTTCCCCTTATGATTCATGCTTGTTGCAAAGTGAAAGAATATGAAATTTCTAATGAAGAAGATGAAAAGTATCTGTAAAATTATATAAAAGCTATGAGTTGCTTTAATTTTTCTGCTTGAATATGAATGAATATGCCAGAACATTTTTATTTATTCATTTTCAAGATATTCAAAAGTTTGAAAAATGTTAGAAAATTAAATCTTTTATATTTAAGTCTTCAGAAAATACTTTTAATAGAAGATTATTCTAGCACTGATACTAAAGGAATTATTCTGAATCATTGTTGTTACACAAATATGCTGTATCGTCAAATATTTTCAGAATTTATATTTCTGCTGTTGTATTAAAGCTATCAAAAAAAAAAAAAAAAAACTGCATGTATCTAAGTATTTTGTATAAGAAATAAAAGGCATGCATACAAAAGCATTGTCCATAACATTTTTTTAAAGCTTTTTTTTACATATTTGGTGGGTTGCTTTGCAATTTAAAGTTTAAGGAGGTTTTTTTTCCCCCTGGTACTGTAATAAAGTATGGTGGTAAGTTCATAAGCCAGATAAAAGCAATTGCTTGTGCCTCGTAGATGTTGTCTAGTGGTTATGTTACAAGGTTTCTAATCAAAAGGGCCTGAGTTCTATACCGAGCCAACACCACTTACTATGTTGGTGATTTGGTAACATATCCACTAGACAAAAACAATAGCTCGTGTTTCATAGATATTATCTGGCTTATGAACATACCACCTCAAAAGTTTCTATTAGGTAATTCTAAGCTGGAATCCTAGACAAGACTGACAACTATGAGTTATTTCATACTTTACAGCCTGTGTATCACTCACAGTCACATCTGCTTTCTTTCTTTTCAAATATAATTATTTAAGTTTCTTTATTTCATTACGTTCACTTTCCTATTACAATATTTTTTTTTAATAAAATAGGACCTGTGGAGATAAGGTCTCGGCGTCCGAACCCGAATGTTTCAAATTCGAGACTGTATTCTGCTGAAGAACCGTCGCGTAAGCAGGATGGTGCTTGTTAAATTCGTCGGGACAAACGCCTCCCCCCCCCCCTGTTGTGGTTTGGAAAGGGGGTCGCCAGCTCGGGTGTCATCAACGTCATCTGACCTCGGTTCCAAATTACGAAATCCATCTCAAAATAGCCCTTGTGTTGCTTTAAAGCAGGACGTTAATATAACTATAAAACTTATAATTACAAAATGGAGGTAATAAATTGAATAGATCAAGTATATTTGATAAAATATTAATATTTTCTAATTAATAGAATTTTCAATATTTGACATCTAAATCGCATTTTTAATCGAGCCATCTGCGTCACCCCTTACATCCAGTTGTCTAGTCCGAAATCTGATTCTAATTTGAAATAATCCTCTCCTCAGTTGTCATCAAAGAAGTCTAGTAAGGTAAAACAAAATCTTGAGGTTTAGCCTTCTGACAATTACAGCATTTTCTCGGTGTACACTTCACTGAAGAAAAGGAAGATTAATCATAAGAATAATGAATATGATTTACAGTTCTGTATCTTATATTGTCATTGTTCTTGCTTTTGGCACTTGTCTTAGATAAAGACCGCTGATGGAGACAGCAAAACCGAGTTTTAGCGTTTAGAACCAAGAGCAACTCATGCGTCACAATCCTTTTCACGGCGTGGACTTCACTCATGCATTTCATCCACATATCTAATTTAGATCTGAATCAGAGAACGATCACCTCTGCTCAAGTACCCTCAGTGCTGTTGTCTCGATTTGGAGGACTTTCTGGCTATTATAAATTTATACGTGCATCAGCCACCGTGTACACGGTGAGTCTTCGGTCGCCGGGGCCGGAATTCACAAGCTAAGGGATAAGAATCCAGCACCAATCAACGAGACTATTCAGTATCTTAGGAAAGTGGTTAATTGTATTTTATTATCAACTGTAATTGAAATCATACAATGGTAATTGCAACATCTTCATAGGCACCATTCTTCTAAGAAAGTGTCGGCCGCGGTGACCTGGTGGTAAGGTCTTGGCTTCGGAATCGAAGGGTTTCAGGTTCGAGACTCGATTCCACCGTAGAACCGTCGTGTGATGGGGCTTCTTGCACGTTAAATCTGTCAGGCTAAACGTCCTCCCACTGGTGTGGAGAGGGGGGTGCCAGTTCAGGTGTCGTCCTCGTCATCTGACCGTGGCTCAAAATTACGAGGTCCGTCCCAAAATAGTCCTCGTGTTGTTTTAAAATGGGGCGTTAATATAACTTAACTAAATCTAAGAGAGTTTCATTTTAAATCATTATTAAGTAAAATGATATAAATTTGGGGTTAAAAATTATGAATATCCACTCATATCGTTCACAATATAATCTTTTATAAATTTCATTTTTTCATCGTTTAAGTTATATGTATTCAATCACTTCAAATTGGACTCTACTATTAAACCGATTAAATACTTGTTGCCCAGGGACCCCAAGATTTGCAGTACTTTAAAAGTATTTAATTTTGTGCTTTTATTTAATCATATCATCATTGAATTTATCCAATTTAAAATCAAATATTAGTCATATAATACTAGAACTTCATTCTAGCAGTATTCCTAATTTATTTCCATTTATAAGATTTACATCATATGGCTTGGAAAAAAAAAAGAAATTCCCATGGTGAAAAAAATGTTTCATTTAACGAGTGTTTCGCATTATGAATAAGGTTCGGGAAGGAATTACTTTCGTCAAGCGAAGTTCCACGGTACATTTACTTTGTTGCTTGGGCAATAATTATCGTGGAAAAACTTACTTCATTATAATGAAACATTATTTCATGTTTATACTTATACAATTCCGGTTTATCAAAAATTCAGAAATAAGGAATTTAGGCAGCAAAAATACTAGTTAGTTAATCAAACTAAAACTACTTCGAAATTCATATTCCCGTAATACTGAAACCCCCCGGGGTGGGCATTTCGAAATGAGGATGAAATGCTTCTGGAATGGTGGTTGGATCTCGCGAACCCGATCGGTACAATAATAAGTGAGGGTTCTGACCCTCCCATCGATTACGGGACGTACTTCCTAAGAGAAGGGTTCTACCGTGACCTTTGATGGCCCTTAGGACTCGACCATAGTTCCCGCCAGTGTTGCAGTAGCGGCAGTACGGTCATTCAGTCTCGTGAGGTTAATCCGTGTGCCTTAGTAGCGGATCGGAGGTCAGTGATGTGACTTCCCTTAATACTTGTTTACGTATATGTATAGCATTGGCAGGGTGTGTGTATTTAATCCAAGGAAAAATTCTTCTTCACCTTTTCTCGTTTATTTTCACACACACAAATATATATATATATATACAAAACATGGACGATGATCACAGATATGCAAGGAAACACATATATATTGAAATATAGAAAGAGCTGCAAACAACGAGCGAACAAATAATACTTTTTGCCGCCAACGAGAGCGAGCGGGTGCCTGCCTGCACCAATTTCAACAACCCCGGATATGGTTGTTTACAAAAAATCTCAACAGAGCTCCCCTCACATTCCAAGCATACTTAAGGGTTGAAGCATACTGCCCCATGTTTAGTATTCATTTATACATATGAATAGGTATACAAAGAATAAAAAGATACAAATAAAATAATTAACTAAAAATCATTAAATCACATAAACAATACTGAAGGTAAGTTTGCAATCGAATTACCAATCCGTCACATGCTCATTGTTATTTAATTTTGAAGCCCCCTGCTCATGTTGCAGAAGACAAAAAAAAATGATGCGACGTCACAAGCCAAATTGGGAAAGAAAGGCGGTTCAGTTCAGTTATATTAACGTCCCGTTTAAAGCAACACGAGGGCTATTTTGGGACGGACCTCGTAATTTTGAACCACGGTCAGATGACGAGGACGACACCTGAAGTGGCACCCCCCTCTCCACACCACACCAGCGGGAGGACTTTGGCCTGACAGATTTAACGTGCAAGAGACCCCCTCACATGACGGATCTTCGGTGGAATCCAGTCTCGAACCTGAAACCCTCCGGTCCCGAAGCCGAGACCTTACCACAAGGCCACCGCGGCCCCGGAAAGGAAGGCGGAAGTTGTTGTTTAGAACGCCATTTTTTTCCCCCGCCACCATCTTGATTGGAGCACAATTCCGCAATAGTTTAGATCGTCTTCAGAGGCTATTCTTTATTTCATCCGAAGAAATTGAAACAATTTATTAAATTAAGTTCTGATATTTTTAAATCAAGAAAACAGAGTTATAGCGAGAACAATGACAATTATGAGAGTTATTTTTAAATTATGACTTTGATGGCGGAAACCTGTATTCAGAGTTTTGATTAATATAAATGTCTTGATAACAATAACAACTTTAGAGGTGGGTTAATTGATATTAAAATTCAGCTCTTGTCAGTATTATTAGGGCTAACTACTCTATTTTCACGCAAGCTCAGAAAGTAGGCTGGCTAATCTCTTCACTAACTGACATGGATGGATCATTGGTTCCATTCAAATAGACTTTTTATTTCTTATTTACAAAATGAAACTCTTCTTGCATTGCATTACAGCACTCTCTATTTTACCCTTTTTCGATGGACTGAAGATATTTAGTACTTATTAATTCTGACTGCATTAAGAAAGAAATTAGGTTAACAGCTTTTGCTGCTGTTAATCCTTAAACTTGTTGTTTCAAAGTTTCACAAGCCTGTTTCATACAATATGCAGTTAAATTCGCCGTATGACTGTAAAATTTCATAGATTGAGTCCATTTCTTCTTTTATTGTAGTGTTATTTTCTAAGCTAGCAATTCAAATTGCATAAATTTCGAGAATGTACATTCAACAGTAGTTTGTGAATGCTACGTGTACAATTATGGGCATATTATAATTCACACTGCAAAATAAAAGATTGTTTCGCTTAGTTTCGCATCAATGCTTGAACTGAAACTCTTTCTATAAGAAATTTGCAATGGATCCAAATCATCTATACGCGTATCCACTGGTTTCAAATGACATTTAAATGCCAAAAATGCGATTGCATGGATTTCATGATCTACTGGTTATTATCTGTTAGTAGTCGACAAAGCAGCATGCCAAGGTGAGTCATTGTTTTTGAACTATTTCATTTATAAGTGTCAATGTTTGAAACAAAATATTTACAGAATGGTAAAAAGACCTAGGTTAATTTTTCGAGGAAATTCAAATTAAAACAATTATATAGTATATATTTATTTTGGAGCAATAAACAGGCTCTTGTATGAAGTAAATAATTGTGCATCGAATTACTTTTCCGAGTGCAAAGGGTTAATACTTTGTAATTCTAACTGCGAAAGTTATAAAGTTAGTAATCAATATTTACTTTCTTACACAAAATTGTTTAGATTAATAAAGTGGGAGAAAACATAAACCCCGTAGATAGCACTGTACACACACAGAATTCATTGCCACAACAACAAAAAATGAATCTAAAAACAGTTGCAGCAATTGTTAAATTTTAAATAACACAATTCAAATTATATGCTTTAGAAACATGAATCTATTTAAGAGCACGGTATATACACAAAATTCAGTGCATCAAAACCCCATTAAACATTCAAAAATAGTTGCAAAGCAAACAAATTTGAAAAGCAAGTTAAAAATTATGTATTTATTAGATGAAATCATTCCGTCAGATTCGCAAATTTTTTGCGATATTTCTGCTAATCTACACATCATTAATTTCTTATATGCGACATGGGGTTTTTAACATATTTTAGCTAAGTAATAAATCAAATTTATTTCGAGCAGAAATTTTGTTCCAACATTAGCTATTCTTTTAGAAACAGAAATGTTTTCTTTATACTCGATAACTGAATGTTGTGTCATCATATGTTTGTTGATCTCTCTAACTGAATGCTTTACTATTAAATTTTGCTTAAGAAGGGTATCTCTTGAGTATTATCTCCTAGTATGGATAAAAACCGTATTAAATGCGCCATTTTCTGGAAAGCATCAATTTTTCAATAGCTTCGACCACTTACTTTTTAGTGTTCTAGAAATTTTTATTGAATTATTTTAAATTGAACTGTTGTGGTACTTTTATCTTTAACACATTGTGTGCACTTCGACCACTTATTTTTTAATGTTCTAGAAATTTGTATTGAATTATTTTAAATTGAACTGTTGTGGTACTTTCAGCTTTAACACATTGTGTGCGGGTACATTTCACAGCGGAATTGTACCGGGAGCGGGCGTTTCGCGAGTAAATTTAGTTATTCAGTTCAATCTCAATAGAAAGAACATTATTTCATTTTTTAACCAACTTTTCGTATTCTATATTGGAATATATAAACAAATATATAAATAGAACAACCATAAGATTTTTGTAAACAAAAAATATATATTTTTAGTGGATAAATTTATAATAGTATCGTAAACAAAAAATCAAATAGTAGTATTATAGAGTTTTAATTTTTTCGAATTAT
>JAPMOQ010059655.1:0-15762 GCA_026543055.1 Argiope trifasciata
ATGCCTGAAATTATATACTTTAGAAGAACGAATTCAAAAAGACGAGTAGAACGAGCAACTCTTTTGCTGTATTTACAAAATCCACAAAACATTTCTCATTCAGCGAAGAAATCTTGTGTACGTTCTTTAGCTTCAAAACGGGGCCGTGGTGGCCTGGTGGTAAAGTCTCGGCTTCGGAACCGGAGGGTTTCAGGTTCGAGACTCGATTCCACAGAAGAGCCGTCGTGTGAGGGGGTCTCTTGCACGTTAAATTTGTCAGGCCAAACGTCCTCCCGCTGGTGTGGCGTGGTGTGGAGAGGGGGGTGCCTGTTCAGGTGTCGTCCTCGTCATCTGACCGTGGTTCAAAATTACGAGGTCCGTATCAAAATAGCCCTCGTATTGCTTTAAAACGAGACGTTAATATAACTAAACTAAACTAGCTTCAAAAACCGAATCCGGATAGATGGTGGATAGAATATTTCCTAATTCTTTTGTGGAAATCGATTCTGATGAAGAGCAAATCGAAAAAACTACTCGTCAGAGTAATGCTTTCTTTAAAAAAAGTCATGGAAAAATCAACTCTTAAGCTTTTTGAAGGCCCTGAAGAAAAACTGACGCATCCAAAGACACTAAAAGCTGAATTTCCATTATTGGATACAACAAATAAAAGAACGAAAATTTTAGATTTGTTTTTTGATGCAATGAAAGCAACCTCAGTAGCTAGTGAATGAATATTTCTAATTTCAAGCTATATTGTGCCCAAAATAAGAACAAGGCTTAACCACCGTTCAAATTATTATTTTATGTTTTCACACATCAAACACACTTTCACAAATTAATATTTTATGTTTTAAAATCACATTTTCATAGGAGAAATTAAAATAATATAAATACATGCATTATTTGAGTTTTTTGTTTGAGTTTTCATTATTTTGTGTAAGTAATATGTATAAGTGATTCTTATTTCTTTTATATATTTTTACTTTGATGTTGATTTCCTTTTTTTGTCATTTTATATAAACCAGCGGGTGACCGAGCTCCTCTCGGAGAAAACAGGTATCGAAGATTTAAATTTTCAATTGCGATTTATCAAAACAATACATGCCATAAGAAAATTTGTGAAACCATTGGTGAAAAGATAACCGGTTAAAGTGCACCATTGTAAACTATTCGAAACAAAGTTAGAGTTTGGAAAGGGAACTATTCTATACAAAGGTAAAGGTAAAGATTGAAGTGTGTTGGAGTTCAATATTTCTGACAAATTTATTTGGAAAAACCAAACATATATACAAACATAAGAAACATATTATAAACCTATAACAGCATAAACATAAAACTTTATTAGTTTGCCATATTGGTAATAGATGGCAGCACGTTACCGCTTGAAAATTTAAGTAGCCATTATGGCGAACTAATAAAGTTTGAAAATATCCTATCTGTAACTCCGAACTGCTCGACCGTAGCGCTTCAAAACCGACGCCAATCGATTCCTCGTGGCCAAAAACTCCAGACCCTAAAGTTTACCGGAGTTTATTAATTCTGGGGCGATTTTCGACTTGGCAACCATTCCTCGTATTATAGTATTAGATTAAAAATATTTTCCTTTATTTTTTTGACAAAAAAACTCTAGGTAATATATCAAGTTCAATAAATGTTACGTGTTATGCAACAGATTCTACATATTATTGAAATTATCATTAATGAATACGAAAATATTTACAAATTTACATATTCAAACATATTCAAGAAAAAAAAATCATTTGTGTCATGGTTTTCCTAATATTACATTACTGTTCAACAACGGATTGTAAAATCCTTTTGCGCATGCGTTACGACGGGTTTAATTCGTCAAAACAGGGGTGAAAGCAGTAGTTGTTTGCATTTAGCAATGAAGACTCGCGGTTTTATGAGAAGTAAACTTTACTAATAATTAGTAGCACAGAAGGAAAAAGGTGCTAATGCACAATAAAATATTTCGGAGCAATTTTTATTTAATTTGTAAGTGACGTTAACATTAAATTATGAAGAATAAATGACAATTTTCCCTTCTTAAAATTTAGTAATTACTTTTAAAAATATCAATGATCTATTATATATTAAAATGCTTCTTTTTATGCATTTTTAAATTTTTTGACAATATTTTAACGTTAACAAAAGTAAATAATAGAGAATTTATTCTATTTAAAACATTTTCTTTTCTTTTAAGGAATTTCTATAAACATAGAATGTCTTAAAAATGTTATGAGTATTATTTTAAATATATTTATTTCTTTTAAAATTGTTAATTAAATTTATTTTGAATAAAAATTAAATGCTGTCAGAAACGACACAACAATCACATGCGCAAGAAAAAAAAATTGTACTAAAAAGTATCTATTAGGGGAAATCCAAAGTCAAAAAGGGAATATCGGAAATGCGCTCATCGTTCAGCGTCTCGCCCCTTAATGAGATGGAATCGTCGAATATTGCGGTCGTCTCAGAATCATCTGATGAACAGTACAGAATCTCTGGAACTTTTACGGTACGGTTCTGATGGAACTGATACGAAACTGTTATTCTGGAACTGTTACGGCCCTATTATGCTGGAACTGTTACGGAACTGTTATGCTGGAACTGATATAGAACTGCTATGCTGGAACTGTTGTTCTTGCATTAAGGATTTGTCTTTAAAATTATATGACCAGCACAAAGGCGGGTGTCATAATGCAGTAAAAGTCATCTATAAGAGAAATAAAATAAGTCATTCTACTATATAATATACCAATCGTCGCAGGCGACCAGTTGGATCACAGGAAATATTAGTTGTATTTGATTTGAGATAAATCGCTTAGATATAACTTCATGTCCATGATTTTTCAAAATTGTCAAATTTCTAAGCCGTTTTATTTTAATTGTTGCATATACTTTATGTTCATTATGTGCATGAATCTTTCGGATAGAAACAATTCTACCATATTGTCATTAAAAATAGGGATATTCGGTTCTTCTGCCTTCTGGATTTCGCAGTACTCTAACTTATCTTTTCATGATGTGAGAACATAGTATTCTTTTCTTTTGAGGTTTTCGGAGCCTCAAATTGTGAAGGCAACAAATTGCTTAAGCTTCAAAATGCGTCGACAACAAATTCGCTATTTATCACTTTTTTATTTTGCAGCCGGCTTTGATAGCTTTTGAAATATCTATCGTCTGCTATTGTAGTTTTTTTTCCTTCTTAGTGTTATTGCAATATTTTGCAAAAAAAAAAAAAAAAAAAAAAAAAAAAAAAAAAAAAAAAAAAAAAAAGATGAATCCAACAAATTAAAATATTGTTTGTTTAATCGATAAAGATGGTTACTATAGGGATCATTTCAAATAATTGAAATAAAATTATTAGGAATTAATGCAGAAGTTTTTTACGCTTGGTGATTCCTCACCAACTAAAGTGACAACTTGATTTCCCAATTACACATTCTCTAAATTCTTGCGAATTTTCTTAATTAATTTAAATCGTCAACCAGTTTAAACCTGTCTGAAACAATCACAAGACTATCAGATTATGCACGCTTCGATATTTAGAATACGATGTGCTTTTTTTACTCTCAAAAGCGGTAAAACTCCAAAACTTTGTTTGCCAGCTAGAAAAATCTAAAATAAAAGTGAAATAAAATTATCATTATGTATATATAAAGGGAGGTGAATGAGGAGGGATAGAGACCGATGGAGAAGACTCGTGATTGTTTCAAATCGGTCTAAACCGGTTAATGACTTAAATTAATTAAGCCAAACAATAACTTTAAGAATAATAACGCTCTCACGTGATAGCACGAAATTTGCGGTAATAGATTTCCTTTTTTCTATTTGTCTTGTAAACTGGAGAAATATTAAACAGAATCTTGTTTCTTTCATCAATGGAAGCAAACGTCTTGATCTGATAGTTAATGAAACCATAAATATGTTTTGAATTTCAGTCTTTTATTGGAAATAATTCCAAAATTTTTTTTTAAAACATGCCAACATTCAGGAAAAGTTAGTATTGTTATTAACCTGCAAATTTACTTTCCAGCACGAATAATGTCATCGTAAGAAAGACCGTTTTACGATCAGCCTTGCGAGTGCTGATAGGATGTCTCACCATTGACTTCAGAGCTTGGCGATGAACTTGACGACAAAATGGATAATGCTCGAAACATCAGGAATTATCACTATTCATCCAATAGGAACTGAGATATGCCCTGATTGGTTGAGAAAATTCTCGGCCCGCCTCACGGATGCTATAAAAGGCCGGAAATCACAAGCTGTGTCGTTATGACTTGAAGAATAGCAGGTGTCTTATACAGGTAATGATTTCGTGAAGATAGCGAAGCAAAGGCGGAGTTGTATGGAGTGATTGCTGAATTACTGTGTGCAGAGTCCTGTTGTCTACTGTGGAAGAAGCGTTATGTGTGTGGATTAGCCAGTCTTGTGGTGGTGATACAGCTAAAGCGAGGGACACTGGAAAGTTTCAGCCGCCTAAAGAGACCATAGAGCAAAGCTCCGAGTTTCCTCTCTCCTGCTGAATCCTGTCTGGCCGCTTTGTAGTGGGAGTTGTCACTACCAGATTTCTACTTGTGGGCTACTGTCTGACATCGAATGCTGTTGTACATATTTGTGCTGTCCTGTCTTCCTCTAAAATAAACATCGTCATTGTTTTCTGCTGAGGCCTATTGTTACGAACGTACAGTTTTGCTTTTCCGCTCTAATAATGCAATCGTAAGGAAGACAGATTTATAGTAATCTGAATTGAATAGTGAATGGGTGTGACTTCAGTGATCCTAAAGCTTTGCGACCATTTGGCGGCATGGCGACGAATTTGGTGACTTTGGCGACAAAATGGATAATACCCGCAACATCGAGAATTTTCCCGAACCGTCCATTAGAAGCCGAGATACGCCCAAAATGATCCTAATTGATCCAGAAGACTTTTAGCCCTGCCTTTTTTTACTATATAAGGCAGCCAGTCTGAGGTGTTGAATGGAAACAAGGAGACGCTCGGCGGAGTTTAATCGAGAAGACATGAAATGAGAGGTCTTGGAAGCTGAACGAAGTACAGCGGGGGTCGACCGAGTAGAACTTGATAGAGAGGTCTTGAACTCAAGTGTCCTGAACGGAGGACTGCTAGATCCCTGTGTGACGTATTCTGACGAAGCCTGTGTCTTAGCCGCTTTTTGTCTCGTCGGGAACGGAGCTGTCCTGAACTGAGGAGTAGTCCCATTGTGCGGATTAGTGAATCGGCAGAGAAGCCAAGAAGAGACAGAGGAGTATTTAATTTGGAGTATTTAATTTTCGGGTCACGAGAGGACAATACTGTTGGACATTGCTCGATTCCTCACAGAAAGAATACCTTATTTTGAATCCTTACTTGAGGGTAACCGTTGAAAAAGTCTTCAGTCCCCATTATTTTTCTATTTGTTTTGATTTTATTGTATTCCGTTTTACTTTGCCTATATTACTAATTTACTTAGATTCATCTGTATTTTGGGAGTAGCAGCATTAGCGCTTACTAAATTCAATGATAGTTTTTAAAAATACAATGGTTGGATCGAATCTTGTTCGAATATGAAATAGTTCGACCGATTTTGAGACGGGAAAAAGAACCCGGTTTTTCTAAATATTTTCGCGTGCGTAATCTGATAGTCTCGTGATTGCTTCAAATCAGTCTAAACTGGTTAATTTAATTAATTAAGACCATTCGTAAGAATTCAGAAAATGTATCATTTGGAAAATAAGTTGTAACTTTAGTTGGCGATGAATCGCCAAATGTGAAAAGTTTGCATTATTTTCTAATAACCCTATTTCAATTATTTGAAACGATCTCAAAACCAACCATCTTCATAGATTTTAAAAAAAAATTTAATTTGTTTGGTTTATTTAAAAAAAAAACTTTGCTATATAATGCGAATTATTTGATAACAATGTGATTTCCAAAGAAATACTGCATTAACAGACGATAGATTTATCAATACTGTGAAAGCCGACTCCAAAATAAAGGAAAAAGGGATAAATCGCAAAGGGAAAAAACCTCAAGCGAAAACAATATCACGTTACCACATGATAATAATTAATGACAAAGAAAATCTAGTTAAAACTATTGAATAATTATAATATATTTGTTAAAAATAAATAGCATTCTTACATATATATTCATTTCATTTTACTTCGAGGGATTTTTATTATTAATATGGAATTAGAAATTAAGACATTAAGTATTGCAATTAAATAATATCTTTACAAATGTATTTATTTCAGCCTTTTACTTCCATAAAATTCAGATTACTAATTCCATAATTATAATAAGCAATTAAATAGAATGACAAAATAGTATTCTTACGTATTCGTTTATTTCAATTTTTTATTTCTATGAATTTGCATTATTTAGTCACAATTGAGTAAAACTTTAGAAATAAGAGAAAAGAATGTCAGAAACGTAATCGAATACATATGTCTTAAACCTTAAATTTGAATTGAAATTTCTTTGTTCTAATATACCACCATCAAGTCAAATATTTAATTATTACCTCTATTTTCTTATAATTAAAAGTGATTAAGTAGTATTATTAAATAATGTTCTTGCAAATGCATTTATTTCATCCTTCCTTGGAATTTAAATTACAAATTCTATAATTATAATAAGCAATTAAATAGTATTCTTACATATACATTTCTAGGAATCTGTAATGTTTAATCACAATTGAGTAAATCTTTAGAAATAAGGGAAAGGAATGTCATGAACGTAATCGAATACATACATTTTATAGCATAGTTTTAAATTGCAATTTCTTCGTGTTGTAATATACCACCATCAAGTCAAATATTTAATTATTATCTTTATTTTCTAATAATTAAACTAATCGAAATTAGTTAGACGAGGCGCCATTTAATCGGTGCCGAAAAAAAAAAAACGTTTCCACCATCAACTTGCAGTTGCTAATACTAACCACGTATTTCATGTTTTCTTATAAGTTAATAAATGAAATAAAATAAAATTCATGAAATCGGACGCTGATAATGTACCAATATTTCATTAAATGTCTCGGAGAAATTCTCTCTCAATATTTCCAAACGCAAAATTTTTAATCCCAGCTTCCGAAAATATCTACAAATAAACTAATACATCATGTCGAAGCGCAGGAAGAAAAAAAAAATTAATCGATTACATGCGAACTAGTAAACAAGGAAACACTTTTAAATTTTTCACCCGGTGTGCCTCTTCCATTTCGAGATCCATTAAAATAGCAGCTTGTGCGTTGATCGAATCCATAACTCAGCTTGAAGCTAGCGAAAACACTCCCCACTGCATTCTTTCGATAAAAAGTTGAAAATTAAAAGAATAGAATGCATTAGAAAACTTTTTAACAAAGGCATCGTGAGTGAATTTCGCATGTGGGAGTAGGAAATACGAGATATCCATCAAAGTGCTCGAATGTTTTTTGGAAATTTGTTTCTTTTTTAACAATACATCAATGTTTTAATGCTTCAAAGATACAAAGACGACTTGTTTTGCAGATTATTTTCTTTGAAAGGATTTTGGTGCTCTTGACAGAGCGATAATGTTTTAAGGCCTTATCACACTAGTGCTCGACTTAGCCTTATTGGGGCTCTAGACAAACACTTCTTTTGGGCCCCCTGTCCTTCACTTCTTCAGAAATGATGGACAATGCATAGAACGTGTGCGGTATTTTTCGGTTTGGGGCCCCCTCTAATGTTTGGGCACGAGGAAACTGCCCCTGCCTTAGTCGGGCCCTGGGTAAGGCATCAGCCTTGGAGCCTGAGTGTTGCAGGTTCAAGACCGGATTGAAACGTCATGAAAAGGCCTTCTCGCATGGCGAAATATCGTCAGCAGTTTCCCGCTTCTACCCTCAACAACCGGTCATGCAAGTTTTTTGTCATCGACAACTTCTTTTAACCAGCTTGAAAAAGGCCAACAATAGCGACGGAAATATTGTCCGCAGACGAAATTCAGCCAATGATGTGAAACTTTGAAGTGACGTCACTTTCGTTGTTGCTTGCTGAGGAAAAGTTAGACTATGTTTTCATGCTATGCAGATACGCTTTCTTATATTGGGTAAGGGCGCTGTGGCCTGACAATAAGGTCTTGGTTTCGGAATCGGAAGGTTTCAGGTTCGCGACTCGATTCTACCGATGAACCGTCGTGCAAGTGGGTCTCTTGCACGTCAAATCTGTCAGCCCAAACATCCTCCCGTTGGTGTGGTGTGGAGAAGGGGAATACCAGTTCAGGAATTCCCAAGTGACGATCTTGGATTGTGGTTAGTTTTATCGTTGAAACGTGACAAATCGTTGTATGTCACGCTGCAGATTCATTGTCTGCCAACCAAAATTTATTGCCTGACTGAGAACCGTTGAAGTATAATAGGGAGACGTCTTCCGGTTGGTTAAATATTTTTGTACGTCTCCGTTCCCCAGTACGCTGACGATGGGAATGCTGAAATCGTGTGCAATCCTTCCTCTCATGAATATGATGATTGCTCTGATTCAGACTTTCGAAGCAGCAATGTAGTTTTCATTGGATGTACGGGCGTATTTACCCTTACCGTTGTTTATCTCAAGTATCTGCTCTGTTTAGTTGAAATTCTTTACACCAAACATACTAATTCTCCTGAAATCATACTCGCTCATTAAGATTCCAATAGTAGGAAGCAAACAGAATGCTTTTCTTAAACACAACATCCTTTTATTTCGTATTTCAATTGAGTGTATGCGTCAACACTTCTACCATCTGACAGACATGTTGAGGTGCTACGGCTCTATTCCTCAGTGCTGTTTGAATACTGTTGTAGAGATATTTGATGTTATGCACTGCATATGCAGAATTAAGCAAGTTAAATCATTTGGTTTAACATCACTCCTACAAAACACAACAACTTTATTAACAGGAAAATAATTTAAAATGCAATTCCAGTAGCCGATTCCGACAAACTTATACTTAAAAATATTTAGATACATCGTAAGAAAATGAGCGGAGCAGTGAGTCAGCGACGATAATCTTTTTAAAATCACAACAAATAAATCTTACATTTCCGCTGATGCAAAAATAATACTTCAGTGAATGAATGCGATCAGGGTTCAGGCACCTCACTGTGATTATCTGTTTTATATAAACAAGGGATTTATTTTCTTTGATAAATCTGCGTTCGTGTGAGAACTTTTTTAATCTTACTTTTTGAACCATTAATATTGTATTAAGAATTAAGGTCTTAAAAATGATTAAATTAGAGTAAAATGGAAAATTTTAAGTGATAAGTAAGCAGAGGAGGATTTTAAAATGTTAAAAAAAATCTCTGATAGCTGATTAGAGATCAAATCGGATGTTATCCAAATTGTCTTAGGTTTGTAACATACACGCAGGACCCTACTTAATCTAATTGGGGTCCGAGACAAAACCTTTCTTGAGGCCTCCCCCCACACCAACCTCTGCTTCACTACTTCAATAATGCAGAACCGAACTTTATGGGAGGCCGCGGTGGCCTGGTGGTAGGGTCTCGTCTTCGCAACCGGAGGATTGCTTATCGAGGCTTGATTCCACCGAGGAACCGCCGTGTAAGCTGGTCTGGTGCACGTTAAATCCATCGGGGCCAAATGCCCTCTCACTGGTGTGGTGTGGAAGTTTTGGGAGGAGGGTTGCCAGTCCTCTTCACCACTGGTGTGCTGTCCTCGTCACCAGACCACGGTTCAAAATGACGAGGTCCGTCTCAAGATAGCCTTAGTGTTGATTCATGGAGGTATCGAACTTTATGGAGGTATCGAACTTTATGGAGGTATCGAAATTTTTCACCTCATTATAGATATATAACAAGACAGTTGGCTAGAACTAAAATAGCTATAAAGTCCCTACACCCAACCTCCAATGGCAGGAAACGCAAAATAAACTTTCTATTCAATTTTGGGACTCTCTATGATGTGGTTACCCTAGATAACTGAACTATATATCCTTGTCTTAGCCAGGTTCAGCCTATACACTGCACAGGAAAGTTGCAGTAAATGGTCCGCCTAGGCGAAATACTTTATTCTTTTATTTTAATAATTAGAAAATCTTCTTTAGCTAGGCCAAATAATGAAATTTCCAGTTCACTGTAAATGTCAACGCAATTACTATACTGTTGTTGTTGTCGTTTTCTGTGGGTAATAAAAAAATTCAAATGTGTCCAGAAGTCTTCCGGACGAGCTCAGCGAGCCTCGGAGCCTGTAGGCTGTACTGATCATCTTCCCTAGAAAGAGGGACGAAGATGGCAGCAGCAATGTCAGGACAGTGGAAGATGCGTTTTGGGCTTCATTGTGATGAGGGGCAACGCTTACAACAAAGGGAGTAGGATCCAGTATTGTCCGGTGCTGTTTTCGTGTCTTTAAAGGTGTCTATGCGGAATCTTGCAATGATTGAAGAAAGGTGGACAACTGAGATACGGAATGGAAGGCTTTTTCAAAGTTTGCTTAAAAAGTCTATATTATTTTTGCATTTAAAATAATGGGCAGAATCAAGGAACAAGTTCATCGACCAGAATCACAAAAACAATTTCGTTAATTTTTTGAAAAAATATGAATGCCCATGATTCCTAGATATGTCCTTAATTATCGTCTCTAATTATACCTTTCTAATTAGAGAGTGATTATCCTCTGTTGTCAAGAAATACGGCAGAATGCGGCTCTTCTTCAATTATAATAAACGGGTCACCATTTAATTTTGTCAGTCTGCAGGCATAGCCAACTAGAAATAATGCTATGTTTATTATGCAACTATTACTTTAAATTATGCTTTATTTTACTGTGATATGACGACAAGAATAAATTAACTAATATGGTAGGAAATAGCCATATTAGTTTCATCTAGGGTTTGACAGAGAAAATCAGTTTAAAAAAAATCAGTTTTTTGAAAATAATTTCTCACATTTGGAAACCGGTTTTTAAATTGAGAAAACCAGATAAACCTCTTGGATATTTCTCTTCTTCAAAAGCAAATGTACAAATATTTTGAATTTTATCGGTTGGGACCGATTCTTCTAGCAGCTTAGGATAGCGAGATGGCAATCTATTAACAAGTGAAAGTACTATATTTGTATTTCAATAAAATAAAGAAAAAAAATTAAACACGGCGATATATTGGGTTGGGGAATAAGTTCGTAGCGTTTTTATATTTACGTTGTTTTCCAACAATTTCTTTTTTTGCTGTTTGACAAACTGTATGGTATCCATTCGATAGAGCTCTTTCTGCTCTACAAAACTGTGCTAATCGTCTTTTTGCGTAATTTAATTTTTAATTACTTTTAAGGCTTAGAAATGGAATATCAAGGAGGTAAAAATAAACATTTTGGACACCTGCTCTTCTTCGCTTTTCATCCAGGCCAGAAAGCTGCTCAAGCAGCACGGGACATTTGCAACGAATACGGAGAAGGAGTCATAAGCAAGTCTGCAGCACGGAAATAGTCAATCCTGACCTCCATCCAAAGAAGACCATGATCGTCGTTAGGGGGGGGGGGGTGACTAGGAGGGCATTGTGTGCTGGGAAATTCTCGAAAGGAATGTGACGGTCACCAAGGGGCTCTACATAGCCCAACTACACCGCGTGAAAAAAGCTATGAGACTGAATTGACCCCATCGACAAGGCCAAACCATATTCCTTCACGACAACGCCAGGCCCATAAGCCATCAAAGCCGCACTCCAAGAGTTTAAATGAAGGTCCTTCAGCAATCCCCATATTCTCCGGATCTTGCACCGTCGGATTACTATCTTTTACGCTCCTTGTCGAACTATATGAGGGGCTTACCTTCGACAATAAAGAAGGCCTTAAAATCCAGACCGAGTGATTTTTGGCTGAAAGGCATCGACAAATCGGTCGAGAGGAGGGGGGAGGTCGTAAACAACAGCGAAGAATACATAATCGATTAATCGATTGTTATTACTAATGATTTTCTTTAAAAAGAAAGTTTTAGATAAGAACGTTACGAACTTATTCCCCAACCCAATAATTGTGAGATTCTCTTTATTGCAAAGTATGTGCGTGTTCAAAATGTGTTAGTAGGGCTACAAGATACCAATTTATTAACAAGTGAAAGTATATTTGAATTTCTGTTAAATGCTAAGAAATTTGAACCTGAAATAAGTTTGAAATTATCATACGCTTTGAAAAAAAATGAATTCAAGAAAGAAGTAGAATTAGCAACTGTTTTGCTGTATTTGCAAAATCCACAAAACATTTCTAGTTCAGCGAAGAAATCTAGTGTACTCTCTTCAGCTTCAAAAACCGAAATTATTGAGTTATCCGGAAAGATGTTGTCCAGAATACTTTTAAATTCTTATTTGAAAATCGATTCTGAGGAAGAGCAAATCGAAGAAACTACTCATCAGAGTAATGCTTTTCTTAAAAGAAGCCGTGAAAAAATCAATTCGTAAGCTTCTTGAGGAAAAATCTTCATAAGCTTCTTGAAACTAACCTGAAGAATAACTTACAAATCCAGGTATGGTATGTTGGTAGTTTGGAGTTTTATGGTGGCGTAAGAGCCAAATATGGCTATACTGCGCCAAACAAATAGTATTAAAAATATGGCATGTTCAACTCAGTCATTCAAGTTTAAAATTGTAGGTCCTCTCTATAAAATGTAAAACATCTAATAATGGATAGTATCAGCGTCTTTTTAAAAATGCATACTACATTGCCAGAAAGAAAATTGTTAAAAAATTAAAATATCAATGAAATTTAAAAGATTAAAATGCAACTCGCATAACGTTAAAACAGAAAATTTTAAAATATAAACAAGTGAAAAAAATCATTGTAATCTGTTTATTCGATGTTTTTTCAAATATTTGTAATGAATAGGTTTACTTGTAGGTTCATCATGAAACTTTTTAAGATCAACCCATTAAACAAGACAATTTTAGGGACTTTATTTCAAAATAGTTTTATCAACTGTGGTAGAAGGTTCCGGAGCAGGTGGAGTTTCATCAATTGTTTCATGGGGATTCTATTCTATTGCATTGTCTGATTCTATTTCACTGTCAGTGTTTTGATTGGATTTATTTATGGTCATGGCTTCAAGCTCAGAGTTGGCTTCATCCATTTTATCAGTTGGTTAGTATTAATGGTCTGTGAAGAGCTAAAATTAGAGACTAGCATTGATTGGAAGACTTCTCGAGGTGAAGTCTTCTAGAATTTAGAATTCGAAATGTTTTCAGAATTTTGTTTGAGATCTTTATTTTTTTTTCTTACAAGTTACTGTTTTAAATTTATCCAGGTCCTGTAAAATAAAATCTGAAGGAATTGAGATATCAGAAGAATCTGGAGGCTTAGGAAGGATGTCAGTGTCAGATGTTTTGGCACTTAGAGGAGATTTTGCTTTCTTTCGTTTCTTCTTAGGGAAGCGAATTAAAGAAGATTCGGAATCTTTAGATTGAGAAACGGGTAGGAAATTGTTTTTCGAAATGGAAGCTTGGTTTCGATTAGCTTCAGTTTTTTGTGAGTTATTGCTTTTTACAGATTCAAGAGCAGAATGTTTGCAGGAGCAGGTTTTGAAGCTTATAACATCTGTTTTCTCTGTCTGAGAACCAGTGCATTTTAATGTTGAACTTATGGTAGCACTATAAGAAAGGCCGGTTTTAGGTGTTCTGACTAAAACATTTTTTTTCGCTTCAGCATATGAAATATTTTTTCAAACTTTGAGGCTTTGAATTTCTTTTTCCGTTTTCCATTTAGGACAATCACGGGAATAAGCAGGATGTGGCTTATTACAAACCCAAAGACACTGAAAGCTGACTTTTCATCATCTGAGGCAACGATTAAAAGAACAAAAAAATTTAGATTTGTTATTTGATGCCATGCAGATTATGAAATGGAGATCAGTATCTAGAGAACGAGTATTTTCAATAATATTGTGTCCATAATAAGAACAAGACTTATCCATCGTTTACTGGACGTTTTATGTTTTTTAAAATCCTAATTTCTTAGGAGAAATTAAATTAAGTGAACATAATATAAATTTTAAAATTTTTGTTTGAGTTTTCGTTATTTTCTATAAATAATTTGTATATGTAATCTTTAATTATTTTTAATATTTTGAGTTTGGTATTGATTCCGTTTTTCGTCATTTTATATAAATTAAATTAAATATTTTTCTCTGTTCTATTTTTTTTTATTGACAAAAATTCGAAAACGGAACGAAATCGATTTTTTGGAAATATTGAATTTGGAAACCAGTTATTTAAAAAGCCGAGTTTATAAACCCTAAGATGTGTAAATCCTAGTTATATCCATCCAGCAGCATATTTTATTGAAATAGATTTATTGAATTCATAAAAATAAATACAGGAACAAATGTGCACAAAACAACTAAATAAAATTATTAACATCGCCATGAAATTCGAATGCTGCGACATACACACACACACAAAAAAAAAGAGTGGCGATATTTTTCACTCTAAATATAGATTCAAAAATCTCGTTAGCAATTTCGATGAACAAGAATTATAAAAGCACCAGAATTTGCAAATGTCATTACATATCAAAACTAACTTTCCAATTTACTTCTGCGTTGCACTGAGAAGTGGTTTGGCGTTTCTGCTGTATAGCATAAAGGGAGGGGGGGGGGGCGTGTTTCTGAGGATTAAACATCCCCCCTTCGCACCCGTGGAACTCTTAATCTGATTAGTTGGGGGGTGCGTCTCACTCTCGCTTCTTTGCGAGGCTTCGGAGAGAAAAGAGGATTTTAGTATTTTCCCTTCTGAGAGCGGTGTTTGCTCTTTTTCTCTGGGAGTAACTTTTCGTAGGGCTTCAGTACAAGAGGACACCATTTCCATTGGAAGGGAAATGCAGAATAATTGCTTTTTAAGCACAATTTCACTCGATACCCTCATTCTTTCTTTTTTCTTTTACATACCTTATGACTTTTTGTCATCTTCCTCACGAGTAAAAAGATAGACGAGAGGCACTTTTTTGAAATTCAAAACTTAAAGTATTGAAATAAATGCTTGTTTAAAGTATCGAAAATATCATCAAATAGTCGAATTAAAATATTGTCATGATTATCCATAAAAATTTCTAACATTTTTTTTCTTTTTGTATATAAGAAAATAAAAAAGAACTTTTTAATCCGACGCATATATTTTAGGATTTCAAAGTAAACGATTTTAACTGTCGATGATAAATTAATCAATAAAACTAAAATGCATTTTTAGTGTAGTTCAGTTTGGTTATTTTGAAGCATCACGAGGGCTATTTTGGGACGGACCTCATCGTTTTGAACCACTGTCAGATGACACCAGAGCTGGCACCCCCTCTCCACGTTTCCACACCTCACCAGAGGGGAGACTTTTGGACTGGCAAATTTAGCCTGCAAGAGACCCCCCACATACGACGGTTCCTCGGTGCAATCGAGTTTTGAACCTGCAACCCATCGCTTCCGAAGCCGAGACCTTACCACCAGGTTATTGATTTTAGCCAAAGCAAATACAAAAATGAAATTTACGATTGTGAGCGTGTGAGAACATTGTTTTTAAGTCGTTATTTGCCTTCATTAATTTAAATCATTAATCAGTTTAAACGGGTTTCAAACAATCACGACATTTCTCTATCTCTCAATTTGTGCAAACAAACAAAACAATTAACAAAATAAGACAAATTATGGCAAAACAATAATCAATAGAAAAAAATAGTCAATAGAAAAATAATCCGGCCTGAAAACTTCGTCGGGAGCCACTTTCAAGCAAGGATTCCTAATAAGGGATTTTTTCTGTGAGGCATCGGTGGACAATGGTCAAAAGTATTG